>ML776879.1:1214995-1247349 GCA_009831015.1 Picea engelmannii | reverse complement strand
AATTTGGACATTTGAACAAAAATTTACAAGTTAAATGAGTACATCAATAAAAAATAACATACTAACCTTGCAAGTTCAAAATCTGAGCTATGTAGATCGAGAATTGGATTTGTTCAACCGGTGGGTGACGGAAAAAATAAACATCTCAAACAAAAGAAAAGAACATTGTCGCAACTATATCAATTGTGTCTCAAAGTCTCTTAAAGTCATGTATATATAGATCAAATAGTCAACTAGCCGTTAACACTGACCAATGAGATAGGCAAACTTTTCATCTCTATTACCACAAAAGTTCGTTTCTATTGCGACGAAAATCCCGACTAGGTTAAAATAATATTTTCGTGGATATTACGACGAACTTTCGTGGAAATATCGACGAAAATCCCACCATGTTTAAAAGAAATATGAAACTAGTGGAAGCGTGGAAAAATTTTGTGGAATAATCTTCCCATATGTAGTAGTGAGGATAATGAGATGCATCCCAAGGATGATAACCCCATAACATAACAAAAACCTCATGATACCAACAACATTGGAGGAGGTGGAAAGGACAATTAAAGAGATGGCCACAGAAAAAGCTCCAAGCTCGGATGGGTTCACTACAAATTTTTTCCAATCATGCTAGAAAATAATTGGGAAGGATATCTGGTAGGTCCTTGAAGAATCCCTCTCCTCCATATGCATCCTTCAGGTCTTCAATGTTATGTTTTGTTGACAAAAATTTGGTCACCTATATGTTCTCGCTATTGGATTAATACAAAAAAAAACTAATATCAAAAGAAGACAAATTTTGAACTCTTATAATTTCATTGTGTAGCCCTCAGTATCATCTTTTCCATGCATTCTGCAGAATCAAAATTAGAGTCTCTATGACCAAGATATGCATAATTTTGTCGAGAAGTCTAACATAAATATTACAAGAAGAAATATGAATAATTTTTCTAAGTGTCATGTTCTCCTCTCCTTTCCTCTCCTCTCCCTTCACCTCTCTTCATTCTCCTTTCATTCTTATTTCATTATATACTTAGTCATTTTTTCCATTGCCTCATCACTCCCATTTCCCCTTACTATTCTCCACACTTTGCCATTTTTTTCCCTTATTCTCCTTCCATACTTAGTTATTTCCACATTCACATTCATTTTCCCCTTTTCTTTATTTTCCCATTTCTTTTTATTTTCCTTTCCATTTTCATTATCTCATTTTCCATTTCTCTTTCTTATTTTCCTTTTCCCTTTTTCCTTTCCCAAATTTCACATAATTCTTTTTATTTCCTATATTTTTCTTTTTATATTCCATATTTTCCATATTTCTTTCCATTTTTCACATAATCCATTATATATCTTCCAACACTTAGTCAATTTCATGAGTTACGTCGGGTTTGGGTTCAGACTCATGGACTCATATTCAATGTTCACTACCCTCATAGTGCACCTTTGACTTCCACCATCCTCATAATGCACCTACAATTAGAATTTTCACAACTCTTTTTATTACCCTTTACTATGTAAATATTCCAACACTTAGTCAATTTTGGACTTTCATACTTGGGTACTTTCGGAGACTCGCATAATCACATTTATGTTCATATTATATACTTTGTAAGTCTGCTAATGTATGCCTTCCAATTCTCCACACTTAGAATTTTTCACAACTTTTTACCATTAATTACCGCCCTACCTACCTTCGTGTTCACTTAACCCATCCTATTCTCCATATTATTTTAATAATATGTGATACCCCACGACTTGAACTTTTAATGATTATTTCTATTATTTTTTTTATTTTAGAATTTTAATTATTTTCCAAAAGACAATTTGGTCTATTGACCAAATCCGAATTGTAAAACCTTATCATTTTATGAAAATAAACACATGTGGAAAAAGGGGCACACGTTGAAGCAATTGTTAAAGTGTGAGTTAGAAATCCAAAGGGGTTGGCCGAGTGGCAATAGACTGAGACAAGTTGTGGAGTTAACTCAACTTCAAAAAGACACATTCCATATTTATAGGAGAATCTGTGAACATGTGTAAAATTGAATTTGACAGGTGGTCAGTGAGTAGGAGGCTTGAGAAAAGTGTCACAAGTCCTAGTAAAACTAAAAGAACTCATGACAAGGGAATGGGATGCCATTATGAAGATGGCACTGATAGCTCGAGAAGGCTATGCACAAAACTGTCTTGACACAATTATTTTTCAAAGATTACACACAACAAGCTGGAACTCATAATTTTGCAAGATGCCTCGTACACAACCCCTTGGATTCCGAACTCAGCTCGGGGTGACAAAGGTTGACAGAGAATCTTGTATAAGGTTGGGAGGAACATGGTCTTCAATGTGTGGTTTCCCCAAGTTCCATGTTTTACTTCTTTGTTATGAATATGTTTACTGTGTTTTATTGTGTGTTATTGTGGCCAAAATCATTGGTTATAAAGCATAAATAAATTGTAACAGCATTAGGTTTAAGTTATTGTTATGAGAAGATAGATGCATATCATAAGTTTCATGCAGAAAAAATATGAAATAAAAACAATAGTTATTCTGATTCTAGATCTACAAACATAATCGTTTACCAATAGAAAATCGATAAAACTCATAGGTAAAACCTAGTACTAAAAAAGAGATTAATCAAATATGAAACCTGTATTGAAGAGATAGAGTTTCAACAAGATACACTGTATATATTTTGAAAGGGAATCATTATATATTAAACAGAGTCCAACAAGATACATTGTTTATCTTTCGAAAGGGAATCATTATAGATTAAACAGAGTCTAGCAAGATACACTGTATATATTTCGAAAGGAAATAGTTATAGATTAAACAGAGTCCAACAAGATACATTGTATATAATCGAAAGGGAATTGTTACATTTTAAACGAAGTTTAACAAGTAATGACTATTTATGTCCAAGATGGAAAAAAACACTAAGTAAACCAAGTTTAATAGAGATATAAATAAAAACTATTTATAACCAAAAAAAGGAATCATAAACAAAGTACATAACATTACAGCATTGTAAAATGCAATGGTCCTAATTCACAAAAATTTATTTAATGATTATACAAAATTATTTCGGTCGACTAGCTCGACTGAATGTAATAACAAAGCAGTCACATGTTGTGATGCCAAACTTGAATGTAGTTAAGGAATGGAACCTGAATACCTTTCCAAGAAAGGGTATTTCCGAGTCTCCATGGTACCAACCTCCTCGACACCTACATAATAACGATGAATAAATTAGAATGTTGCACACGTTATTTAGTCAAAACAAAGTACATATGCAAACAAAGACAAACTTAGCATGGATATACATAGCGCCTTGTATCTCCTTATGTCGCCTTTGAACTGTGCCTGAGTGTTCAGGGTTGGTGGATAACTGATGGGTACCCCTCAAAAAAATAAAATGGTTCCATCATTATTTTAAGTACCCAATAATAATTTTAATAATGGATGTAAATCATGGCGTATATACAGAATGTAAACCAAAGAAATTACTATGCTCTGTGTGAATATATCACTATGCAAATATTTATAACGTAAGTCCTAACTAAGTCAAGGATGAATAAAACGATGTGAAAGGTCTTAATAATCGACCAAAAATGGGAGCAATAAAACAAATGAATTAAAAACCCTACACTAAATCTAGTTACGATAAACTCAGACGACTAAGTTCATAAAATTACTAGGTACAGTTAGTAAATCCCCGAGGTTCAAGGAAAAACTCCTCAAACCATAGGCTAGCTGGGAGAGAGATCTACCATGACCAAAAATATAATTTTTACAGTCGTAACATCATATATTAAATATATAGAGAGACAAGAGGTTCAATAAGGTAATCAATACAAAGATATATTAACCTATCCGACAGAATAATGGTTGTATCCAACTATAAACCAATTTCATAAAGAAAATTGTTTAGGAATCATTACCAATTTAAAAAATCTATAAACACTGGTTACAGGAATCCATAAGTGAGTAAATAAAGTTATGTAAACTCTTACCAGTTAAAGACACCAATATTGAAGTCAAAAGAAAGACCAACTGCAAGCTAGGGAAGCTAGGAATACCCCGATATTTACCAAATAAATTCCACAGTAAAAGGAAATGAAATTGGGGTAACCAGACCTTCACACTGTAACTCAGAAATGTCAAACCTCTCAAAACCTCTCTAGACGAACAAAGATCTGAGAAAACAAAAGTGAAGAATGTGAAATGAGCCAAGTTTGGGAAATGTCAAGACAAATAAAGGATCCGACAGGAAAAGCCTATTGCTTGTAGGCATAATAGATCAACACGTATACAATTCTTAGGAAAAATGTCGATTAAACCTCCTCGAAATAAGTAACACCATAGGTGGCCCATGCAGGATCGCTGCATGGTAAATGTTCCGTAGGACACATGAATTAACAAAGAAAAATTGATAAGGTTTTTAATTAATCATTGCTATGATAACACGAGTTAAAACCATCATAAAAACCCCTAATAAGTTCACTTACGCATGAGTTGTCCTTCGTATTCCAAGTGTTATACAATGGAACCTGTTGATATATGGAACACGCTAATATATGTTATACATTGGATACTACAATGAAACAATGTTATATGTATTTGTTGACACATAACTAAATTCATTTTACATATGAGATATTTTAACAAGGATATTATAATACAAGACTTTATACGTTGAGTTACATGGACTCATATAAAGTATGATATGATTAAGAGTTGTATTAACAATGATATAGTGTTGAGTGGGAACATATAGCCACAAGGGGGATATACCAAAAAAACAACCCTTGTGAGACCCTTGTATATGGCCTCGATCATGTATTCAATTAGTGAGGACTATAGATATAAAAATTAGGATATGAAACTTAGTAAAACCAAACATTTATAAGTTATCAGGTACCCAATCTTAGTGGAATAAGAATTAGGATAAATTTTATAAAAATGACGTGTGGTAAAGAATTATTTTGTAAGTATAGAGTTGTTTAACTATTATAATGAGATACTAGAACAAGTTATGAGAAGATATAAAGTATTTTTTGTATAATCATTTAGTCTCTATGGTTCTCTCGTTCAAAATAAAATGATGAAAGAATTGTGAGACTATCATATGATAAAGGAAAACAAGAATATGCATAAAAGTAGGAATAAGATAAATAGATTTATGTGCGACAATTATGATGATGAGAAGTCATTAAACTATTATTCTTGATATATATATATATATATATATATATATATATATATATATATATATATATATATATATATATATATATATATATATATATATATATATATAATTTTGAATGGAATTTTATGTGTGTGACATAATGGTATCATAGCTGTAGGTTACAACACTTGACATTTTTATGGGCTTGATTACAGAAAAATCTAAAATATAAATTGTCTTGACTTTCTTCCTACCTCTAGGAAGAAAAATAATTTGATTTTGCAGGAAAATGACAGAAGTACCCAAGACTCAGGGAGAAGAACCTCATCAAGAGAATCCTGAACAAGGGAATGTAGGTAATGGACATCTCTGGGTGGATCTGAATAACGATAGAATTCATAAATTATAAAGACAGTAACATATTTGAGAGAAGAACTAAAAACTGTGATAGTAGATAACAAAATAATTTTAAGGACTCAGGAGGAAACAAATGCAATTCTACTAGAAAAAATGTGCAATCAAAATAATGGTAAAAATAAAGGGCAGAATTCCAACAACTCTAAGATATCCCAACTAAAGAAAAAAGAAAGAAAATTGGAGTATCTAGAAAATGAGATAGAGTCAGTATACAAGGATAGGAAAGACACTGAAAACTTCTACTGAAAGTAGTTATAGTCCTAAACAAAGAACCAAAAAGAAGCCTAAACAACATGATGAAGTCATGGGATAATTTAAGAAGATTAAACCACCAAACTTCAATGGAGAAGTGTATATGAGTGAGGAAGCAGAGGCACAACTCTCTGGTATGCATAAATATTTTCAAATTTACATTTACTCAAGTGAACTTAAAGCCTGGATGACTATCTATAGTCTATCAGAAAAAGTAGACATATGGTGGCAGGATATAAAAAGAGTAAACAATATTAAGGAAAGGAAAATCACCTGGGAAACCTTTAAGAGATATTTTAACAAACAATACATGTCTGAACAATATTATGAGGGTAAATCCAAGTTGTTTTATGAACTAAAACTGAGAAATCTTACAATGAAATATTTATGCAGTAAGTTTTTGATTTTGCTATGTTATGTGCCTTACGTTGTGGATGAAAACCCAAAGATTCAATGATTTTTGAGTTTCCTAGGTCTAGTTCTTAAAAGATTGAATTGAGTTCGATAACCCAAAAACATTGGAAGAAACCATGAGGAAAGCTAAACTCTGTTTTGAGAAGTATAACAAAAGAAATGAGAATCCTAGGAATTGAAATTGGAAAAAGATTGAGAGGTTTGAACCTAAGAAGAAAGGGGGAGCTTACTCTAATAGATACGTTGATAAGATATTTCAAGGAGGTAATAAGTTCAAAACTAGGGCCAATATGGGAACCAACACATGTCCTCACTTCACTTCGAGGTGAGCGAAACCTGAGTAAACCTTTCAATTAGCATGAAAATAAGAATACCAAACCACCAACCTTCTTCAATAAAGAAACTTCCCAAAAAGAAACAGTGAAATGTTGGGAATGAAGTGGTCCACATTACTACAAAGATTGTCCTGTCAGGAAGAAGGGAAATAACAATGTGAAAATAGTACAATAAGTAATTACAGTTGGTGAGCTGGCAAGGTCTACACAAAAAATCAACACAGCCTTGGAAAATCGACAACCAAATCATCAAACTTCAATGGTAGAAATTGAATGTATGATACATAATCAACCAATTATTTTTTTAATTGATCCATGTGATAGTTAAAGTTATATTTCACCAAGAGTTGTATACATATGTAAGTTACATAAGGAAAAGTTGTAACAACCCTCCCATTTAGTTACGACAACAAGCCTCACATAACAAGTGCAATTTTTTTTTTTTGTGTGTGTGTGCGTGTGTCGAAGGGTAATAAGGACATTATACTCAACATTGCCACACGATGACGAACATGACGCATGCAACTCACGTGACAACAACATAATGACCTAAGAAGCACATTAGTAACCGGAAGCAATGGACAACAATCAACTGACGAAGAAATAAGAATGACTACCCGCCCATCCTACCCTGCAATGGTTAGGACCTCCAGGACAAATAAGCAATGCTCAAGCTCAGGTTCCCATCGATTTTGACCATTTAAGGTCTTAGGGTTGGCGACTGTTCTGAGGAACAAGGAGGTGTCTACATCCCACCTGACACAAACAGGCCAAGCACATTAAAGTTTTACAACCCGGTACAACATTAATTAAAATGAACAACCGCACCCTTAACAGGAAGCATGAGCTCAAAATGACTTCGCCAATATCTCGATTAATCGTCGAGTCAAGATGGTCAATAAATGCAGTCTATTTTAATCATCTATCTTGATCCCACTTAGCATGTCTAAAAAGCATTAAGACATTAAGGTACAATCTAAATTAGCCTTAAAACTCAACCATTAATCAAGTCTAAAATTAGTCCATGATTACACTCTAATTTTAACATTATTTACGAATCTAAGTTAGCAGGTCCAAACTATAATTAGGTCGTTAATTATAAATCTAATTAGCATTAATGCAATCTGATTTAGCAAGTCTAAAATTTATCACTAAATTAACTATTACCAATATATGACAATCATTAAAATATAAAGGTACAATGCTATAGTCAAACATTATTAACAAATAGATGGCCAACATGTTGTCTAGCTGAAGTGCTTGAATAAACTTCTGAAGTGCTTGAATAAACTTCCATACCATAATATAATTAATATAATAATGCTTCTATTACTAAACTTAGGCTTAATGCAGTGTATTCCTTCTGCTGGATAAATATAATTTAAACACACTAAATGATTCATGCCATTGATTTTACTCTCAACTAAAATCTAGTCTATCCTGCATACAAGAAGGTTTGAAGCACTCTAACATTTGAATCATTTGAAACAAATTGAATGACCTCAAGATCATGTTGTAAGTTCCAGCTAAGATTGTACTTATTATTTACACAGACAGACACAAGTAGAATGACTGCAAAACAACCTCCTGAGAACAGATCTAAAAGAGTCCAAGACAAAATTCTGAATATGCTTGTCATATAAATGGAAAATCGAGGTTGTTTTAATGATCCATTCACTTGATGAAAAATTTGTAAAACATCTTGGCCAGACTGGTCATTAAACTTGTCATTCAAAGACATTTGAATGTACATACAAAAAAAACTCCAACCAAAATCATGATAGCTGCAGTAAGTAATTGGAAAACAGTACCTACAGAATTAGTCTTCGAATCTTGAGAATTTTTTTTAGCTTAAGCTTCAATTCTTGTTGTCCAGTTAGAAACAATAGAATATTACTATCTAAATTGGTTATTATTAGAATGTAGTTATTGTCGGTTGTTTTTTTTCAAAGAAAATAAGGCATGCTTGTCATCAATAAATAAACTATTCCATTAACCTCACGATTTTCATTTTTAGACAAGACATTGAAGTTTAAATAGTGGAATTCTTTGTTTATAAATAGGTTAGAATGTGATTGGAGACAAGGGTTAGAAGTTGTTGCAAAAACCTCAAGGATTTCCGGTCGGTTTTGTTAGAGAAGGGAGAGCACAACACTGAAATACCACTGGACAAGGAGTCATGGCTCTGCTACGTGGATGCCAAAAACTGAATAGGTTTGAGTTTTATGTAAGGCCTGGAGGGTCGACGGATTCAGGTCTTTCTTAATTTGGTAGCACAACACTATAGTCAGGTGGAAGCTTCTAGGTTTTGCTGGTGAAACTGACCAAGGTATTCTCGAGTTTTCCAAGGGCTGCCCAAGGCTGGAACGACTAGAATTTGAGGTTGTCCTTTAGAGAATCTGCATGGGTAGCTGCAGTGCTTCATCTGAAATTGCTAAGGTACAAACGGGTTCAAGGATATAGTGCAACTGTTACTGGCGCCAACCTTCTAGATATGGCTCGACCTTACTGTATCATGGAGTTTTTAAAGACTTGGAGATGTTACAAACTGGAGTCGATAGGCATCTGGTCCAATAGCTGGAGAATGAACTGTAGACCACTGGGGAAGGCAGACTGAATCACAAAGATTTTTTTTTTTCTAAAACTTCCGAAGAAGGAGAGACCATGCTCATGACAGAGTACATGATTGTCATTCATTACTGTGTGCATTGAGAACTTCACAATGACCAAGGAACTCTGTGCACGTCCACATGTCTGGGTTCTTTTGTATTTTTCACGAGGCTCATAAGTCAGATCAAACGATTATAAGGAGAAGTTCAATGCCTTTCGCAATTTCCAATCTTGAATTAATATGGTTTTAAAACAGTAAATCAAATATTATGCGCTGGAACCCAACTGGAACAATTTTCACATCACCCATCTATAACGAATTTAAACTTCACGAAACTGGAACGAGTTCCCAAATCCCATCGCATCATCAAAATTAGGTCAACTAAACAAAGAGTTTGTTGAGTTTAACACCACAAGCCCTTGGTAAATACGCTACCCTAACTAGGAAAACGCCCAAAAATGGCCGAGTAAAATTTCATTAAAGGTGATAAAACTCAGAAGGCGATCGCCAGGGAGTACATGAGAACAGAGCTAAACTATCAAGAAAATAAAATAAAAACGCAGATTCCATTTCGTGAATTGGGGTGTGGTGATACCGTGAATAAATGCCATCAATAAAATAGAACGAAGTTCAGTTTGTAGGGAGGGATCACAACAAATATTGAGTTTCCATCAATAAGCATAAAAGGCAGGGTTACTAGGCAGACCAATGTAAAAAGACCCAAAACCAGCAGTAAATTTTCCAAGAGTTGTATCAACGCGAACTTAATTTGCCTAAAAATGAGTGGAATAACATAAACAGATTCAATCGCAAGAAGGCACAGGACAACAACTTCCAAGGACAACAATAGAGGTAGACAACGGATGAGTTCGTCCTTCGCTTCACCATCCTCACATAGGAAAGCAGGGCATTGAGATCCATAGTTCTTTTAATGCTAAGGCGACGACCGTACATCAAGATCTTGGCCAACTGCTCAGGGGAGGACTGGTGAGCTATGGATGAAGGATTAACAACCTCAGGGTCACAATCAACACACAGGGCGGTCACAACCTCAGGGTCATAATTTACTTTTCCATTAAATAAGCAGATCCAAGCATAAGTCCTAATACATTCTACCATACAAAAATGAAGAGTGTGTACCGTTTCATGATCGCCCGCTTCAAATGACATCCCGCGCGCTCCATGAAACTCCCGCTCACCGACCATCGAGACTTCACTGGTACCTCCCAGCCAATGCTAGAGGTACTCTTCTTCCCCCTTAGCCCCCCGAGCCGCAAAGGGGCCACACACACTATCCAGAGATTTTGTCTAGCTCCCAGCTCACCTCGCAAGGCCGAGTTACCACTCCTCTCCGAGCTGGGTATCCCCAACTCCCACAAGTAAATCAGTCAAGTATATATTTCTGCAACGTAACGTTATGCAAACAGAAGATGATCCTTCATCCTTCTCCTTCCTTCATCTTATAGAGTTTCAAACTTCCTTTCTTTCCTAAAATCTTATTTAATTAAAGTTTTAAAATAAATTCCTAAAAATTCTTCTCCGTACAAGTGTCACCCATCCCCTTCATTCCTCCATTATTTAATTTCTTTAATTAATTAATTATCTTATTTCCCTCACCCACCTAGAGTTACTCCTAGAATCACTCCTAGGTGTCCCCAAATTCCCTTACAGGTTTTAAAGGCTTTCCCTATTAGGAAATTGCTAATTCAGTTTAAAATTAGAAAGCTCTTAAATGGTAGATTCTTTATTAAGTTGACTTTTCGCTTTTTCCCTTAAGTTCCCCTTTTTCCCCTTTTCTGTTTACCTCTTTTCCTAGTTTCCTAATATTTTATATTTTCCCTCTTTCCCCTTTTTACTTAGAACTCAAAAAGGCATGTGTGGAAATTAACCCCTTTTTCCCTTTTCTTATTTAATTAGTATATTTTAAATTATCAAGTACTAAAACAATTAATTCCCTTTTAAATTTTTATCCAATAGATTTTTTTTGAAACAATTAATTTCTTAATTCCTTTATGTCACAAGATTTAACGAAGATCATAATTATTATTCAAGTTTTTTTTTTTTTTATTAATATTATTATTATTATATATATTTTTTTCTTTTAAGAGAGACAAAATTTCACCCCTAGCATAGTTTAGACTTAAATCTTAAATTTTCGTATCGGGCGACATTTAATTAGGGAATTTGTTTTAAAATACTTAACACGTTATTTGTCCTAAGGCCATCTAGGTTCATTCCTCTAACATCAACAATGCGATGTGCCCTTCAGGCCGCACTAGGTGCTCCAAGGGTGCCACTTGCCTCATCTATTCCCCTGCGCGACATGCCCTTCAGGATGCACTACATGCTCCAAGGGTGCCACTCGCCTCTTTGTTCCCCTGCGCGACGTTCCCTTCAGGATGCACTACATGCTCCAAGGGTGCCACTCAGCTCTTGACTGACTTGGTAGACATCAATAACCCCTGGAGTCAATACTTCGGCAGGTGAACTTGTGGGAGACTAAGGGCTTCTAAGGAATAAGGCCCTCGCCTTATTGCGTGCCCCTTAGAATCATCGTGAGCGACTGTTGTAGTCTGCCCTCACAGTATCGTGGGTCCTCTTGAACTAGGTAATCGTTAACCTATAGTTCAAGCCACGGAGGGAGTGCTAGTAGGCTGTGGCAGGGCTATTGTCCACACCTCTCCCTCAACATCTCTGGTAGTCGTGCATGACCCCTTTACTCCATATGTGAGTCTGGTCGGCAAGCTATCATCAGCCTACATCATCAACAAATCATGTCATAACATATCCATATCATATCATCTAATCAGATGCACTAATATCACAGTAAAACAATCAAACCCCAATGTTACACTCCCTGACTCGATCTAGAGTCCAAGGGGTTCCTTGATGCCTCTGCATCCTCAAGGTCTAAAATCCTACACACTCAGTAAAACCCGAGTCAATAGAACCTGTCTATGTCGAGACGGAAAAAACAGCATGTCATCATCCCATAATGCCTCATAATCAAAATCAAAAGTTTTAATAGCATAATAATCCGGATCACTTGCGAGCAAGTGTCCTCAAAGAATAAGTTTTCTCAGTGCGCTAGAGCTGGATGTCACATACACCCCCTCTTGGTCTAAACTTTGTCCCGAATTTTCACAGTATATATGTCAAAAATAAAGTGTATCACAATATCATATGTCTATCTATCAAACAAAAATGGAAATTGTTGGCGCATATCATATGCGTCCTCCCAGGTCGCTCAGTGAGGACTATAATTGTCCCACTAGAACTTGACCTGATCTATCGTTTGATGTTTTAGCTGTCGAATGCGATGATCCAAGATGTAGACTGGCTTAGCCGTGAGAGATCCCTCGTCTGATACCTGGAAGGAACTCATGTCAATAACATGTGTAGGATCACTAATATAATGTCTCAAAACAGATACATGAAAAACATTATGCATACGCCTCAAAGAATCGGGCAAGGCTAGTCGATAGGGCACGGGCCCCTTTCTCTCCACAATCTCGAAAGGTCCCACAAACCTAGGAGAGAGTTTAGCTCCCTTCCAAAACTTGATTGAAATCTTATGCGATTTAACCCACAAGAAGACTCGATCGCTGACCTTGTAACTACGGTCGACATGGTGTGCATCGACATAAATCTTCTATCGATCCTACGCTTCTTTAATCCTTTGTCTTATTGTTTACATTTTATCTTGCATTTCCTGGATCACTTTTGGTCCCACCAGGACCCTATCCTCAAGCCGATCCCAACTCAAGGGCGTCCGACATGGTCACCCATAAAGAAACTCGAAAGGTTCCATCTTAATGGTGCTTTGGTAACTGTTGTTGTAAGCGAAATCCACTAGCGGTAAGAATTATTCCCAACGCTTTTGTTGGTCCATCACGTACATGCACAACATGTCCTCCAAGGTTTGGTTCATTTGTTCGGTCTGCCCGTCAGTCTCCAGGTGATACACAGTACTAAAGTTAAGTTTGGTTCCCAAGGCCTCTTGGAAACTCGTCTAGTAAACGTCGATCCTCGATCGGATATAATCCTCTTAGGCATGCCATGGAGCCTCACAATATCACTGATGAAAACTCTAGCTATGTCAGGTGCCTGATATTTCATACACACGAGGATAAATTCATCACTCTTCGTCAGAGTGTCTACTACTACGAAAATCGAGTCATGTCTCCTTGTCGTCAGTGGAAATCCAACAATAAAATCCATCAAAATAACCTCCCATTTCGATTCTGGAATAGCATGTGGTTGTAGTAATCCTGCTGAGTGTCTATGCTCAGCCTTTACCTGATGACATTCTAGACATATGGCCACATAATTGACTATGTCTGCCTTCATTCCATTCCAGAAGAATAAGGGTTTAAGGTTTTCCCTCATCTTCATGACTCCCGAGTGAGCCATGTATACTGCACTATGAGCCTCGCTTAGGATCAACATCCAAAACTCGTCATTTGGCGATACGTAGATCCAACCTTTAAACCTTAATAACCCATCGTTATCAAATGAAAATCCCTCAAATCGTGGTACCATCATTGTGTTTTGTTCGATAAAAACCCTCGACTTCTTTGTACCAGTCATCGTCACGCTGTAAAGTTAGAATATTTTCACGTAGATTCATCTAAAGAGGCAGCACCGAAAAGATGCATGGTCTCTGACTCAATGCATCCACCACTCAGTTCATTGTTCCCTTTATGTAAGTAATCTCAAAGTCGTACTCGCTAAGCAATTACGACCAACGTCATTGTCACGTGTTCAGGTCTCTTTGCGTAAAGATGTGTTGTAGTCCACAGTGGTCAGTCCTTAGTTCAAATTTTCGTCCAACAAGGTAGTGTCTCCAAACCTTCAAGGCATATACGATGGCTAACAACTCCAAATCGTGCATCACATAGTTCTCCTCATTCCTTCTCAGTTTCCTCAAAATGTAAGCAATCACTCGTCTGTCTTGCATCAAGACTCCACCTAAGCCTTCCTTGGATGCGTCAGTGCATACCAAGAAGTCCGCGTCCATGTCAGGGACCTTTAGTATCGGTGCAGTTGTCAACAATTCCTTGAGCCTCTGAAATGCTTCCGCGCATTTCTTGGTCCAAACAAACTTCTTGTTTTTCTTCTGCAATTCTGTGATCGGATTTGCTATCTTCGAAAATCCCTCGACGAACCGTCAATAGTATCCTGCTAAACCCATGAAGCTACACACTTCTAGGACATTCGTCGGCATAGGCCATTCCATGATAGCCTTGACCTTGGTTGGATCCATGGTGATGCCTTCGCCGGAGATGACATGCCCTATGTAGTGAATCTTCGATTGATAAAATGAGCATTTGGACAACTTCCCATACAATTTGTTCTCTTGCAAACACTATAGTACCAAGCACAAGTGCTCGTCCTGCTCCTTTGTCATTCGAAAGTAAATCAAAATATCGTTAATGAACACTTGGATGAACTTGTCCAAGTACTTGCGGAACACCCCATTCAACAAACTCATAAATACCCCAGGGGCGTTTGTTAGTCCAAACGGTAAAACGATAAACTTCTAATGTCCAAACCTCGTCTTAAAGGCAGTCTTAGGGACGTCATCCTCCTTAATCTGTAACTAGTGATACCCTGATCGCAAATCGATCTTGGAGAACACCATCGCACCCTTCATTTGATCGAAAAGATCATCAATTCTTGGCAACAAATACTGATTCTTGATCATGGCCTTGTTCAGTTGATGGTAGTCAATGCAGAGCCTCCATGATCCATCCTTCTTTCATATGAAAATAACAGGTGCACCCCAAGGTGACACACTAGGACGTGTCAGTCCCAGGTCCAACAACTCCTTTAGTTTCATTTTCAACTCTTGTAACTCCAGGGTCGACATCCAATAAGGCATTCTTACTATCAGTTCAGTCCCCAGTTTTAGGTCTATGGTAAACTCCAATTCCCTCTCCGGGGGCGTCCTAGGTAACTCCTTCGGAAATAAATCCGCAAACTCTCTCACCACAAGAAGGTGTTCTAAACCTTCCACTACTCCCTTCTCGTTTAATGAAAGAATCATATAAATCTTGCACCCCTTGCGCATGCACTTCCGAAGTTGCAAGGAAGAGATGAACCTCAGGGAAACTCCCTGGTTCCGGCCTACAATCACCCATCTTTGTCCCTCATCATCAACCAAGCTCAATCATTTCGTATTATAGTTGAGTATTGCCTCATGTGATTCCAACCAGTCCATACCAATCATGACGTCATAAGATCCTAAGGTCATGACGTACAGGTTGGCCCTTGTGACAAACTCTCCTAGGTTAAGGATACATCCCATAACCTTTCCTCCAACCTTTTGTTCCTGAAGTCATCTCCATGAAGCTAAACTCATCCTGTTCGACTACCTTTACCTTAATCCTTTTTAAAGCTGCACTAGAAATGAAACTCTCGGTAGCACTGGGATCTATCAAAATACTAAGGGTTTGGTCAGCGATGGTACCTGTCTTCTTGAGCACAGTCGACTGGTGCTCTGCCTGGCGGTTATTCACCACTGCATGAATCTGATGGGCCTTGCCGATATCTCCCAAGGTAGTAGGTGATCTAGATGCTCTGGTCCTCTCCACAGGGTAGTCGCGCTGGTAGTGTGGCTCCCCACATGTCCAACACCCCTTCTTCGGCCCAGTAGTCCTAGTACCCAAAGTAAAAGATGACAGCCCACCGACCTGGAATCCTATTTTGTTCTACTGGACAAGCCTAAACTGTTGTTGTTGCAGGTGACACTACTGCTGATGTTGTTGTCCCTGATAAGGTGTCCGCTGCTGAGGCGTCGGTTGTTGAGGTTTAGTGAAAGTGGATCCCCTCTGGAAGCCACAATATCCCGGCATATGTCTGGCTGGTGTCTGATGTTGCTGTGCTCCAAATGAAACCTGCCCTATTGGTCTCGCCGGAGTCCTGGTCTGACCCCCGCTGATAAGCTCCTCCTCTTCTATGAGGGCCTTCTAGAAGACATCATGCAAGGTTTGAGGCATCAAAATCCTGACCTTTTCACATAGGCTGTCGTTAAGTCCAAACATGAACCTATTGACCTTAAGTTTCTCAGTGTTAAGGTGCGGAGCATACCAGAGCAGCTCCATAAAACGGGCCTCATACTAGGGCACTGTACGAACACCCTGTCATAAGGTGTTGAACTCATTGAGATGACGCTCAATGAATTCCTCTGAAAGGTACCTCTCTTGAAATCATTCCTCGAACAGTTCCCATGACACGTCTTCGACGGCCATGTTCAGCTGCGGTAGGAGCATCTTCCTCCATAGAAGAGTACTCCCCTTTAGTTGAAAGACTGCCATGTGTACCTTCATGTTGGAGGTATAATCGTGAAGTGCGAAGCACATCACCATGTTCTCCAACCATGCCTTGGCGACTGCGCCATCCGGGGCACCAAAGAACTCGAGAAATTTGACCTTCTCGAGTTCACGGTGAATGCTACCAGTACTGACCGGAGTGCATGGTGGAACCTCAACGGGTGTCGGTGCCCTGGCCTCATCTCTGTCCAAACGGCTAATCAGTGCCTCGGAAATGCGCTGAAAAGATCTCATCATTCCAACTACATCACCAACTGCTATCTTCTCCTGTCCGAGAACCTGCTCGTCTCCCTCGGGGTTAGACCCCTCAGGCATGGATGCTACTGGAGGCGTCGTGCCTCCTCCCCTAGCACCCTGTTGTCTACCTCCGTGACGTCCTCTAACCATGATTACCTGCACGTGCACAAGTCAAATCGATTAGAAACAGTATAATCAAATCATATCAATGAAATCCGTAGCGATCCCAAGTCGTGGGTTGAACCTGCTCTAATACCACATGTAACAGCCCTCCTGTTTAGTTACGATGCCAAGCCTCACATAACAAGTGCAATTCTTTTCTTTTGTGTGTGCATGCGTAGAAGGGTAATAAGGACATTATACTCAATGTCGCCACATGACGACGAACATGACACATGCAACTCATGAAGCACATCAGTAACTGGAAGCAATGGAAAACAATCAACTGATGAAGAAATAAGAATGACTACCCGCCCATCCTACCCTCCAATGGCTAGGACCTCTAGGAAACATAAGCAATGCTCAAGCCCAGGTTCCCATCGATTTTGACCATTTATGGTCTCAGGGCTAGCAACTATTCCGAGGAACAAGGAGGCATCTACATCTCGCCCGACACAAGCAGACCAAGCACATTAAATGTTTACAACCCAGTACAACATTAATTAAAATGAACAACTACACCCTTAACAAGAAGCGCGAGCTCAAAACGACTTTTCCAATATTCCGATTAATCGTCGAGTCAAGCTAGTCAATAAATGCAGTCTATTTTAATCATCTATCATGAGCCCACTTAGCATGTCTAAAAAGCATTAAGACATTAAGGTACAATCTAAATTAGCCTTAAAACTCAACCATTAATCAAGTGTAAAATTAGTCCATGATTACACTCTAATTTTAACATTATTTATGAATCTAAGTTAGCAAGTCCAAACTATAATTAGGTCATTAATTATAAATCTAATTAGCATTAATGAAATATGATTTAGCAAGTCTGAAATTTATCACTAAATTAGCTATTACCAATATATGACAATCATTAAAATATAAAGGTACAATGCTATAGTCAAACATTATTAACAAATAGATGGCCAACATGTTGTCTAGCTGAAGTGCTTGAATAAACTTATGAAGTGCTTGAATAAAATTCCATACCATAATATAATTAATATAATAATGCTGCTATTACTAAACTCAGGCTTAATGCAGTGTATTCCTTATGATGGATAAATATAATTTAAACACACTAAATTATTCATGCCATTGATTTTACTCTCAACTAAAATCTAGTCTATCCTACATACCAGAAGGTTTGAAGTGCTCTAACATTTGAATCATTTGAAACAAATTGAATGAATTCAATATCATGTTGTAGGTTCTAGCTAAGATTGTACTTATTATTTACACACAAAGACACATGTAGAATGACTACAAAACAACCTCCTGAGAACAGATCTAAAAGAGTCCAAGCCAAAATTCTGAATATGATTGTCATATAACTACAAAATCGAGGTTGTTTTAATGATCCATTCACCTGATGCGAAATTTGTAAAACATCTTGTCCATCCAGTCGTTAAACTTGTCATTCAAAGACATTTGAATGTACATACAAAAAAAACTCCAACCAAAATCCTGATAGCTGCAGTGAGTAATTGGAAAACAATACCTACAGAAATAGTCTTCGAATATTGAGCAATTTGTTTAGCTTAAGCTCCAATTCTTGTTGTCCAGTTAGAAACAATAGCATATTACTGTCTGAATTGGTTATTATTAGAATGTAGTTATTGTCAGTTGTTTTTTTTTAAAGAAAAATAAGGCATGTTTGTCATCAATAAATCAACTATTCCATTAATCTCACGATTTTCATTTTCAGACAAGACATTGAAGTTTAAATCGTGGAATGCTTTGTTTATAAACAGGTTAGAATGTGATTGGAGACAAGGGTTAGAAGTTGTTGCAAAAACCTCAAGGATTTTCGGTCGGTCTTGTTAGAGAAGGGAGAGCACAACACTGAAATACCACTGGACAAGGAGTCATGGCTCTGCAACATGGATGCCAAAAACTGAATAGGTTTTCATTTTATGTAAGTCCTGGAGGGTCGACGGATTCAGGTTTTGCTTAATTTGGGAGCACAACACTAAAGTCAGGTGGACGCTTCTAGGTTTTGCTGGTGAAACTGACCAAGGTATTCTCGAGTTTTCCAAGGGCTGCCCAAGGCTGGAATGGCTAGAATTTGAGGTTGTCCTTTAGAGAATCTGCATGGGTAGCTGCAGTGCTTCATCTAAAATCACCAAGGTACAAATGGGTTCAAGGATATAGTACAATTGTTACTGGCGCTAACCTTCTAGCTATAGCTCGACCTTATTGTATCATGGAGTTTTTAAAGATTTGGAGACATTATGAACTGGAGTCGATAGGCATCTGGTCTAATAGCTGGAGAATGAACTGTAGACTACCGGGGAAGGCAGATTGAATCACAATGAATTTTTTTTTTAAACTTCCGAAGAAGGAGAGACCATGCTCGTGACAGAGTACGTGATTGCCATTCATTACTACACGCATTGATAACTTCACAATAACCAAGGAACTCTGCATGCGTCCACATGTCTGGGATCTTTTGTATTTTTCATGAGGCTCATAAGTCAGATCAACCGATTATAAGGCAAAGTTCAATGCCTTTCGCAATTTCCAATCTTGAATTAATATGGTTTTAAAACAGTAAATCAAATATTATGCGCTGGAACCCAACTGGAAAAAATTTAACGTCACCCATCTATAACGAATTTAAACTTCACGAAACTAGAATGAGTTCCCAAATCCCATCGCACCATCGAAATTAGGTCAACTAAGAAAAGAGTCTGTTGAGTTTAACACCACAAGCGCTAGGTAAATACACTACCCTAACCAGGAAAATGCCTAAAAATGTTCGGGTAAAATTTCATTAAAGGTGATAAAACTCGGAAGGAGATCGCCAGGGAGTACATGAGAACAGAGCTAAACTATCAAGAAAATAAAACAAAAACACAGATTCCATTTCATGAATTAGGGTGTGGTGATACCGTGAATAAATGCCATCAATAAAATAGAACGAAGTTCAGTTTGCAGGGAGGGATCACAACACATATTGAGATTCCAGCAATAAGCATAAAAGGCAGGGTTACTAGGCAGACCAATGTGAAAAGACCCAAAACCAGCAGTAAATTTGCCAGGAGTTGTATCAACGCAAACTTAATTTGCCTAGAAATGAGTGGAATAACATAGAAAGATTCAATCGCAAGAAGGCGCAGGACAACAAAAGAGGTAGATGGTGGATGGGTTTGTCCTTCACTTTACCATCCTCGCACAGAAAAGCAGGGCATTGAGATCGATAGGTATTTTAACGCTAAGGCGACGACCATAGATCAGGCTCCTAGCCGACTGCTCAGGCAAGGACTGGTGAGCTATGGATGAAGGATAAACAACCTCAGGGTCACAATCAACACACAGGGCGGTCACGACATGCGGGAAAGCGAAGGCCATGGGAGTCAACAACCATCGAGCTAGGCTAAGGAAAGTTTCAGTCACTAATATTAAAAAAAAAACATCATTTACTTTTCCATTAAATAAGCAGATCCAAGCATAAGTCCTAATACATTCTACCATACAAAAATGAAGAGAGCGTACCATTGCCTGATCACCTACTCTTAATGACGTCCCATGCGCTTCATGCAACTCCAGCTCATTGACCATCAAGACTTCACCGGTACCTCTCAGTCAATGCTAGGGGTACTCTTCTTCCCCCTTAGCCCCCCAAGCTGCAAAGGGGCCACACACACTATCCAAATATTTTGTCTAGCTCCCAGCTCGCCTCGCAAGGTTGAGCTACCACTCCTTTCTGAGCTAGGTATCCCCAACTCCCACAAGTAAATCAGTCAAGTAGATATTTCTGCAGCGTAACGTTACGCAAACAGAAGATGATCCTTCATCATTCTCCTTCCTTCATCTTATAGAGTTTCAAACTTCCTTTCTCTCCTAAAATCTTATTTAATTAAAGTTCTAAAATAAATTCCTAAAAATTCTTCTCCGTACAAGTGTCACCCATCCCCTTCATTCCTCCATTATTTAATTTCTTTAGTTAATTAATTATCTTATTTCCCTCACCCACCTAGAGTTACTCCTAGAATCACTCCTAGGTGTCCCCAAATTCCCTTATAGGTTTTAAAGGCTTTCCCTATTAGGAAATTGCTAATTCAGTTTAAAATTAGAAAGCTCTTAAATGGTAGATTCTTTACTAAGTTGACTTTTCGCTTTTTCCCTTAAGTTCCCCTTTTTTCCCTTTTGTGTTTACCTCTTTTCCTAGTTTCCTAATATTTTAGATTTTCCCTCTTTCCCCTTTTTACTTAGAACTCAAAAAGGCAGGTGTGGAAATTAACCCCTTTTCCCTTTTCTTATTTAATTACTATATTTTAAATTATCAAGTACTAAAACAATTAATTCCCTTTTAAATTTTAATCCAATAGATTTTTTTTAAAACAATTAATTTCTTAATTCCTTTATGTCACAAGATTTAACGAAGATCATAATTATTATTCAATTGGTTTTTATTTTTATTAATATTATTATTATTATATTTTTATTTTCTTTTAAGAGAGACAAAATTTCACCACTAGTATAGTTTAGACTTAAATCTTAAATTTTCGTATCGGGCGACATTTAATTAGGGAATTTATTTTAAAATACTTAACACATTATTCGTCCTAAGGACATCTAGGTTCATTCCTCTAACATCAACAACGTGATGTGCCCTTCATGACGCACTAGGTGCTCCAAGGGTGCCACTCACCTCATCTGTTCCCCTGCGCGATGTGCCCTTCAGGATACACTACGTGCTCCAAGGGTGCCACTCGCCTCTCTGTTCCCCTGCACCACATGCCCTTTAGGACGCACTACGTGCTCCAAGGGTGCCACTCGCCTCTTGAATGACTTGATAGACATCAATAACCCCTAGAGTCAATACTCCTCCAGGTGAACTTGTGGGAGACTAAGGGATTCTAAGGAATAAGGCCCTCGCCTTATTGTGCACCTCGAATCATCGTGAGCAACTATCGTAGTCTGCCCTCATGACATCATGGGTCCTCTCGAACTAGGTAATCGTTAACCTACAGTTTGAGCCATGACAGGAGTGCTAGTAGGTTGTGGTAGGGCTGTTGTCCACACCTCTCCCTCAACATCTCTGGTAGTCGTGCATGACCCCTTTACTCCATATGTGAGTCTGGTCAGCAAGCTGTCATCAGCCTGCATCATCAACAAATTATGTCATAACATAACCATATCATATCATCTAATCAGATGCATTAATATCACAGTAAAACAATCAAACCCCAATGGTACACTCCCTAACTCGATCCAGAGTCCAAGGGGTTCCTTGATGCCTCTGCATCCTCAAGGTCCAAAATCCTGCACACTCAGTAAAAACCGAGTCAATAGCACATGTCTATGTCGAGACGGAAAAAAAAAACATGTCATCATCCAATAATGCCTCATAATCAAAATCAAAAGTTTTAATAGCATAATAATCCGGATCACTTGTGAGCAAGTGTCCTCAAAGAATAAGTTCGCTCAGTGCGCCAGAGCAGGATGTTACAAAAGTTTGAAAAGTCATGGTTAATACAATTAGCTACAGGAACTAAAAGGAGAATTACAGATGTTGTTAAAAACTGCAAACTTGGTATTAATGAATTAAGAACATAGATAGACTTAAACATATTACCATTAGGATCTTATGATGTGCTAATCAGTATGGATTGGCTAGAAAATTTTAAAGTGGTATTAGATTGTTACAATAAAACATTTACCTGTGTAGATGAGGGAGGTAACATTATAAACATTAAATGAGTATCAAGACCTGTTAGTATTATATAGATAACAACCTTAAAAGTTAAAATATGTATTCAAAAAGGGTGTAAACTAATTGTCGTGCACATAAATTATAATGAAAAAGAGGATAGTAATAATGAGTTTGATAACTTTCCAATATTACGGAAATTTCAGGATGTATTCCAGGATATTCATGGACTACCTCCTAGGAGATAAATAGATTTTTCCATAGACCTGATACCTAGAGAAGTACCTTCTTCAAAGGCTCCTTATAGGATGAATATCCTAGATTTAAATGAACTAAAAATTCAATTGCAAGAATTGATAGATAAATAATATATCTGACCAAGTGTGTCTCCATGGGGGGCACCAATACTTTTTTTTAGAAAGAAAGATGGGACCTTAAGTCTTTGTATTGATTATAGACAACTCAATAAAATGACTGTTAAAAATAGATATCCATTACCTCGTATCGATGATCTATTTGATCAAGCACGAGGAACTATAATATTTTCTAATATTTATTTACGTTATGGTTATCATCAAGTTAGGATAAAGGATGAGGATATTTATAAAACAACATTTAGAACAAGGTACAAACATTATGAATTTTTCGTAATAACTTTTGGGCCGACTAATGCCCCAACCTGATTCATGTGCTTGATGAACAATATTTTGAGTAAATGTCTAGATAAATTTGTTATTGTCTTTATAGACGATATACTCATCTATTCAAAGGATGAAAAGGAGCATGAAGAACATTTAAGAATAGTATTATAGATACTAAGAGAATAAAAATTATATGAAAAACTAAGTAAGTGTGAGTTTTATAAAGACCAAATTCAATATATGGGACATGTAATTTCCAAAGAAGGTATAGAAGTTGAACCAAAAAAAATAAAGGCTATAATGAATTGGCCTAAACCTAAGGATGTTTCAGACATAAGATCATTTATGGGTATAAATGGCTATTACCTAAAGTTTATAGAATGGTTTTCCAAGATTTCATATCCTATAACATCATTGCAAAAGAAAGGAACTAAGTTCATCTGGTCTGATAAATGTCAAGAAAGTTTTAACAAATTAAAACAAATCTTAACTACAAATCCTATATTAAAATTGGCAGACCTAGATAAAGACTTTGTAGTATGTACAGATCATGTAATAGCTTATGAATCTCGGAAACTAAACAAAAATGAAGAAAATTATGTAACACATGATTGGGAATTAGCTGCAATAATACATGCATTAAAGATGTGGTGACATTATCTGGTAGGCCGAAAATTCTTACTGTTGATAGATAACATCGCTTTAATATATATGTTTGATAAAAATAATTTAAATGCTCACCAAGCAAGGTGGTTAGACTTCTTAAGCGAGTATGTTTTTGAGATAAAACACATTAAGGGAAAGGAAAATAAAGTGGCATATGCATTAAGAAGACATGCAAACCTGATCTAAATAGTTACTAGAAGTAACTATGAAACATATTTAGAAGAAAGGGTAAGGTTAGCAGCTAGCAAAGAACCAAAATATAAAAATATTAAGTTAAAGATTGTTGAGAATTCAACAGGAATAGAAGAATCAAATTTTAGATTCTGAAAAAGTGGATTGTTAATGTATAAAAACGATTATATGTACCGGGATCTAATGAAATTAAGCTATTTATTTTAGATGAGTTGCATAAGAAACGATATTTTGGACACCCAGGTTACCATAAATTAATTACTATGCTAAGAAAGGAATTCTATTGGCCAAATATGAAAGGTGAAACAATAGAATATCTAGCTAGATGCTTAGAGTGCCAACAAGTTAAGGTTGAACACTAACATACAGTTGAACTACTACATCCTTTACCCATTCCAGAATGGAAATGAGAATTTATAAGTATGGACTTTATTACCGGATTTCCTAGAAGTAGTAAACAAAACGACTCAATTATGGTTGTGATTGATAAATTAAGTAAGGCAACACACTTCATACTTGTGAAATCCACCTACAAAGATATTAATATAGCATAAGTATTCATGAAGGAAATGTTTAGGTTACATGGAATCCCTAACGTTATAATATCTGATAGAGATGTTAAGTTTACCGAATTTTTTTTGGAAGGCTTTATTTAAAGGGTTAGATACCCAATTGAACTTTAGTACTACTTATCATCCACAAATGGATGGGAAAACTGAAATAAATACTCAGATTCTTGAAGACATGCTTAGAATGTATGTTATGGACAGACCTGGTAAATGGGAAGAATATTTGTACTTAGTTGAGTTTGCTTATAATAATCATTATCAAGCTTCAACAAAGCTTACTCCTTTTGAAATTTTATATGGCAAAAAATGTAATACACTTGATTCATGGAGTAATCCTATTAATAGATTGATGATAGGACCAAAAATGTTAAAAGACATGGAACTGACAGTGAAACAGGTACAACAGAACCTGAAAGTAGCTTAGGACAGACAAAAAAATTGTGTTTATGCAAAAAGGACTACAAGAGAGTTCAATATTGGAGATCATGTGTATATTAGAGTTAAACCTAAAAAGAGTTCTTTATGACTGGGTAGGTATACTAAGTTAGCACCTAGATATTGTGTCTCATTCAATATACTTGCTCAAATAGGACCTATATCTTATCAACTTTCACTTCCAGCTACGGTAAAAGTACATGATGTGTTTCACGTTTCATTATTAAAAAAGTATATACATGACCCTACTCACGTTATTGATTGGAAAATGATATAGGTGGAACCCGTGGGTGAGTTCCCAATAGAGTCAGATCATATTCCTGACAAGAGGGAACTTACACTCCGGAATCGATCCGTACGACAAGTAAAGTTGCAATGGAAGCACCTTAGTCCAGAAGACTACTTGGGAAATGGAAAGTAATATGCGAGAATCATATCCATTTATGTTCTAGAATGGTATTGATGGAAACTAATTATCACTGAGGACAGTGATAAGTTTTGAGGGGGGGTGTATGTGATATTATAAAAATAGGATCGCAGAGCAATAAAATAAAAACAAATGTGGAAATAAAACACAAAAGATACAAAATACAATGGAGACACAAATATACTTGGTTCACATAGTGTGGGATATGTCCACCTGATAAATTTCCAGGTCCTTCCTTTTTATTATCCAACAAATGAAGGGATACAACCTACAACACACTTCCTATAACTTCCTCTTCTTTCTCTCACAGTTTCCACTCTGATAATACAATATTTGTAATGATGCATAGCCGCAATACATTTCCCTCATATAAGAGGGTTTCCTTGTAGGGAAAAAAACCCTAACATAACTTATGTCATCAGATATACAACCTTATAATGAACGGTCCATATTTACTATGAAATTACAATATACATTTACAAGGCAATTTTTCCTTCTAGTTCTTCGCCCCCGAACACCCGCCAGGGGCTCACTTGCCCCCGAACCCACCAATCATGGGGATGAGCCCCACAGACCCCACAAGAGGGGAAATCCCCCCCTGCAACCCCCCCACCTGGAGGGGTGTACAATATTCTGGGGTGTACACTCTTCATGGGGTATAAACACGGCTAAAAACAAAGACCTATGAAAAAGGAATATAATCAAGCTCCACAATCAACAATCTCCCACTTGGAGACTAATAACAACAACTCCATTGTTGTTGTACCTACTAGACTATACTCCATCTTGGACCTGACAAATTTCTCATATTCACCTTCATGCTTGAAGACCAACTGAGACTAAGCAGGAACTTAGTTTCTCCCTAGTTACTCCCTTTGTTAACATGTCTACAGGATTATGGCTAGTGTGTATCTTTTCCAACTTCAAATGTCCATCTTCCAATATGGATCATATGAAATGGTACATGAGTTGTATATGTTTAGTATTCTAATGGATAGTTGAGTTCTTTGCAAGATGAATGGAACTCTTGTTTTCATAGTACAACATGCTATTCTTTTGACTATTTCCCAATTCCTCCATAAACCTATGTAACCAAATCATCTCTTTACTGGCCTCTGTAGAAACAACATACTATGCCTCTGCTATTGAAAGTGAAACAACCTTTTACAGTTTCGAAATCCAACTTACTATTGTTCCACCTACAGTAAAAACATACCCTGTGGTGCTTCTCCTGTTATATTTATCACCTATTATATCTGAATCAACATATCCCTATAGAACAATGTTTAAACCTCCAAAACATAATGCATGAGTAGAAGTACCTTTCAAATACCTGAGAATCCACTTTCCTTCCTACCAATGTTCTTTACCTGGATTGTTCATATACCTACTCACAACTCCTACTGCATGTGCAATATCTAGTCTTGTGCAAACCATCACATACATAAAATGCCAAATGCTGATGAATAAGGGACCCTAGACATGTATTATATCTCCTCCTAGCTAATTTCTTCTTGAGCACATTTATATCATGCATATTAGACCCTACAACAAGCATGCCATCTACATACAATAGCAAGATAATATAGCTTCCATTTTATAGATTTTAAAAATAAACATAGTGATCAGAATGGCATCTACTATAACCTTGTTATGTCATAAACCTGTCAAAATTCAAATATCACTACATTGGAGATTGATTTAGGCCATACAAGCTCTTCTTCAATCTGCATACCAAATTTTCCTTCCCTTTGACCTCATACCCCTGTGGCAGCTGCATATAAATCTCTTCCTCCAAATCCCCATGGAGAAAAGTTGTTTCTACATCTAACTATTCAAGATGTAAATATTCTATTGCCACAAGACTTAAAATAGTCCTAATTGAAGTCATTTTAACAACAGGAGAAAATATTTCATCAACATCTATACCTTTCTTTTGTGCAAACCCCTTTACAACAAGTCTATCCTTTCACCATTTTTTGCCTCCATCTTCTTCCTTCAACTTGTAAACCCATTTATTCTGCAATTCTCTTTTTCCTGTAGGAAACTGAACCAAATCCAAAGTCTGGTTATTTACCAAGGAATCTATTTCCTCTTTCATGCCTTGCTCCCACTTCTTTTTAGTGTCTACCTACATTTCCTCTTCATAACATTCTGGTTCACCAGAGTCAGTCAACAATAAATAATACAATGAAGGAGAGTATCATTCAAGGGGTCTACTTAAGTTGGTAGATCTTATAACAACACTTGCAAGATTTTGAGGTACATGTTGCTCGTGTTGTTGTACATTTTGATTTTTTGGTACCTTTGGAGTTTATTTTTCAGTGATCTCATCAAGCACTATGTATTCTAGTTTTTCTTTTTCTTGTATCTTTCCCTGGAATTGATCTTTGTACATGACCTTCTCATTGAATATGACATCTCTACTCCTAATTATTTTGTGATTTTCATAATCCCATAAGTGATAACCAAAACCATTAACACCGTATCCAATAAAGGTACACTTCTTGGATTTTTCCTCAAGCTTTGTTATATTTTCTTTATCAATATGGACAAATGCTTCACAACCGAAAGTCTTCAAAAAATAATAGTTTTCCTTTTTACATGTCCATGCCTCCTCTGGAATTATACCATTCAAAGAGATTGAAAGTCCTATGTTTATTAAGTAAACAATAGTATGTAGAACATCTTCCTATAACTGTAAGGGCAACCCAACATGCAATCTCATACTCCTTGCATGCTCCATGATTTTCCCATTGATCCTTTATGACACACCATTTTCTTGTGGTGTTCCTGTAATTGTTCTTCTCTCTATGAATCCCATGGTATGAACAATAATCATCAAACTCCTTGCTGTAATATTCACCTCCATTTTCTGATATGAGACACTTCAACCTTTCTCATGTCTCATTCTCAACCAAAGCTTTCCATTTCTTAAAAGTATCAAAAACATCAGATTTTTTTTGAATGCAATAGACCCAAGTTTTTCTAGTTCCATCATCGGTAAAAGTAACATAATAATGAGAGCCACCAAGAGATGATACCTGAGCTAGTCCCCATAGATATGTATGCACGAGATCTAAGATTTAACTCTTCTTTTCTTTTCTGACTCTGAGAAATATGACTCTCTTATGTTTTCCATAAACACAAAGCTCACAGAAATACAAATCAATTTGTTTAAGATTTGTAAACAAATTTCTTTTGTGAAGTATCTGCATCCCCTTCTCACTCATGTGTCCAAACCTATGATGCCACAATGTTGTATACACTCCTTTAGAAGATAAAGAGATAGAAGAATCAATATTACTAGTACATAAATACAATGTACCTACCTTCTCTCCTTTTTCTATCACCGTTGATCCTTTGGCGACCTTCCATGCCTTATCTGTAAATATAGATATACAACCTTCACTTTCCAACTGCCCAGTTGAAATTATATGTTTCCTTAGATCTGGAACATGTGTTACCTCTTTCAACAACCATTGGTTTCCATTCCTTTGCTTTATTTTTACCTTTCCCATTCCAACAATTTTGCATGGTGCATTATCACCCAAATGAACCTATCCAAAATCTCCTTGAACATAATCTAGAAAATGTTTCCTATGGGGTGGCATGAAATGAAGCCCCTGAATCTACTACCCATGACTCAAAAATATTATCTACAGAAAGAATCAAAGCATCTTGTAACACATCACCTGTTACATTTTCTTCCTGATTTTTCTCTTGTTGTCCATCTCTTTGTTTCTTTGGAGCTCTGTAGTCTTTCTTCAGATGTCATTTCTTCCCACAATTCCAACACTTAATATTTCCTAGTTTGGATTTGGATCTTCCCTTCCTATAATTCTCGTGGTTCCCTAATCCCTTTCCTCTATCCTTTTGTCTTCCCCTGTTCTCCATGTTTAACACATTACTTGATGTCTCACCTGTGCTTTTCCATTGCATTTCCTCACTAAGGATAACACCAAAAACATCATCAAATTTTAAAGTGTTTCAACCAGAGATAGATTTACTTACAACCATGACCAAGTCGTTCCATCTTTCTGGCAAAGAGGACAAGATTAGAAGAGACTTGACCTCATCATCAAAGTCCACTTTTACAGAACCTAGCTGATTAGTAACCGTATTAAATTCATTTAAATGATCTGCAATAGACCCACCTTCTGACATCTTCATATTAAATAATCTCTTCATTATAAATACCTTATTGGATGTCGAGGGTTTTTCATACAGTTTAGCTAATGAGTCGATAATCTCCTTTGTTGTCTATTATTTCAAAATATTGAAATCCACCGACGCATCCAGCATCATCCTTATTGATCCTAGTGCCTTTCTGTCAAGAACCTCCCATTCTTTGTCCTCCATGGCTATCAAATTCTTTTCTATTACACCCAATGGTAGGAATAGATCCGTCTGATATAAATAATCTTCCATCTGCATCTTCCATAATTGGTAGTTTTGGTTGTTAAATTTCTTTGCCCTAAACTTTCCATATTCCGCCATTTCTCCTGCTCGAACCACGAACCCTCTTTTCCTATGGGTTACCTTTCTCTTTGATACCATTTGTTATAAAAACAAGATCATGGAGTAATAAAATACAAACAAATGCAAACATAAAACACATAAGATACACAATACAATGGAGATAGAAATATATGTGGTTCACCCAGTGTGGGATACATCCACTAGAGAAATTGTTAGGTCCTTCCTTTTTATTATCCAGCAAATGAAGGGATACCTACAACACACCTGATGTAACTTCCTCTTCTTTATCTCACAATCTCCACTCTCAGAATACAATATTTGCAATGATGCATAGTCGCAATACATTTACCTCATAAAAGAGGGTTTCCTTCTAGGGAAAAAAACCTTACATAACTTCTACCGTTAGATCCGCGAACTTATAATGAACGGTCTAAATTTACTCTGAAATTACAATATACATTTATAAGGCATTTTTTCCTTCGGGGGCTTCACCCTCGAACCCATGCTTTCCCCCAGACCCTGCAGGAGGGACAAGGCCCCCCTACAACCCCCCTCGCATGGAGGGGTGTATAATATTATGAGGTGTACAGTCTTCATGGGGTATAAACACAGTTGAACACAAATACCTATGAAACAGGAAGATAACCAAGCTCCACAACCAACATGATATACCCCACGACTTGAAATTTTAATTATTATTTTAGAAATTTAATTATTTTTCCAAAAGACAATTTGGTCTATTGACCAAATATGAATTGTAAAACCTTATTATTTTATGAAAATAAACACATGTGGAAAAATGGGCACACGTTGAAGCAGTTGTTAAACAGGGAGTTAGGAATCCAAAGGGGTTGGCCAAGTGGTAGCAGACTGAGACAAGTTGTGGAGTTAACTCAACTTCAAAAAGACACATTCAATATTTAAAGGAGAATCTGTGAACATGTGTGAAATTGAATCTAAGAGGTGGTCAGTGAGCAGGAGGCTCAAGACAAGTGTCACAAGTCCTAGGAAAACTAAAAGAAGTCATGACAAGGGAATGAGACACCATTATGAAGATGTGAATTGATAGCTTGAGAAGTCTATGCACAAAACTAAGTTGACACAATGATTTTTCAAATATTACACACAACAAGCTAGAACTCAGAATTCTGCAAGAGGCCACGTAGGAAGCCCCTTAGATTATGAACTCAACTCGGGGGTGATAGAGGTTTATAGAGACTCTAGTATAAGGTTGGGAGGAACAAAGTCTTCAACATGTGGCTTCCCCAAGTTCCAGGTTTTACTTCTTTGTTATGAATATGTTTATCTGAATGTTTACTGTGTTTTATTGTGCATTACTCTGGCCATAATCATTGACTATAAAGCATAAATAACTTGTAACAATATTAGGTTTAAGTGATTTTTATGAGAAGATATATTCATATCATAATTTTCATGCAAAAAAACTATGAAAGAAAAACAGTAGTCATTCTGATTCTATATTTATGAACATAATTGTTTTACTAGTAGCAAATCAATAAAACTCATAGGTAAAATCTATTACTAAAACATAGATTATTCGGATACAAAACCTGTATTGAAGATACATAGTTTCAACGAGACACATTGTATATATTTCAAAAGGGAATCGTTATATATTAAACAGATTCCAACAAGATACACTGTATATATTTCGAAAGGGAATCATTATAAATTAAACAAAGTCCAACAAGATACACTGTATATATTTCAAAAGGGAATTGTTATAGATTAAATAGAGTCCAACAAGATACATTGTGATCCAGGTGGATATCGGTGGCCACCCACCTTTTCCAACTGGCTCAAAACAGTTTTCTGGCAATTTTGGCAATTTTGGCAATTTACTATTTTTGGCAGGTTTTAACTTTCGGGGCCATTTTGAGGGCCTAAATGAAGGATTTTCGAGATCAAGGTTATCAATCATAGGTAAAGGTATGATTTATCCCCAAAAATGAATCTCCTCGACGATACCTTTCCAACGAGCTATCATACACCTAAAACAGAGATCGTATGCAAAAGTTACGACCCCGGGAAGTTGATGTACTAACTTACACAAATGGGGCCCACATAAATTTTGGCGCTTCATCTCCTAGGGTTAGATTTTTGGATGTCTAGGGTTTTTGGCATTCCTGTTTATTGCAAAAATTCCTTCAGAGCCTCATTGTAATCATCTTCTTGCGAATGTGAGTAGCTGTCACATCTCTTCTCAGAGATAAGCTGCCACCATTCTAGCGAGTCTTTCACTCTGTATTTTTACAGTCTCTGTACATTTCTTTGATTAATAGAAATCATGTATTACTGTATATCTGTGTTTATGGTTGCA
>ML776879.1:1181096-1214945 GCA_009831015.1 Picea engelmannii | reverse complement strand
CTTTGATTAATAGAAATCATGTATTACTGTATATCTGTGTTTATGGTTGCATCTCTGATACATTTCTATTATATTATTGAATATCTGCAATATATCTTTGCATTTCTTTATTATATCTCCGCTCTCATTTCGTGTCGAAAATAATCTGGATCACATTGTATATATTTCGAAAGGGAATCGTTATAGATTAAACAGAGTCCAACAAGATACATTGTATATATTTCAAAAGGGAATTGTTACATATTAAATGAAGTTTAACGAGTAATGACTATTTATCTCCAACATGGAAAACAACGCTAAGTAAACTGATTTTAACAAAGATATAAATAACGACTATTTATAACCAAAAAATGGAATCGTAAACATATTACATAACATTACAACATTGTAAAATGAAATAGTCCTAAGTCACGAACTATTGGAACAGGGGCAGACCCAGGGTTCAACACTTCAACAACGCACCAAAAAAACCCTAACTACCGACCCTTTTGGCAACACCTGCAAAGTAGATGAAGTCTCACCCAAGGTAGAGGCAGGGATGGTTGCAGGACTCCATTGTCTGCAACCTTATCTGGGACACATATCTGTGATTAAAATACTCTAACAAAGCAATTAGCAGTTAACATTCGTCAGTAATTAACCCTTATTCACCTCGCATATCCAAACCCTTATTACAGAACAATGCAGTATTCTACCAGATCTAACACATCCAAGCACCTAGCATAAGGAAATAGATCAGATCTAGCATCTTATTCACATCATTAGGCACTAAGCTATCATATTCATCTTAGCATAGAATATTTCACTAAGTATTAATCACATAGATAATATAACAACCATAATGCACAAAGCAACCATAACACAGGATATATGTGGTTCACCCCAGTGTAGGGCTACGTCCACCAACTCTTCCCCTCTTTATTATCTTTTGTCAAAATTCTACAAGCACAGAGCCCAAAAACCATACTCAGCATAGGACAAGATATTTGTGCACTTTTCCAGATCCTCCTTCCCTGAGTTAGATCACAGCACAAATCCTTCTTATAATCACTTGCACTTAGCTCTGCAAGTCTTAACATACACTATGCACAAAGCCCTTGCAATCACATAGATAGAACTATAGCACTTAGAATCTTCTCTCTCCCCTTTCTTACATCGCCTAGCTATCTATTTATCCATTACAAAATGGGCCTAACCATGAGTAAAACCATGGGTCAACATCCCATACCCGTTACATAAACCCTAATCCCAAAAACTGCCCTAAAAAGGGGCCGAGATCCCGCGATCTTTGCTTCGACTTGCGCTCCACCTTCGACCAACCTGTCGAAGTCCCAAAAGAGGTCAAACATGACCAAGGATATTCAAAACTTGGTCAAGGGCCAACAGGCCCCCAACACTCACCTGTGACTCGTCCTGAGTCACTCTGGTCTGGGTAACTCTGTCTCAAAAGCATTGAGTTTCTTCAACCTGTTGCTACACCAAGACCTCCTACTCGACAAACTCTTGAATAACTGCCTCGTTCACAGGTCCCTCTAAGCATTGTTCTACCGAGATGACTACTTGTTCCATATCTACTGCTCGGCCTTCAATCTCCTCAAAAAGTAGGCAAGCTTCATCCTGGACTAGCTGGAGCTTCTGAGTCACTTCCATGACTTTACTTTGTATGGCATGGACCTGTTGTTGAGCCATGAGTTGTTCTTGGGATATTTTCATCCTCTCGACTGCTGACAGGAGTTTCAATTGTGTTTGTACTATTTTTTCTTTCTTCTTTACTTCTTGGAGCTGTGACTCCAGTGTCTTCAGTTCAGGGTCCTTAGTAAGCCGCTCATAAGTCTGTGCACTGTGATTGCTTAGCTATTTACATTCCACGGCTAATTCTTTGATTCTTTCAAATATTCTCTAGGAAGTTTATTCTCTTTGGTCTCGCACTTCCTATGGAGTGCTTGGCACTATTTTTAGCTCTAGTTCTGCAACTCTCTATTGAATTTGTTGAATGGATTTAGCGAGCTTCATGACTTGATTTACTACCAGGTCTTATTCCATCTGCTCCAAGCCTATCACAAAGTGAAGTTATCTATTGAAGGCTTCTTTAACTATGACCTACTCCACAAGAAGTTGTTCTTTCTCCTATTGGATTTGCGCTTTATTTTCTTCAAACTTGGTTTGAAGGTCATGCTTCTCCTGCTGTACAACTCAGCGTTTCTCTATAATTTCCTCTTGTGCTTGCTCCAGGGCCACTGAGGTATGTTATTTTTCTTCCTGCACACGATGAAGGCGAGCTTCGGTCGCATCAATAATTATGTGGAGTTGGGTAGGCTCATCTCCCAACTCTGGTTCTTCTGGTGGTGAGGGCGCAATGGACACTACGCGACTTGAGTGAAGGTCTTGTTGTACACCTCTTAGCTCTGTCTCAATTCTATCATACATGGATTCTTGTTTTTCTTCAGTTCTCTACAAAATATCTTCTGAGGCATTAGATACAGCTGCAATAATGAAGTCGAAGTCATGGACCGTGAGTACAGTCTGTATATTCATCTTACTTTCTTTGAAATTCTTCCACGATGTAGGTTTCGTTGTGGAAACCTTTCTTTTCTTGGATGTCTTTGCCTCTTCAAGGGGGTTCCTAGGTGGTGTTACTTCACCCTGCTTCTGCTTGTCTTCTTCCCCTTATTTTTCTTCTTTGTCCACTTCGTCGTCTCCTCCTCCGCTAGGTGAATCTGATGCAGTCTCTTCTGATGTGTTGTGTATTTCCTGTACATATTCCTTCTTTTTCTTCCTTCTACTTCTGGGTACATCATACTCTTCGCAAGTAACCACCGCACTTCCAATGAGGTTGGGATCAAACAGTGTTGCCTGGTCTACTAGTATAAGGAACTCTGCAGGAAATTCCTTAGTGATTTGTCCCAGGTCCTCCTCTGTGAGCTTGTAGTAGGACTGAATCTCTTCTGTACTTTCATCTACACGTGCAGTAATATAAATAAAATGCCTATCTACGCAGAACTTCATAAGGGGCTTGAACCTGTCCAGGGTATTCGATGTCATACCAGGGAAAGACTCAATAGCCCTCTTCAACTGCAGGTAGTAAGTATGGAATACTAAATTCGACTTCCATTGTTTCCCCATGTCGCTCAAATACCAGAGCGTGGTGAAATTTGCATCTAGTGGCTCGAACGACTCAATATCAGAGAAGGTCTCACCTTCTGGCATCTCCCAAGAAGTAAACACAATGAGGATCAACAACCAACTAAAATGAAACTCATATCCCTGATCCTAAGCTTCACGGCAGTCCAGTTCTGACAGATTGACTAGGTAACTAGCCCCGTTCATATGTAGTCCTTCCACGCATTTTCCTATGAGGTCAACGACAAACCCTATGACCTACGTTGGTCTGTTATTTCTTACTAGATTACCAGCAATCAACTGGAAAGCAAGGTGCACTACGCCATTCTGAATGGAGTCTACCTTGTAGCCTTGCATCCCTTTCTCTACATCGTCATAGGTGTCTTTAATCCTCTGTGCCAGGGCGTGGTCTGCAGCCTTTTTTAGATAAAATTCTTGTGGGTCTTGTCCCTGCATGCTCAATTAGGTGATCCTATGGATCAACGCTAGATCAACGGTGATGCATCTATCTAACCATAGATACCCTCCATGGAAGGATGAAAGCAAGAGCTTAACGCAGTATATTCATCACGTTCAAGACAGTGGACCTCGTGATGTCCATAGTCCATGGTTGTGGGATGATCTTTGACTTCTTCCCCTTCGTCTTGGTGAAATATTTGTGAGGTGTGAGCATGCCATAGCTCTTGCGGTCTCCTACGTTATAGTCACTGATATTCAATGTTGGAATCCTCTCCAACTATGATCTAACTACTTGTATTCCCTTCAGAAGGTACATAGCGATGACTGTGTAGTCGAAGTCCCTCGAGACACTATCACAAATCACCACACCAGCCGGGGGTGGGATGTAGTCGGGCAAGATAAATGGGATTAACTTCGCATTCACCAAGTCATCTCAATGCTTGGTTCTTTCTAGGTTGCAGCTCGGGATGGTCCAGATCCAAGAGCAGTTGACGGGGAGGCTTGCACTCCTCGTGTTGATTAGGCTTGGATGCCTACGAACATCACCTTCTCAGCCATGAGGTCTATTAGAATCTCTTCAACATCTTTTTCTACTGTGCTAATTTCATTCGACATGCACATGCGAGATCTAATATCTCAGGTCGATGAACAATATTCACTGTAACAGAATAGATGGCGAGGTCTCAATGATCACTGCGTGAAATCAACTAGTTCTCTGTGGGCTTGGATAATCACAATTGGCAAAAGTGTTCTTGGTGCAATGCTCAATGGGATAAATAGAGATTGTCGTAACAGTTTCTTTCAATGGGTTGCAAAGCCTTATTCAATGCAGCTTTATCTGTTATGACACGGTCCTAACATTCCAATGGAAAACTTTAAGGCCATAATTGTTTTCCTAACCATTCGGGAGCATCGATCTAAAGGTCACAATGCCTCCAACAGTTATATCTCTCCGCCATGGCGAAGTGCCATTATGTGCTGTATTGATATTTCAACGAAGTTCGAGTTCTAGAAACCTTTCTTCTGCGAAGTATTCTCTGGAACTTCTTGCAATTTTTCTAACTTTTCCCTCTTCTTACTGATCTTTCTGGCCTTCTTTTCTGTGATCTAAATCACTGGTTTCCTCTTTCCATTATTGTTCTTATCTCCTCTTAGCATGATAACTTTGCACTGTGGAGGGTCTTTCATAGGATTCAAGGGTAATAATTCTTCTCTTTCTGGGGTAGGTGCTCTACTCTCTTGTACAGATAGGTGTCTCTAGTCTTTCTTTGTCCTTTCAACTTCAACATCCATATCTTTGGTCTTTAGTAGCTTCGACTGATTCTCTTGTTCTTCCAGTAAGTGCGCTATTCTCCTAGCCATGAAATATCTTAGTTATTTCTTTTTCTGTTCTAGATCCTCCTCTTCTTGTTTCCTTCATATCTGATCTTTCTCAATCCAGGGTTTTCCTAGCAAGATAGAAAATAGGGTGTTGTTCTCAACAAACTTAACGATCTCAAATTCTTCTTATGTCGAAGTGCCATGAGAACTCATAGATATCTGGGTAAGTCTTCCACATAGGGTTATGATCTTTCCTCTAAATAATCATATTCCTCCTAATGAAGGAACCATAGCAGGCTTTCCCAAAATTTCCCAAGTTCTTTCTATTATGATATTCACCTATGTTTCCTCATCCAGGACACAGTCTATGTAGAAGTCTCCTATTCTTGTTTCTATGTACTCTTTCTCTTTTAAGACTTCTGATAAGTTGATATTTATGTGGTCATTCAAGGTTTCTTTCATCTGTAATAATACAGTCTCTGATTCTTTCTGGGGTTTTATCATATCCTTAGTTTCTTGGCCTGTCTTATATTTTTCTTGTTTCATATTCATCTTTTCAACTTTAGCAATCATTCTAGGAAAATTCAAAACTTCATGGTCCATATCTTTACAACAAATACAACTAGGTATTCTACCAGGGCATTCCTTAGCAAGATGTCCCGGTCTTCTGCAACTGTAACAATGGGTTAATCCTCTCTTTCTCTTAAATGATCCCCAACCCTTCTTGTACTACGCACTGGGATTACAGTAACTAAACTGAAAAAAAATATTTCTAGGATCCTACATCCATTTGTCAGTCCAAACATTCTTTATATGCATATGGATAACATACCTTTCATTATTTCTATCAGATCTATTCATATCAAATCTTCCTTCTTCTAAATGTTCCCTATTTTCCAGATTAGGAATTTTTTTATCAAACATACCTAGATCCATACTTTCGAAACAAAAATTTTCACTTATCTTACCTTTCTCATAGCACAAATCTTCAAGGTCTTACCTCTTTTCTTCAGATCAGACTTCTCTTCTTAGCACAGAGCTTCACAATTCAAGTAGAATACTACGCACTAAAGCAACAGATCTACACACAAAGATTTATTTTCTTCAGTTCCCATCAATCACAGTTTCAGGTCCCAACAACGGAAGCATTTGTTGGCACAGGGGTAGACCCAAGATTCAATGCTTCAACAAAGCACCAACAAAACCCTAACTATTGCCCCTTTCGGCAACACCTGCAAAGAAGATGAAGTCTCACCCGAGGTAGAGGCAGGGGTGGTTGCAGGACTCCAGTGTCTGCAACCTTAGATGGGACACAGATCTATGATTACAATACTCTAACAAAGCACTTAGTAGTTAACATTCATCAATAATTAACCCTTATTCACCTTGCAGATCCAAACCCTTATTACAGAACAATGCAGTATTCTACCATATCTAACACATCCAAGCACCTAGCATAAGGAAATAGATCAGATCTAGCATCTTATTCACATCATTAGGCATAGAGCTATCATATTCATCTAAGCATACAATATTTCACTAAGCATTAATCACATAGATAATATAGCAACCATAATGCATAAAGCAACCATAACACAGGATATACATGGTTCACCCCAGTGTGGGGCTATGTCCACCAACTCTTCTCCTCTTTATTATCTTTTGTCAATCTTCTACAAGCACAGAGCCCAAAAACCCTACTCTGCATAGGACAAGAGATCTGTGCACCTCGCTAGATCCTCCTTCCCTGAGTTAGGTCACAACACAAAGCCTTCTTACAATCACTTGCACTTAGCTCTACAAGTCTTAACATACACTATGCACAAAGCCCTTGCAATCACATAGATAGAACTCTAGCACTTAGCATTTTCTCTCTCCCCTTTCTTACATCGCCTAGCTATCTATTTATACATTAAAAAATGGGCCTAACCATGGGTAAACCCATGGGCCAACTTCACATACCTGTTACATAAACCCTAATCCAAAAAACTACCCTAAAAAGGTGTCGAGATCCCGTGATCTCTGCTTTGACTTGCACTCATCCTTCGACCAGTTTGTCGAAGTCCCAAAAGAGGTCAAACATGACCAAGGATCTCCAAAACTTGGTCAAGGGCCAACACAGACTTTGGGCAGTCACATGTTGTGATGCCAAACTTGAATGTAGTTAAGGAATGGAACATGAATACCTTTCCAAGAAAGGGTATTTCCGAGTCTCCATGGTACTAACATCCTTGACACCTACATAATAACATTGAATAAATTAGAATGTTGCACGATTTATTTAGTCAAACAAAATTTACATACAAAAACAGAGACAAACTTACCATGGATATACAAAGCGCTTTGTATCTCCTTCCATCTCCTTTGAACTATACCTGAGTGTTAAGGGTTGGAGGATAGTTGATGGGTACCCCTCGCAACAATAAAAGGGGCCCATCATTAGTTTAAATACCCAAGAATGTTTTTAACAATGGATGTAAATCATGGCGTATATACATAATGTAAACCAAATAAATTACTATGCTCTATGTGAACACCTTCCTGTGCAAATATTTATAAGTCCTAACTAAGTCTAGGAAGAATAAAATGATGTGAAAGGTCTTAGTCATCAACCAAAAAAAGGAGAAATGAAACAAATGAATTAAAAACCCTGCACTAAATCCGGTTACGATAAACTCATACCACTAAGTTCATAAAAGTATTGGGTATAGATAGTAATTCCCCAAGGTTCAAGGAAAAAATCCTCAATCCATAGGCTAACTAGGAGCGATATCTACCGTGACCAAAACATTTTACAGTCACAACATCTTTTATTAAATATATATAGAGACAAGAGGTTTGATAAGGCAACCAATACAGAGATATATTAACCTAGCTAGCGGAATAATGTTTGAATCCGACTATAAACCAATATCATAAAAAAAAATTCTCAGCAATCATTACCAATTTAAATAAGCTACAAACAATGGTTACAGAAGCCAAAAGTGAGTAAAGAAGGTTCTGTAAAATCTTACCAGTTAAAGATGCCAATCCTGAAGTCGTTAGAAAGACCAACCACAAGCCATAGAAGATACGAATACCACAAGATTTTATCAAATAAAATCTACAACAAACATAAATGATATTGGGGTAACCAAACCTTCACACTGTAACTCAGAAATGTCAAACCTCTCAAAACCTCTCCAGACAAAAACAAAGCCAAGAAAACAAAAGTGAAGAATGTGAAATGAGCCAAGTTTGGGAAAGGTCGGGATGTCTAAAGGATCCGACAGGAAAACCCTAATACTTGTAGGAATAATAGATCAACACGTATACAATTCTTATGATAACTGCCTATTAAAACTCCTCAAAATAAGTAACACCATAGGTGGTGCATGCAGGATCGCTGCATGGTAAATGTTTCATAGGACACATGAATTAACGAAGAAAAGTTGGAAAGGTTTTTAATTAAGCATTGGTACGATAACACGAGTTAAAACCAACATAAACCCCCCTAATAAGTTCACTTACGTATGAGTCATCCTTCGTATGCCAAGTTTTATACAATATTGGAACCCATTGATATATGGAACCTGTTAATATATGTTATACATTGGATACTACAATGAAACAATGTTATATGTATTCGTTGACATATAATGAAATCCGTTTTACATATGGGATATTTTAACAAGGATATTATAATAAAAGAATTTACACAATGAGTTACATGGACACATATAAAGTATGATATGATTAAGAGTTGTATTAACAATGATATAGTGTTTATTGGGAACATATAACCACAAGGGGGCTATAACAAACAAACAAACCTTGTGAGACCCTTGTATATGGCATCGATCATGCATTTAATTAGTGAGGACTATAGATATAACAATTAGGATATGAAGCTTAGTAAAAATAAACATTTATAAGTTATCAATTACCCAGTCTTAGTGGAATAAGACTTAGGATAACTTTTATAAAAACATCATGTGGCAAAGAACTATTTTGTAAGTATAAAGTTGTTCAACTATTATAATGAGATACTAGAACAAGTTATGAGAATATATAAAGTATTTTCTGTATAATCATTTAGTCTCTATGGTTCTCTCGTTCAAAATAAAATGATGAAAAAATAGTGAGACTATCGTATGATAAAGGAAAACAAGAATATGCATAAAGGTAGGAATAAGATAAATAGACTTATATGTGACAATCATGGTGAAGAGAATTTATTAAACTATTATGGTTGATTATATATATATATATATATATATATATATATATATATTGAATGGAATTTAAGGTGTGTGACATAATATTTCTCTTATCCTAAGTTCTATGGACATATCTCCAAGTGACACATGGAAGACATATGACAACTAAGCATTGGTGACACATGGCAACAAGTAAAATATTGACACGTGGAAAAAAGTCAGGTGGTGACATAATATTTCACTTATCCTAAGTTCCATGGGCATATATCTAAGTGACACATGGAAAACATATGGCATTTAAGCATTGGTGACACATGGCAGCAAGTAAAATCATGACACATGGCAACAAATTAGGTGGTGACATGTGGAAGATCTGATATCCTATCACACAGGGACACATGGTGATGATGTGGATGTTGACTCATGATGACTGGGTTATTATGAGGATGCCATTGGGCATTGACTTGGCATGAGGTGGATGATGATTGGGCAATCAAAAATTTAATTATTCATTAATTTTCTAAGGGGTCGAGCTAAAAGTTTCCATAGTCTTCCTTTGATTCTTACTAGGTGTATATTACATTTTTCAATATATAAACTAAAGACTCTTAAAATCCCATGCATGTGGGATAATAATTATAAATAAAATTCAAAATTTAGCAAAGGAGGTCAAAATTCAATCCAAGGCCCACATTTGCCCATCAAACTTGAATGATGGTGGCTGAGTCATTATCTTGCAAAGGCTATATCTTGAGCTCCCGACCTCTGTTTGCAGAAACAATTATACCATTGGAATAGTATTTAGATGAAGAATATGATGGAAAAGGTATTGAGAGATGAAAATTTACAAAAGTTTCTGAAAAATTAAAATATCAGTCAGTAACAATTTTATGCTTTGCTGATAAATCTGTTCAATACCTCGACTTCAGGAGGTCATATCTTGAGATCCGGGAGTTGGATTTGGACAAAATTTATATCATTGAAAATATAATAATATGGATATCACATATTAGTTGGTTTAAATGGCTGAAATTTGAATTATTGTATCCATTAAATTAAATTGCAGTCCTCTTTTAAAAAGGGAAATTAATTAAATTTTGAAAATAAAAGTTTAATTAAAAACTTTTATTTAAAATAGAAAGGGACCCATTTTAAAAGTATGCATGTTAATGATGTAAGTTAATTAATGAGGACTTAATGAGGAATTGATTAAATATGATACTTCAATAATAAAATTGCATGGGAAATTCAAGAAGGAAAAAAACTAACTGCTTAAGTAGTTAGAAGAACCGGCTTTAAAAGAGAAGAAATAAATCATCAAGGAGTTAGAATCAGAATTATCAAAGTGGCAGGGAAGAAAATCAGAGGAAGAAGAAGGTACAACCATGAATACACATCCAAGCTTCTGATCAAATAAAATAGATCTCCATCTTCTCCACTCTTTCTGTTCTTCTACACCATTTCTCATAGCTTTATGCTTGAATCTCTGAATTGGGCATGAGGCTGTGTTCTTGAGTGTTCTTCTTGTATTCTTCAAAAATATTTTTCTTGTATGATCATAGAGTATTTAAATCCATATACATGACTGACAAATAATTTGTAATGAAGAACATCTTTCATGAATAAACTCCACAAAAAATTGCTTCGGGGTTGATTTTGACTGTATCTTATAACTTTGAGTCTTAAGTATGAGGTATTTGAGATTGACCTATCAAATTCTCTTTTGATATTCATAGTAGTACTCTTTTAAAATTATTTGAGATGATCAAATTTTTCTCTCCTATTTTCGTGAAGAAGACATGGATGCATTTATATATGATTAAGAAAATTGTGTATGTGATGTTGATCACAAAGAAATTCTGATGTTGAAGCCTTCCTTCAATATTTTCAATTGTTTAAAGACTTATTGATGCATACAAAGATCATATTAGATTATTGAAGAACCATTTTATTGAATAATTTCGAGCAATAAAGATCTATGGTTTGCTTCCTTAGCATTCTCCTAATCCAAGATATCACAGATATATCTTTTATCCAAAGAGGAGTACCACCTCTCTAAAAAAGCAGGGGGATTCATATCCTCGTGAGGTTTCTGTTTCGGTCATGAAGGATTCAAGCATCAACATGTTTATAACATTGATCCCTAAAGAATAGGAGGTCAATACAACGGATAATTTTCGACCTATATCTCTTTGTAATGTTATTTATAAATAGATATCCAAATTATTATCTAACAAACTCAAACCCCTCCTGAAGTCCATCATTTTCTAGGAGAGAGAGGGATTTATTGAAGGGTGCCAAATCCTAGATGGAATAATCATTTCCCATGAAACTATCCACTCACTTCAAACATCCATGAAGCCTAAAATGCTAATAAAATTGGACATGTCCAAGGCATATGATTGCATAAGTTGGATGTTTCTTCAAAGAATGTTGGAAGATTTTGACTTTGAAGAGGACTAGATCCAATTGATAAAGAGATTGACCTCCACAAAATTCTACTCCATATTGATTAATGGATCACCCTCCAAGATGTTCAATCCTTCCAAGGGTCTCAGGAAGGCCCCCCCCCCTATCTCCCTACCTATACATCATCCTAGCAAAAGGGTTGGGGAGGTTTATTTAGCAAGATATTTCAGAGGGGGAGATTAAAGGAATAAGAATACATCCCAATTTTGATCTAGTGATGCATCTCTAGTTTGTGGATGAAATATTACTAATGGGTATACCTTTGATGAGGGAGTCAAAAGAAATAAAAAAACTACAAGAATCATACAAAGAGGCATCAGGGGCCCAACTAAACTTTAAAAAACACCAACTATTGTTTTCAACGTGTTAGTTGCAATCCAAAGAAATATTTCCCTCATTTTGGGCTTCCAACGAGCTTCTTTCCCATCAAAGTACATGGGGGACCTGCTTTTGCATAAATCTATTCACAATGTATCATGGGAAGAACTGTTAGCAAAGTTAGAGGAAAAAGTTACCAAATAGATGCATCGCTTCCTCACCCTCTCGGGAAAGATCCTGCTAATTAAATTAGTTCTTTGCTCGATTCCCTTATACCTCTTCTCGGTCATGGAATCCCCCAAAAATATTCAATGGGCCTTCCTATGGAGGGGAGAAATGAAATAAAAAAAGTGGGCTCTGGTTGCATGGGAAAAACTCAGTATGCCCAAATCACATGGAAATGTGGGCATCAAAGAACCACAACACATTGGCTAAGCTCTAGCAAAAAAACTATGGTGGAGGTGGATAAAGATCCCATAAGCCCTTTGGGCCAAAATATGGAAGATTAAATATGTACCCAACACTCCCCAACATGAGCTAATTAGGTTAGATGGAGATAGTCTGGGCTCCCTTATCTGGAAAAACGCTTGGAGAAACAGAGGACTCATCCAAAAGAGAGCTTCTAGGAGGTTCATAATGGTTGGTCTGCACTATTCTGGGATGATGTGTGGGAACAACAACCCATCCTAGGAGGAAATGATTGTCTTCTCCAGGTAAAAAATTCCATGTTAAGTAAAGTATGGATCAAGACTCATCAGTTTTGGAAGGAGGACTTGGATCCCGAAGGTAGTTATAATAAAACTTGGAAAAATCTAGAGGAATGACCTATCAATTGGAATGAAGAAATAAAAAATGTGATGAAAGAGGAGATACAACTAAGACAAATTTGTTCAAGCGAGGGACAAGACATCCTGAGATAGGGGAACAAAGGAGACATAAACGTTAGGGTCCGAGATGCTTAAATGAAGGCAACATATATGTGAGAGGAAAATTAGGGGAGGATTGGAAAAGCATCTAGCAACCTAAGTTGTGGCCAAAGATTTCAACTTTCATTTGGCTTGTGATGCGACAAAAAATTTCTAACCCAGGACCATCTAATCCATAGGGGTTTTAAGGACCATCTATTCGCATGATGTGCCTACAAGAGGAGGAAACAACAAGCCATATTTTCTATGATGGGTCTCTCTTATGGGATAAAGGAGCATACTTTTCTGACACTTAAATAGAGTCAGAAACGATACCTACAAAAAAATTTTAGAATGGAGTCTGAAACCTTTCTCAAACCCCATAATTACTACAACATGGAAGATATTCCCACGATTATTGATGTGGAATGTTTCGAAGGAAATAAACAGAAGGGTATTCAAACATAAACAACTCCTGATGGACCAGGTATGGAGAATTATTCATGCATATATCTAGGATTCCATTGCTTCTTATGTATGGGTAGAGGAAGATGGAATACTAAATGAAGATGAGGATATACTATTCATAAATCAGAGGCTATATGAGTGTCATCACAAAGAAACAAAAATGCCCAGGGAGAAAAGGAGCTGAATAAAAAAAATTTGGATGCCACCACCAGAGGGATCGCTTAAAATAAACTTTGATGGCACCTCAAAGGGAAACCCAGGTTCCTCTGGGGAAGGAGGAGTCTTTCACAATGTAGAAAGAAAAATCACCTCTCTATTCACAAGAAATTTGGGGCACAATACCAACAATGGAGTGGAATTAGAAGGTCTAGTTAGAGGGTTGTCCACAACGATGGAGCAAGGATACAGATCGCTCTTTGTAGGACGGGAATCACTCCTTCTAATTTCATCTCTTAGAAAACTGATCAATGGGTCCCATACCAAGAAAATATCCAAGAAATGGAGATTTTCCTTCGGGATTATAGAGATAGTCAGAATGATCAAGGCCATATCAGTGGTTATCCCAACACATGTGAGGATAAGTGCAAATGTGGTGGCAGAATATCTAGAAAATGCATGGGTCACTCAACCAAGCTAGTGGGATAATAATACCATGCATGTGGGATAATAATTATAAAGAAAATTCAAAATTTAGCAAAGGAGGTCGAAATTCAATCCAAGGCCCACATTTTCCCATCAAACTTGAATGATGGTGGCTGAGTCATTATCTTGCAAAGGCTATATCTTGAGCTCCCGACGTCTGTTTGCAGAAACAATTATACCATTGGAAAGGTATTTAGATGAAGAAGACAATGTAAAAGGTATTGAGAGATGAAAATTTCCAAAAGTTTATGAAAAATTAAAATATCAGTCAATAACATCTTTATGCTTTGCTAATAAATCTGTTCAATACCTCGACTTCAGGAGGTCATATCTTGAGATCCGGGAGTTGGATTTGGACAAAATTTATATCATTGAAAATATAATAATATGGATATCACATATTAGTTGGTTTAAATGGCTGAAATTTCAATTATTGTATCCATTAAATTAAATTTCAGTCCTCTTTTAAAAAGGGAAATTAATCAAATTTTGAAAATAAAAGTTTAAATAAAAACTTTTATTTAAAATAGAAAGGGACCCATTTTAAAAATATGGATATTAATGATGTAAGTTAATTAATGAGGACTTAATGAGGAATTGATTAAATATGATACTTCAATAATAAAATTGCATGGGAAATTCAAGAAGGAAAAAACCTAACTGCTTAAGTAGTTAGAAGAACCAGCTTTAAAAGAGAAGAAATAAATCATCAAGGAGTTAGAGTCAGAATTATCAGAGTGGTAGGGAATAAAATCAGAGGAAGAAGAAGGTACAACCATGAATACACATCCAAGCTTCTGATCAAAGAAAATAGATCTCCATCTTCTCCACTCTTTCTATTCTTCTACACCATTTCTCATAGCTTTATGCTTGAGTCTCTGAATTGGGCACGAAGTTGTGTTCTTGAGTGTTCTTCTTATATTTTTCCAAAATATTTTTCTTGTATGATCATAGAGTATTTAAATCCATATACATGACTATCAAATCATTTGTAATGAAGAACATTTTTCATGAATAAACTCCACAAAAAATTTCTTCGGGGTTGATTTTGACTGTATCTTGTAACTTTGAGTCTTAAGTATGAGGTATTTGAGATTGACCTATCAAATTCTCTTTTGATATTCATAGTAGTACTCTTTTAAAATTATTTGAGATGATCAAATTTTTCTTTCCTATTTTCGTGAAGAAGACATGGATGCATTTATATATGATTAAGAAAATTGTGTATGTGATGTTGATCACAAAGAAATTCTGATGTTGAAGCCCTCCTTCAATATTTTCAATTGTTTAAAGACTTATTGTTGCATACAAAGATCATATTTGGTTATTGAAGAACCATTTTATTGAATAATTTCGAGAAATAAAGATCTATGGTTTGCTTCCTTAGAATTCTCCTAATCCAAGATATCACAGATATATCTTTTATCCAAAGAGGAGTATCACCTCTCTAAAAAAGCAGGGGGATTCATATCCTCATGAGGTTTCCATTTTGGTCATGAAGGATTCAAGCATCAACATGTTTATAACATTGATCCCTAAAGAAAAGGAGGTTAATACAATGGATAAGTTTCGACCCATGTCTCTTTGTAATGTTATTTATAAATAGATATCCAAATTATTATCTAACAAACTCAAACCCCTCCTGAAGTCCATCATTTTCCAGGAGAGAGAGAGGGATTTATTGAAGGGCGCCAAATCCTATATGGAATAATCGTTGCCCATGAAACTATCCACTCACTTCAAACATCGATGAAGCCTAAAATGCTAATAAAATTGGACATGTCCAAGGCATATGATTGCATAAGTTGGAGATTTCTTCAGAGAATGTTGGAAGATTTTGGCTTTGAAGAGGACTGGATCCAATGGATAAAGAGCTTGACCTCCACAAAATTCTACCCCATATTGATTAATGGATCACCCTCCAAGATGTTCAATCCTTCCAAGGGTCTCCAGAAGGGCCCCCCCCTATCTCCCTACCTATACATCATCCTAGAAAAAGGGTTGGGGAGGTTTATTTAGCAAGATATTTCAGAGGGGGAGATTAAAGGAATAAGAATACATCCCAATTTTGATCCAGTGATGCATCTCCAGTTTGTGGATGAAAAATTACTAATGGGTATACCTTTGATGAGGGAGGCAAAAGAAATAAAAAAACTACAAGAATCATACAAGGAGGCATCAGGGGCCCAACTAAACTTAACAAAGTACCAACTATTTGTTTCAACACGTTAGTTGCAGTCCAAAGAAATATTGCCCTCATTTTGGGCTTCCAATGAGCTTCTCTCCCATCAAAGTACATGGGGGACCCACTTCTGCATAAATCTATTCACAATGTATCATGGGAAGAAATGTTAGCAAAGTTAGAGGAAAAAGTTACCAAATGGATGCATCACTTCCTCACCCTCCCAGGAAAGATCCTGCTAATTAAATCGGTTCTTTGCGTGAATCCATTATACCTCTTCTCGGTCATGGAATACCCCAAAAATATCCAATGGGCCTTCCTATGGAGGGGAGAAACGAAATAAAAAAAGTGGGCTCTAGTTTCATGGGAAAAACTCAGTATGCCCAAATCACATGGAAATGTGGGCATCAAAGAACCACAACACATTGGCTAATATATAGAAAAAAAACTATGGTGGAGGTGGATAAAGAGCCCATATGCCCTTTGGGCCAAAATATGGAAGATTAAATATGTACCCAACACTCCCCAACATGAGCTAATTAGGTTAGATGGAGATAGTTTGGGCTCCCTTATCTGGAAAAACGCTTGGAGAAACAGAGGACTCATCCAAAAGAGAGCTTCTAGGAGGTTCATAATGGTTGGTCTGCAGTATTCTAGGATGATGTGTGGGAACAACAACCCATCCTAGGAGGAAATGATTGTCTTCTCGAGGTAAAAAATTCGATGTTAAGTAAAGTATGGATCAAGATTCATCAGTTTTGGAAGGAGGACTTGGATCCCGAAGGTAGTTATGATAAACCATGTAAAAGTCTAGAGGAATGACCTATCAATTGGAATGAAGAAATAAAAAATGTGATGAAAGAGGAGATAAAACTAAGACAAATTTGTTCAAGCGAGGGACAAGACATCCTGAGATAAGGGAACAAAGGAGACATAAACGTTAGGGTCCGAGATGCTTAAATGAAGGCAACATATATGTGAGAGGAAAATCAAGGGGGGATTGGAAAAACATCTAGCAACCTAATTTGTGGCCAAAGATTTCAACTTTCTTTTGGCTTGTGATGTGACGAAAAAGTTCTAACCTAGGACCATCTAATCCATGGGGGTTTTAAGGCCCATCTATTCGCATGATGTGCCTACAGGAGGAGGAAACAATAAGCCATATTTTCTATGATGGGTCTCTCTTATGGGATAAAGGAGCATACTTTTCTGACACTTAGATAGAGTCAGAAACAATACCTACAAATTAATTTTAGAATGGATTCTGAAACCTTTCTCAAACCCCATAATTAATATAACATGGAAGATATTCCCATGATTATTGATGTGGAATGTTTGGAAGGAAATAAACAGAAGGGTATTCAAGAAGAAACAACTCCTGATGGACCAGGTATGGAGAATTATTCATGCATATATCTAGGATTCCATTGCTTCTTATGTATGGGTAGAGGAAGATGGAATACTAAATGAAGACGAGGATATAATATTCATAAATTGGAGGCTAGATGAGTGTCATCACAAAGAAACAAAAATACCCAGGGAGAACAGGAGCTGAATAAAAACAAATTGGATGCCACTGCCAGAGGGATCACTTAAGATAAACTTTGATGGCACCTCGAAGGGAAAGCCTAGTTCCTCTGGGGTAGGAGGAGTCTTTCACAATGTAGAAAGAAAAATCACCTCTCTATTCACAAGTAATTTGGGGCACAATACCAACAATGGAGTGGAATTAGAAGGTCTAGTTAGAGGGTTGCCGACAATGGTGGAGCAAGGATACAGATCGCTCTTTGTAGAACGAGAATCACTCCTTCTAATTTCATCTCTTAGAAAACGGATCAATGGGTCCCATACTGAGAAAATATCCAAGAAATGGAGATTGTCCTTCGGGATTATAGAGATAGTCAGAATGATCGAGGCCATATCAGTGGTTATCCCAATGCATGTGAGGATAAGTGCAAATGTGGTGGCAAAATATCTATAAAATGCATGGGTCACTCAACCAAGCTAGCATGTATTTTGGAGGGAGGGAGGCCCATTCCACGGGACCTATGGAAAGATGTCACGAAACTAAGTGACATGGACTTACGTCCCCTGGATCGGGTGACAGAAGTTGATATTGGGCCCGAGTAGATAAAAAAAACCTAGACGCTTGACAAGACAACACAGACAGGTGGCTCCTGTTAGCGACATTATTTGTCTTGGGCTCAATAATACGCAGGTCTGCAGGATACACGGGAAGCGCCCCAGCGCAACGCAGGAGAATCTCTTTTTCGATCACAAGTCAAGCAAGCGGGTGAAGTTTTGTTGACAGCAACCAAGATCCACCTACAAAGTAGATCGACGTCATCGGGTTTTCAGGGCTGTCAAGTTGTCCAATATTTAGCGCATGATATAGCTCCCATATTTCAAAGACAAGCCTGGGTCGTCCGATCCAGTTGGGATACGTGGCAGCCAGTCGATGTGTCAGGGATCGGTGTTTCGGGGGACAAGGAGCCTCCCACCTATTGCAGTTGAAATCGCCGATCGACGAAATGTCGATAAGCGCCCTTCAAAGCTGAGCCCATGGTCCTAGCAACAGGTCACATCAAGTGAGTGTGTAAACAGGGGCAGCCCCCTTTATAGTAGCGAATACTATCTGGGTCATTCATCTGAAGGACGCGTGGCGCACATCCGCGTCTCATCGGCATTCGGGACTTCGAGGGGTAAGCGCACCTCGTCACTTCACCTCTCGAAACCTCAAATCCTGAAACGTCGAAAGCCCTCTGGAAGATAGACATAGGGTCACGGCCCGTGGTCACTTGAGAAAGTAAAAGAACTGTAAAAAGGGGAGGCCAAAAGCACCGAGTTAAGTTTCAGGAGGGGGAATTATGTTCTCCAAGATGCCGGTTCGACGTAATCCAGAGCCCGGTTCCTGCTGGAATGAATGAAGAAGAAAGAGGGTGGTTGAAACCTCCCCTCACTCATTTATTGCAAAGTATGGGTGTCCTGACCGAAAGCCTACCCTAGACGGTCTTTTGTACTGGTTCTTCTCATGGAAGCCACGCCGAGTCCTCGACTCGCCAGGAAAGCCTGCACATGTTAATTCACTATTTAAGGGCCCAACTACCCCCTGGCGTGAGCCAAGCAAAATTAAGGTGGCATATGACAGAGGAGTGTAGGCCAAATTTGATTGAAGAGACTCCTCATCCCGAAAGTCTCGTGGGCCTCTGTTGGGAAAATATTTAGGAGTATATATATACTTAATTTGGATATTTTTCAGGAGGGTCGATGGTTGAGCAAAGCTCCCGATTGTAAGGTTTTGATGAAGCGTTGGTCGCTCTAGTTAATGTATATGGCATTTGATATTTCTTACTTTATGGATGTCAGCCCCTTTTCCGTCTCTTGTATACTGTGTTTGAACGGCTCGGAATTGGAGGATCCATTCGAGTTGTAGCTGTGATAGGATGATGTAGGTTGGATCATTATAACAGTTACATTGTTTCTAATCGGTTCCTATTATTTTCATAGCGCTGAACGACTTGGAATTGGAGGATCCAGTCGAGTCACTCTTCAACTCCTTGAAGCTTCGGACCAAGAGGATCTTGGCTTCTGAGTTTTTCTTCCTCAAGCTTTTGAAGGCATGTTTCCCGAAGCAATATTGCTCACCCTTCCCACAAGTCTTCCATCTACCACCCTTTAATCATTTACTGACAGAAGTTGGATCAAGACCTCTCTTTCTATCTACATACCAGGCCCAGTTTCCCGAGTTAAAGCTATATTTTCTTGAGTCTTCACCCATCTGATCACCCCATTAAACAAATCGTGACATAAAACTGATGGGCGTCAGGCTCTGCTCCTGCAAGAAATCCAGGAGTGACTTCTGACGCTAACATTTTTGGCGTCGTTGCCGAGGACAAAGTTGAAGATTTTCCCTGGGCAGAACGACATTGAGCCTCTGATTCTGAAGGTGCATCAGAAATCAGAGCCCTTAAAGATTGTTACTGTGCACCTGGCGACTCCACTGTAGCAAATCCATTGTTTCCACTTCATTGTTTCAACTGTAGCTATTGATAGCACACCTGAAAGATAACCCAGAGGAGCTTTCTCGAGAAGGTTTCATCGACTGCTTTCTCAGCTTGAGAAGCTTCCTGGGGTAATGACAATGTTAAGGTATGGCCTTTGATGGTGAACAAGGATCGGACACACTCATTCTGCATAGCATTCACCTGGCGACTCCACATTTAAAGACTCCACTGGAAGGGATTCTGTTGACAGAAGGAAGTCCATGTCGAAGGGAAAGAAAGGTATCAGTTTATGAGCTTACTGCATGAAGTTCTGTATTTCCTTGTCATCTCATTCTTCTCTTTCCCTTCATTTATAAAGAATTTTTTCCTCTCCTTTGTACATTATGATGTCCTTGAGCCTCCCCTTATCCACTCAGAAGAATAAAGCATAGACTCTTCTTGTGTTGCAGATATTGATCTTGTGCCTTCACCTCTGCCTATCCATGAAGATGAGATCTGTATCACACCTCCTCTTGAAGTTGAGTGCCCTTGTAGTCCTAAGGAGGTTGAGGAGAATTCACAGTCTTCCTAGACCTCATTACCCCCTGTTTTTCCTACTGAGCCTCCCCAGCCTCTTATTGAATCCCATGATCAGCCCACTGCTTTTCAAATCAAAATCATAAATAAGTTGTTTAAACCTCTGAGGCTGCCATATCACCTTAACCCTTATCCTCATGATTTCTTCGAGTATCTTCCTCGAGTTTCTAGGGAAGGCCATGTTACAGCTGAGAGGCATATGGAGGCCTTTGAGACCCTTATTGATTAGTTTGAGATCGTTCATGAGGATGTTGTCATGAGGATGTTCTCATGTTCCCTGTCTGGAGATGTTGCAGCATGGTTTAGATGTCTAGAGACCGGTTCTATTGGTTCCTGGACCAAACTATACCATGCTTTTTTTTAAAGTTGGGGTGAGAAAAATTCCCTTGATCAAAATTGGTCCGAGTTTAATGCCTTGAGCAGAGGGGAAGATGAAGCCTTGATTATTTTCCACAGAATATTTTTTAGTGCTTATCATAGCTTGCTTGTAGAGATCAGACCCACGGAGACTGCTGCTATGGTGTACTATATCATGGCTCAGCATCTAGAGCTAGTCTTCTTCCTGAGAGAGAGGAAATCCTCATCATTGATACATCTATTTGAGGATGCTATAGAGGTTGAAGGAAACATCGGGGCTAGCAGGTGGAATCATAAGCAGGCAGATTTGCATATACAGGAGGAAGAAGGCTATTAGTCTGTTTCAGAATCTGAACAAGAATATAGCAATTATGGATCAGATCTGGAACAAGAACCCAGAAGTGGTCATTATGGCCTAGAGCCTGCTGCTCCTTTATTTGAATATCATCTTTCTAGGGTAAAAGTTGCAGTTGCAGAAGATCTAAAGTGGATTTTCAAGGAGGGAGAGGGAAATTCTTTTGTGAGCAGAGAATTTTTTGCAGAGGAGCATCCTGGCCTTCTGAAGTGTCCAAGGTTTTGTCATATTCCCCACAATCCAGTGGTCATATACATGGAGTCCTACATTTCAGATTTCCTGAAATGTTCTATAAAGATTAATCCACCAATACTCACAAGGGAGTATTGCGTTAAGAAACATTTCCAAGACCACATTATAGAGCCTTTTCCTTTATTAATTAAGGAAAGGCCATGGGTGGAAATCAACTCTACTAGGCTTGTGGGAAGCACAGAGCAGCATAAAGAGGAAGGGATTATTAGACATCTCATCTCCTATCTAGAGCCTGTTTGTGGGCAGGGGTCATCTTGCATTGGCCAGCCTACATCTGTCCTCCACCCACTTGTGCACTCTGAAGACATCATGCCATAGGTGAGCTACCACGGAGGACAAGAGATGTTTTCTGACCAACTAAACTCCCCTGGCATTATATATTGTGACCCTGTGGCGTCCTATATGGAGTTGTGCTTCCCAAAGGCTTTGGAGCCTATAAATTTATTCCCCTTCTCAAATTTTGGGGGTATGGACATCATGGTTAACCTCATCTTCATCTGGCTGTCATACCTCCCTAGCATTTTATGGAGCATCTGTGGTAAAGAGAAGGGACGAATCACCAAGCATCATGGGTGGCTATGGTGGAAATTTTCTTTCACCTAGCTCATATGTATTCAGTTTAGTAGCTTAGGGCCTATACATAAATAAGCTCTTTTGAGTAGGCGCGTTTGTTTGTTTTATTTTCCCTTTCGGCATATATTTCTCAGTAAGAGGTTTTGAACTTGACTCCATAGCCCAAAAACAAGGAACTGGAACTGCAAAATGAGTCCTTAGAGAATCACAGGGACGACTCTATCCCCCATGGAGCCTAATGTTAGCGACATTATTTTTCTTGGGCTGAATAATACCCAGGTCTGCAGGAAACATGGGAAGCGCCCCAGCGCAACGCGGGAGAATCTCTTTTCCGATCACAAGTCAAGCGAGCGGGCGAAGTTTTGTTGACAGCAGCCAAGATCCACGTACAAAGTAGATCGACGGTCATCGGGTTTTCGGGGCTATCAACTTGTCCGAGATTTAGCGCATGATATAGCTCCCATATTTCAAAGACAAGTTCGGGTCGTCCGATCTAGTTGGGATAGGTGGCAGCCAGTCGACGTGTCGGGGATTGGTGTTTCGGGGGACAAGGAGCCTCCCACCTATTGCAGTTGAAATCATCGATTGATGAAATGACGATAAGCGCCCTTCAAAGATGAGCCCACGGTCCTAGCACCAGGTCACATCAAGTGAGCGTGTAAACGGGGGCAGCCCCCTTTATAGTAGCGAATACTATCTAGGTCGTTCATCTGAAGGACGCGTGGCACATATCTGCGTCTCGTCGACATTCGGGACTTTGAGGGGTAAGCGCACCTCATCACTTCACCTCTCGAAACCTCGAATCCCGAAACGTCGAAAGCAATCTGGAAGCCAGACGTAGGGTCACGACCCGTGGTCACTTGAGAAAGTAAAAGAAATGTACAAAGGGGAGGCCAAAAGTGTCGAGTTAAGTTTCAGGAGGGGGAATTATTTTCTCCAATATGTCGGTTCGATGTAATCCAGAGCCTGGTTCCTGCTGGAATGAATGAAGAAGAAAGAGGGTGGTTGAAACCTCCCCTCACTCATTTATTGCAAAGTATGGGTGTCCCGGCCAAAAGCCTACCCTAGATGGTCTTATGTACTGGTTCTTCTCATGGAAGCCACGCCGAGTCCTCGACTCGCCAGGAAAGCCTGCACACGTTAATTTAGCATTTAAGGGCCCAACTACCCTCTGGCACGAGCCAAGCAAAATTAAGGTGGCGTATGATAGAGGAGTGTAGGCTAGATTTGATTGAAGAGACTCCTCGTCCCGAAAGTCCTGTGGGCCTCTGTTGGGCAAATATTTAGGAGTATATATATACTTAATTTGGATATTTTTCAGGAGGGTCGATGGTTGAGCAAAGCTCCCGATTGTAAGGTTTTGATGAAGCGCTGGTCGCTCTGGTTAATGTATATGGCATTTGAGATTTCTTACTTTATGGATGTCAGCCCCTTTTTCGTCTCTTGTATACTGTGTGAGAACGGCCCAGAATTGGAGGATCCAGTCAAGTTGTAGCTGTTATAGGATGATGTAGGTTGGATCACTGTAACAGTTACATTGTTTCTAATTGGTTCCTGTTATTTTTGTAGCGCTGAACGAATTGGAATTGGAGGATCTAGTCGAGTCACTCTTCACCTCCTTGAAGCTCCGGACCAAGAGGATCTTGGCTTCTGAGTTTTTCTTCCTCAAGCTTCTGAAGGCCTGTTGCCCGAAGCAGTCTTGCTCACCCTTCCCACAAGTCTTCCATATACCACCCTTTAATCATTTACTGACAGAAGTTGGATCAAGACCTCCCTTTCTATCTACATACCAGGCCCAGTTTCCCGAGTTAAAGCTATATTTTCTTGAGTCTTCACCCATCTGATCACCCCATTAAACAAATTGTGACATAAAACTGATGGGCGTTGGGCTCTGCTCCTGCAAGCAATCCAGGAGTGACTTCTGACGCTAACATTTCTGGCGCCGTTGCCGGGGACGAAGTTGAAGATTTTCCCTGGGCAAAATGACATTGAGCCTCTGATTCTGAAGGTGCATCAGACATCAGAGCCCTTAAAGATTTCTACTGTGCACCTGGCGACTCTACTGTGGCGACTCCATTGTTTCCACTTCACTATTTCAGCTGTAGCTATTGTTAGCACACCTGAAAGATAACCCAGAGGAGCTTTCTCGAGAAGGTTTCAACGACTGTTTTCTCAGCTTGAGAAGCTTCCTGGGGTAACGACAACGTTAAGATCTGGCCTTTGATGGTGAACAAGGACCGGACACACTCATTCTGCATAGCATTTTCCTGGCGACTCCACATTTAAAGACTCCACTGGAAGGGATTCTATTGACAGAAGGAAGTCCATGTCGAAGGGAAATACCAGGTATCAGTTTATGAGCTTACTGCATGAAGTTCTGTATTTCCTTGTCAGCTCATTCTTCTCTTTCCCTTCATTTATAGAGAATTTTTTCCTCTCCTTTGTACATTCTGATGTCCTTGAGCCTCCCCTTATCCACTCAGAAGAAGAAAGCATAGCCTCTTCTTGTGTTGCAGATATTAATCTTGTGCCTTCACCTCTGCCTATCCATGAAGATGAGATCTGTATCACACCTCCTCTTGGAGTTGAGTTCCCTTGTAGTCCTGAGGAGGTTGAGGATAATTCACAGTCTTCCCAGACCTCATTACCCCCTGTTTTTCCTACTAAGCCTCCCCAGTCTCTTATTGTATCCCATGATCAGCCCACTGCTTTTCAAATCAAAATCAGAAATAAGTTGTTTAAACCTCTGAGGCTGCCATATCACCTTAACCCTTATCCTCATGATTTCTTCGAGTATCTTCCTCGATTTTCTGGGGAAGGCCATGTTACAGCTAAGAGGCATATGGAGGCCTTTGAGACCCTTATTGATCAGTTTGAGATAGTTCACGTGGATGTTGTCATGAGGATGTTCTCACGTTCCCTGTCTGGAGATGCTGCAGCGTGGTTTAGATGTATGGAGACCGGTTCTATTGGTTCCTGGACCGAACTATACCATGCTTTTTTTAAAAGTTGGGGTGAGAACAAGTCCCTTGATCAATATTGGTCCGAGTTTAACGCCTTGAGGAGAGGGGAATATGAAGCCTTGATTATTTTCAACAGAAGATTTTTTAGTGCTTATCATAGCTTGCCTGTAGAGATCAGACCCACGGAGACTACTGCTATGGTGTACTATATCATGGCTCAGCATCTAGAGCTAGTCTTCCTCCTGAGAGAGAGGAAATACTCATCATTGATACATCTGTTTGAGGATGCTAGCAGGTGGACTCATAAGCAGACAGATTTGCATATACAGGAGGAAGAAGGCTATCAGTCTGTTTCAGAATCTGAACAAGAATATGGCAATTATGGATCAGATCTGGAACAAGAACCCAGAAGTGGTCATTATGACCTAGAGCCTGCTACTCCTTTATTTGAATATCATCTTTCTGGGGTAAAAGTTGCAGTTGCAGAAGATCCAAAGTGGTTTTTCAAGGAGGGAGAGGGACATTCTTTTGTGAGCAGAGAATTTTTTGTAGAGGAGCATCCTGGTCTTCTGAAGTGGCCAGGGTTTTGTCATATTCCCCACAATCTAGTGGTCATATACATGGAGTCCTACATTTCAGATTTCCTGAAATGTTCTATAAAGATTAATCCACCAATACTCACAAGGGAGTATTGCGTTAAGAAATATTTCCAAGACCACATTATAGAGCATGTTCCTTTATTAATTAAGGAAAGGCCATGGGTGGAAATCATCTCTACTAGGCTTGTGGGAAGCACAGAGTAGCATAAAGAGGAAGGGATAAGTAGACATCTCATCTCCTATCCAAAGCCTGTTTGTGGGCAGGGGTCATCTGGCATTGGCCAGCCTGCATCTGTCCTCCACCCACTTGTGCACTCTGAAGACATCATGCCACAGGTGAGCAACCACGGAGGACAAGAGATGTTTTCTGACCAACTAAACTCTCCTGGCATTATATATTGTGACCCTGTGGGGTCCTATATGGAGTTTTGCTTCCCAAAGGCTTTGGAGCCTATAAATTTATTCCCCTTCTCAACTTTTGGGGGTATGGACATCATGGTTAACCTCATCTTCATCTGGCTGTCATACCTCCCTAGCATTTTATGGAGCATCTGTGGTAAAGAGAAGGGATGAATCACCAAGCAACATGGGTGGCTATGTTGGAAATTTGCTTTCACCTAGCTCATATATATTCAGTTTAGTAGCTTAGGGCCTATACATAAATAAGCTCTTTTGAGCAGGCACATTTGTTTGTTTTATTTTCCCTTTCGGCATATATTTCTCAGTAAGAGGTTTTGAACTTGACTCCATAGCCCAACAACAAGGCACTGGAACTGCAAAATGAGTCCTTAGAGCATCACAGGGACGACTCTATCCCCCATGGATCCTAATGTTAGCGACATTATTTGTCTTCGGCTCTATAATACCCAGGTTTGCAGGATACACGGGAAGCGCCCCAGCGCAACGTAGGAGAATCTCTTTTCCGATCACAAGTCAAGCGAGAAGGTGAAGTTTTGTTGACAGCAACCAAGATCCACCTACAAAGTAGATCGACGGTCATCGGGTTTTCGGGGTTGTCAAGTTGTCCGAGATTTAGTGCATGATATAGCTCCCATATTTCAAAGACAAGTCCAGGTCGTCCGATCCAGTTGGGACAGGTGGCAGCCAGTCGACGTGTCAGGGATCGGTGTTTCGGGGGACAAGGAGCCTCCCACCTATTGCAGTTGAAATCACTGATCGACGAAATGTCGATAAGCGCCCTTCAAAGCTGAGCCCACGGTCCTAGCACCAGGTCACATCAAGTGAGTGTGTAAACGGGGGCAGCCCCCTTTATAGTAGCGAATACTATCTAGGCCATTCATCTGAAGGACGCGTGGCACACATACGCGTCTCGTCGGCATTCGGGACTTCGAGGGGTAAGCGCACCTCGTCACTTCACCTCTCGAAACCTCGAATCCCGAAATGCCGAAAGCACTCTGGAAGACAGACGTAGGGTCACGGCCCGTGGTCACTTGAGAAAGTAAAAGAACTGTACAAAGGGGAGGCCAAAATCATCGAGTTAAGTTTCAGGAGGGGGAATTATGTTCTCCAAGATGCCAGTTCGACATAATCCAGAGCCCGGCTCCTGCTGGAATGAATGAAGAAGAAAGAGGGTGGTTGAAACCTCCCCGCACTCATTTATTACAAAGTATGGGTGTCCTGGCCGAAAGCCTGCCCTAGACGGTCTTCTGTACTGGTTCTTCTCATGGAAGCCACGCCGAGTCCTCGACTCACCAGGAAAGCCTGCACACGTTAATTCAGCATTTAAGGGCCCAACTACGCCCTGGCGCGAGCCAAGAAAAATTAAGGTGGCATATGACAGAGGAGTGTAGGCCAGATTTGATTGAAGAGACTCCTCGTCCTGAAAGTCCCGTGGGCCTCTGTTGGGAAAATATTTAAGAGTATATATATACTTAATTTGGATATTTTTCAAGAGGGTCGATGGTTGAGCAAAGCTCCCAATTGTAAGGTTTTTATGAAGCGCTGGTCGCTCTGGTTAATGTATATGGCATTTGAGATTTCTTACTTTATGGATGTTAGCCCCTTTTTCGTCTCTTGTATACTGTGTTAGAACGGCTCGGAATTGGAGGATCCAGTCGAGTTGTAGCGGTTATAGGATAATGTAGGTTGGATCACTGTAACAGTTACATTGTTTCTAATCGGTTCCTGTTATTTTCGTAGCGCTGAACGACTTGGAATTGGAGGATTGAGTCGAGTCACTCTTCAACTCCTTGAAGCTCCGGACCAAGAGGATCTTGGCTTCTGAGTTTTTCTTCCTCAAGCTTCTGAAGGCCTGTTGCCTGAAGCAGTCTTTCTCACCCTTCCCACAAGTCTTCCATCTACCACCCTTTAATCATTTACTGACAGAAGTTGGATCGATACCTCCCTTTCTATCTGCATATCGGTCCCAGTTTCCCGAGTTAAAGCTATATTTTCTTGAGTCGTCACCCATCTGATCACCCCATTAAACAAATCGTGACATAAAACTGATGGGCATCGGGCTCTGCTCCTGCAAGCAATCCAGGAGTGGCTTCTAACGCTAACATCTCCTCGATAAGGACATGTGGTATCCAAGGTCATTATGGGAAGAGGAGGCTTGTATAAGCCACCATGGAAAGTACCCTGCATGATGATGATGATGATAAAAGAATTATCAAATTGATGTTTAGGTGAGTTAGATTGACAATGTGTAAGCCAATTGATAAGGTTGGATCTAGCTGAAGACTCATTCCAAAAATATATGAGACACACAGTAGCATGAGCGAGAGGGAAGGTCAGGGGAGGAATTGGCTGCATTTTCTTCAGGTTTCTGAACCTTGGTAGGTGCCCAAGATATAGAGTGGGATAAAAATTGAGAGAGTTGTTAGGATTCTTTGGAGAGTTTGGAGAAGAAAGAGCTTGTGGAGTGAACAGGTGGCTAGACACACGTAGAAGTGGTGCACTACAGACAAGGGGAGAATGCTAGAAAATAAGAAAAATGTCGATGGTTGCAGGATGGCCAAGCGTGGTGTGGAGAGTAGTAGCCAACATGGGGAGAAAGTAGAGGCTTCCTCCTACCATGGGCCAGTGAACAAAACCATGATAGTTAGAGAGTCCTAGATGACAGATTCCAAGTTCAAGTAACTTTGCTTGGATGTAGAGAAGAAGGTAGTAGTTGAGATCGAGGATGTTGTTAGAGTTCAGAGGAAAAATCCAACAAGGGAGGTGATTGTGGAAGAGGTGAAGGAATGGGTGGAAGATCCATATTATACTAGGACCAGAGAAACCAAATACTTCAAATTGGTAGAAACATATTGGATTGTCAAGGAAATGGTGACTCAAGATATAGAAAAAACTAGTAAGGAACAAGAGGATACCCAACATGCTGTTAAAATTATAAAAGGAAATTTGATCTTTTCTACAAATCTCAATATGCCATTAAGTTCAGAGTGACACCAAAAGGTAAAAACCATGAGTAGATAGAGGCATAGGTAGAGAACCCGAGCTCCCCAGGCTCCAAGGACCAGTTCATCGAGATTGAATATGATGAAGACGATAAGGACGCAGGAGGGGACACCAAGATGGAGCCATTCCAAGCCGAAGTTAAGGGGAATCATGTTTGAAATATTTTTTATTTAAGTTCAATAGATATTATCAAACTTAGTAGTATGCTTAGGGAATATAAAAGTCTGGAAGATAGACTCTAGTGACATTATATCTAGACTTCATGTTATGACCATAAGTTGTCTCTTTTTGGAGATTAGACTCAATAGTGATATGATGAAACTTGGTTGATTTCTCTCAGGGTTTGACACTGGTTTTTGTTTTGGAAGGTCCCCCGAGATGGCTGTAATTTTGTGTTGTATATAAATAGAAATACATAGGTGGTTTTTAGATTAAAAAAAATGTAATAAAAAACATATAGGTTAAAAACTTGTCAATACCCTTTGAATCTTCCAAATCAATTTCATCATCATTAATGTGGAATAATATGACATATTTAACAATTAATAAATTAATATCTCCAACTATATATAAGTTAAAAACTAAATATATAATTAACAATTAATTATTGAGGGTATGGACTATAAAATTTCCACCATACTTTCATAAGTATTCCTTAGGGTGTACTTTAGTTCTCCATTAATGCAATCACAATTACAATCATTTATTTGTTTGCAATAAGAGAAAGCATTATTAAATAATGAATATATTAAGCTAGCATATTAATATAATAAGTGAGATTATATTGATGAAATGACAAGTGCCCTCTAATTGAGGACCTCTTCGCTTGACCAGAAGAATGTATAATTGTTAATTTATTTGTGTTTATCGTGATTGTACAAATGATAATATAAGATCAATTAAGTTTATAGATGTTCGACAAATGACCACAAAAATGAGTCAATGGTACTAAAAAGTTACATCAGAGAGATGTAACAAGTTAAAAGCATATCAAAATAAATCACTACAAACATATCAAAATCAATAACTACAAGCATATATTACTATTACTTTTGTGGCCTACAAGCATATATCGAAATCAAATTCAAGTAAACTCAACCAACTTTAATGTAAAGATTTGAGTTGATGTGATCACATCGTCCTTCAATACAATAGTAACATTGTTTATGGTTGTACTTCAATACAATAGTAACATCATTTATGGTTTTGGTATCATGTCGTGTCTACCCACTCTTACATATGGTTTTTACCAATGAGAATTGTTACACATATGTCATATCCCTAGGAATTTGTTCCACATTAATAAACATTGCATAGAAATACTAAAACAACATAATGCTTCAACTAGAAATATACAATGCCAAAGTATGTTTATCGCTTTCATATGCACTCAGAAGAATGTAAGAGGATATGTGTGTGGTTTGTGAAGATAACTTGAACCCCTTAACTACTAACCCTCTAACTCCCTAACCTACTAACCAACATACTAACCAACAATCAATGAACCTTCTAATCCCTATCCTTTTTAAACATCAAATGAGAGCATAATTCCTAAACTCCTATCCTCTAACCCTTAATCACCCAATTAGTAACAAATTAACTCCTTAATTTACAATCCCATAAATTAAACTATACTTTGATCATACATGATAAGATGAGTGATAGTTGTTGAGGTGTTTAGGATCCTAAGAATTTTAGATTTTATTTAAATATTTACGTCAATTTAAATTTAAGAACGTTTTAAAATATACAAAATTTATATTATAATAAAATTTTAATTATTTTTGAAATTTTTATAATTTTAGCTGGTAATTTTTTTTACTATAAAATTAACCTACTTTATTTTTTAAGTTTTTGGTCAATTGAAACCTTTAGTGGAGAAACATGAACCAAGGAAGAATCTCATCCCATACAAACTACGGCGGTCAAGAATATTCCGTTCGTAGTTCAATTTTTATCATTGATTGGAATAATTAAAAGCAAAAGCATGGATCACGTGGTCCAGGGGTTGGTCACATGATTCGCCCCCTTGAGCACTTTTGGTCTTAGTCAAGCTTTTTGCATGCGACTAATGCCTGCTTCTTTTCGTGGTTACACCAACACGCTTGATCATTGATCCTTCATCAACATTTAATATTCTAGTGGCATTTAATATTTAATCTAGTTGTGACATTTAATATTCCAGTGGCATTTAAATATTTAATCTAGTTGTCATAGTGCTTTCGATGTTATTGATATTTTCAAGATTGATATCTTCTTGGATTCTTCCATGATTTACTCTTAAAACGACATCCATATGCCATCCTCCCTTAACTTAATTTAAGTGATTTTTATTATAAGTTGAAGCAAGGTTAGAAAACCTTTTACCTTTCAGTTTAATTATCCTGTGTTTGTAGATAGGTACCTAATCATAATCTTATTCTCAATGAACGAAAGCCCATCCTTTAAGAGAAGAATGAGAATATTACTTTTAATTTTAAGATAGGAAACCTTTTACCCTTCATTTTAATTATCTTGTGCTTGTAGATAAGTACTTAATCATAATTTTTTTCTCAATGAATAAACGTCCATCTTTTAAGACTAAAATGAGAATATTACTTTTAATTTTAAGATAGGAAACTTTTTACCCTTCATTTTAATTATCCTGTGCTTGTAGATAGGTACCTAATCATAATCTTATTCTCAATGAACGAAAGCCCATCCTTTAAGAGGAGAATGAGAATATTACTTTTAATTTTAAGATTCTAAATCATATTGTGTTTTTGAATTTACTAGTTTTTTTTTTTTTAATTTATGTGAAATTGTTGCAACCCCAAATGTCACAATCATAAATAATAACTAATATAATAAAAAGATCAAAAAGATCTCTAAAAATCTTCATCATAACACACATCGACATGTGTCTAATGAAAGAACATTCATTTCGTTGAATTTGGTCATGGCATGGGGAGAAATCAACCACAAGAGCAATAACAAAGATGTAAGGTGAAGTGGCAACGATAGTGGAAATGAATTTCAACATAGATAAAAGTTGTAGGCTAAAGATTCTACGAAATGAAGATTTTTTTTCGGGGATATTTGCCTGAAATCCGACGAGAAATTGTTGGACTCGTAGATTTAAGTGATTATTTCTGTAGAATCCGAGTGCCATGGAAGTTTTTCAGCATGTTGAATCCATTTTTGCATTCAGAAATGGATTTTGAACAACAAAAAATAGTGATTCATGTAAATTTATATCACCAGATTCCGACAAAAAAATCATTTTATAAAATAGCTAACCAACACCTAGATAAAATCACGTCTTAAAAAAAATGTTTTATTTTAAATTAAAAACTGTTGCATTTTTAGTGACAATAATATTCAACGAAAATAAAAGATTATTGTAAGTTGTATACATGGACTATTATGGAAACATTACAAGTGATTCGAGGAAGGTACAATTGTGATTGATGTAGGGGTTTATCATTAAACCACTTGTTAATGTGTATTAAATTTGTTTTTTCTTAGTCAACTGTGGTGGTATTAAACTCAAATTGCATGAAATTTTATTGACGAAATTGATTATATTTGAGGACCAACGAAAAAAAACAAAGATAAAAGATGACCACTATTGGGCCTTAGAATACAAATGCATATTGTTAATTACTTTAATTCTTAGTTTTAAAGGAAAAACCTATAGAACCACTACAAATCTATTTAATGTGAATTTACACTTTTTAAAAAATTTACCTTTACATTTAAATGCTAAATGTTTATGAAGTTGAATTTGCTTTAGAATCTTGTTTAAACATTATCTAGCATTTTATTTTAGAATCTTGTTTAAACATTATTTATCAATTTACTTATTGTATGTAGAAGTGTATTTTACAATCCACTATGAAAGAGATATGTAATGTTTGTTATTGGTTCACTAACTTTTAAAATAAATAATAATAATAATAATAATAATAATAATAATAATAATAATAATAATAATAATAATAATAATAATAATAATAATAATAATAATTATTATTCTTCAAATTTCACTTATAACTTAAAAACTAATATATGGATGTGGTTTAATAATTTATATAGCTTAGTGGTTGGGATGAGGCTCTTCCATACAAACAACTTAGGTTTAAATCCTAATAAGTTTAACACATTTGTGTGTGTGGAAGTGTATAATCTCTTAGAGTTGGTTTCTCTTCATCATAAAAAAATTATAATTCATGTTCAACAAAACAAAAAATTAAATTTAAGTAATAAATATAACAAAGTTTTTGAAACATAATATTATAACAACATATTTTTAACTTTGGTAAAAAAAATTTCTCAAAAAACACTATAATTATATGATGAAGTTTTAGATTACTTTATATATATATATATATATATATATATATATATATATATATATAGTCTAATTGTTTACAAAATGGTTTTTTTGTGAATTTGATGATATAAATTTAACACATTGAAAAATTTATGGCATTCGGATTATATAGAAATAATCACTAGAATTTGAGGATCTAACAATTTCTCAACATATTTTGAGCAAATGTACCCAGAAAATATCGTCGAAAAAAAATCATTTCGTAAAAATTTTAAACTCAAATTTACGAATCTAACAATTTCTTGACATATTTCAAATAAATATTCCCTGAAAATAAAAATAATAATTTC
>ML776879.1:1166121-1181046 GCA_009831015.1 Picea engelmannii | reverse complement strand
TTTTTACTCAGAGTATTATTTCTTTTTTTCTACTCAATTAATTTTTTAGTTTTCAAATAATTCATTAAACACATCATTTTTTCCAAAATACTTATAATAATGAATGTATGCATGGTGATGTGTGAATGTATGCACGGTGATGTTAGAAGTTTTTTTAGATATAATAGTAAATGTTTTTACAAATAACCTCATTAAACACATCATTTTCATCATTTTTTTTCTCCAAAAATACTTATAATGAATGTATGCATGGTGATGTTAGAAATTTTAGATATAATAGTAAAAATTTCAAAGAGAAAAAATGTTTCACAAGAGTATAATTTACAACACTATGTAATATTATTTTGTTTTTGAAAATCGACATTCATGTTTATTATTAGTTAGAACAAATATATATTATTACTTTTTTTTCTTTCTATTTATTTATATTTATTTATATGTACGTGGTGTTTATATTTTTATTTTATAAAAGGGTTTATATTATTTTTTTCTTTGTATGTGATGTTTATATTTTTATTTTACAAAAGGTATATATGTATGTGGTGTTNTATATATATATATATATATATATATATATATATATATATATATAATTTGAATAAAAGTGGATCCTTATATTAATTCTAACTGAAAGCTTAAAAAAAGATTTGCAGTCTATCTTCTTACACTAAAATGTAATCAACGAGTCCTTCGGGATCAGATTGATAGTCGAGATCTTCTCTCGCTTTTCACAATTTCATGTTTCGTGACTTCGTGACTTGGGCAGACAACTTCCTCCATGCTACGAACTCTCGATATCCAAGTTCCCGAAATTTGCCCGCGTCAGTTCCATGGGAACAGATCGATGATCCAGATCTCGTCTAGTACCAACGGTCCTGATCTGTTCTCGCTTTTCGCAATTTCGCATTTCGCGATTTTGAGACTTTGGGAAAAAGCTACCTTCAATCTTTGGACTCCCGATAGCTGAGATCCTGATATTTTCTTGCGTCAGATCCATGGGACCAGATCGTCAGTCCAGATCTCTTCTGATACCAACGGTCCTGATCTATTCTTGCTTATCGTGATTTCGCATTTCACAATTTCGTGACATTGGGAAATAACTATCATCATGCTTTGGACTCCCAATAGCTGAGATCCAAAAATTTCCATGCATCAAATTCATAAAACCAAATCGACCGTTTATATATGTGATGTTTATATTTTTATTTTAATTATATTATTTTTTTCTTTCTATTTATATGTATGTAGTATGTTTATATTTTTATTTTAGAAAAAGGTAGATGGTGAAAGGTAAATATGTATATTTGAAGTATACATTCACTCCCTATAAGGCTAGTGGTATAGCGATTAAGGTGTGTATCTGTTATGCACATTCTCACCTCTGTGAGAGTGGATGGTGTAAATGTAAAAATCTTGACACCATAAAATCAAGATATGTATTGTTTTACACTCCTTCACCGGAGGTGAAAATGTACATTTATTATAAGATTACTTTATTTCATTATATGAATACCCAACCATTTTCAACCCATAAAAAGCACATTTTCCCATTGCCCTTTAAAGGGCATTCTCTCAACAACGATTTAACACCATTGACACTATCTCACTGCTAAACAAATACTGTAATAATGATTGTCAACATGCCTAAAGTATAGTGAAATCACCTATATTGATGTCATGTTTCATGATACATTTATTAAATCAATACTTGCATTTAATTGCAATCATAATGTTAAAAAAATCCATGATTTATAATAGATTCATCAAAGTGGTAGCGTTTGTTTTTATGGGATAGATTTTTTTTTTTTTTTTTCAATAGTCAGGAAAATAATGGAGGATTTTAGAGAAAGTTTCATTGTGAGAGTATATCTAATTTATGATATTTTCTTCATCTTTCATGCAAAGTTTTATTGCAATTAAATTTCTTTATAAAATAAAAAATTATTTTTGTAAAATAAAAATTTATTGAAATAAAAATAGAATTCTACATTAAAAATTTAGTTATTTATAATAATAATGAAATATGTAACATTGCTATTTTAATTTTTTTTAATGGGATAAGAAATTTGGAAATTGAGAAGTTTTGATGTGATTTTTTTTAATGTATTTTTTTAGTAGAAAATTTATCAATATATTATAAATATATGTTGTTCTAAAAAGTAGTATATATAATTGTCAGTTTACATCCATCTTCAATGGCAGTTATAAGAGAAAAGTCTTTAAAAGAAGACTTTCAAGTTCTTTAATAACTATACATTACTTCTTACAAAGCTACGACAGGATCAAAGAGCTGCATATAAAAGCTAGAGAGAGGGCCCCAAGGCCTACAAAATAGCAAAAACTATCAAAATATGGAATTTAAACCCATCATAAAAAGAGATGCAAAAAGTGAGTGGGTCCCTCGTGACCATCGATCCATTTGTTGAATTGGATCTTGCCCTATGGAATTTGAAGCACTTTTTTTGACAGTGTGTCTGCCTCTCCATTTTCCTCCCTATAGATATGAGCAAAACTGATACAGCTGAAAGTAAATTTTAATGCCCGAATTCGGTATAGCCAACCCATCAGAGAGGAGACTTGAAGAGTCCCCCTATTATTTAGCCAATCTATCATGATTTTTGAATCTCCCAAGACTTGTATATGCTCAATGTCTAACTGGGTAGCCAAGATTAATGAAGCCCACACTCCCAGGAGTTCAGCCTGAGTGTTTGTGCCTAGTCTACAATTTAGGGTCCACCTGTAAATAATATTTCCATATTTCTTTATAATTCCCCTAGCCTCGCCGAAGAGGTCATTTTCTTGTGTCACTCCATCAAACCAAGATATAGTATCTGAAGTTATTGCAGGTGTTTTTTTAAGTCTAGGAAACTAACTTTTAAGTGGCCTCCTTCCACTTGATTTTTACAAAAAAATGGATAGTTTAAGAGCAATCCCCTGTAAAGATGGAGAGCAAGAATAAAAAATGCATGAAATTCGTTCCAGTCATATATACCAACAAACTAGCAAGGGAAGGAAAATAAAGGTTTTCTCTTGTTTCGACCAAGTGTTAAAACAACTAGAAATAGAGTTACCACTCCAGGTAGTGTTTAGACTGTAAGTTGCAGTAATAAGATGCCAAATATTTTGAGCAAACAAGTAGTGTATAAACAGGTGTAATCTCGTCTTAGAATCCATCGAACATAAAGGGAAGATGCTAGGTTCATTCCAACCTCTTTTCTAGAGGTTTTCCCAAGTTAAAATTTTATTTTCAACTACTAGCCACGAGAACAGTTTAATTTTGTAACGTAGGTCCCACAACCATAAATGTTTCCGCCACCTTGCAAACTGGTGGGGCCAGAATTTCTTTGCCAAAGGATTATAGAAATTTTTAACAGTGAGTAGTCTTGACTGATCTCCACCAGTCCAAAGAAGAATGTATTTTGTATGATGTAGATGTATACCAGAAGAAAACATAGCCTTACAAAACGAGGCCCACTCTGAAGCCAAATTTCTAGAAAGACCCAAATCTAAACTTCTTTTCCGCTGATCCATAATGAAGCCTGATGTAGACTATGCTCTGGTGATCCAGAATTGGATCTCAGGACCAAAATGGGTCCAGGAAGGCCTAAAAATCAAAGTGCTCAGAATGGCTTCAAAACGGATGTGTGTGTAGGCCTCGTCAATACGAACCCAACTATTGGTATAGGGGAAGACCCAGGTTTCAACTCTAACAATGCACCAATAAGCCCTAACTATTGGCCCTTTCGGCAACACCTGCGAAGCAGATGCAGTCTCACCCGAAGTAGCTATAGGGGGTTGCAGGACACAATTGTCTAGAACCAGAGGAAATGCAAGTGGATCCAAGGCAACAACACACTGCAACCTAGTTTAATTTGAACAGTTATATTCCAGATCTAACATAATAATGCAATAACAGAATAACATAAGGTAAAATAACACAACATCAACCATAGAGACACAAAATATACGTGGTTCACCCTCTCCCTAGGGATACTTCCACAGAACTGTGTTTCTTGATATTATATGAAAGAATACAGTTCTATCTGCGCTCTTAGATTGTAGATCTCTCTCTCTTTCTCTTCTTCTCTCCCCTCCCTATGCACCCAGCTACAGGGTTGATCTTTGCACCCAACTAAAGATCCTACAATACCAGAAGGCTCTCACACTCAACACTTCTCTCTCGCACAATACACAATAGTATCCACAACAAGGATCACCCACAATAATCATGAACAACCAACTCTTAACGAACCCATCCTAGGTCCTTTAGACCTTTATTTATACATTACAATAACAAACGTCTAGGTGTCTAAAACCCTAGATCCTCTTTGACCCACGTTTTCTAGGCTTCTCCGGCTTGTCTTTCCTTATTTCCTGTGAAGTGATCCAAAGCATCCATTAGTGGATTTTTCCGCTTGCTAAGTTGTCCACGATCCATATTCCTTGATGATATTTCATCCTCGATATTCTCGTCCAACGAATGGTTTTACCTTACTTCACTCTTTTTTTTCTTCTTCGCTGATCACTTCGACCCAATCTCAGTCGATGTACCTTCCGCGTAGTTCGCACTTCGTATTTTATTTTCCTTTTTCTTTGCTTTCTTTCCTAATCCATAACCAAGGGCCAAGAGGCCCCCAACACTCACCTGTGACTCGTCCCGAGGCACTTCAGGTCTGAACCTGTTGTTTTACTTCGACCTCAGACTGCACAGCGCAGCCTGTGCTTTCTGCCGTATCCTTCCCCACTGTGTGCAGATTATCTTTTCCGTGTATGGTACCCAGTTTAAACTGCATCTGGTGCCTATACCCTTCTCCTTCTGATTTTACTGAGAGTTGCGAAGCAACTGGTTGTCATAGTGCAATTTGAACTGACTCCCCTTCACTAAACCTTCCTTCCATTCTCCATTTAAAGTCTTCAACTGTGCAGCTCCTCCTTCCGTGACATAGGCAACCTCATATGGCCCAAGCCAATGTGTCCTGAACTTCCCTGGATGCTTCATGAACTTGTTGTCATAAACCAATACCATATCTCCTTTCTTAAAGGATTTCTTCTTGATATGTCTTTCTTGATAGGCCTTCTCTCGTTCCTTTTTCTATCTGCTGATGGAATTCTACAATAAACCTGTCTTCCTCCATTTCAACCAACTGTGCAAGCCTCTCTTGAACAACGCTAGTGTCATCCATATCTGTATAGGCTGCAATTCTTAAGCCAGGAACCAAATATTCCATAGGTACAACTCCTTCAAGACCATAAACCAACTTAAAGGGAGTCTGCATTGTCAGCTTCTTGCAAGTATTTCTATACCCCCATAATATCGATGGTACTCTCAAATCCCAATCATCCCTGTTCACACTGCAAATGTTTGTCAGCGATGTCTCTAAGATCTTATTGAATGCTTCGACCATACCATTCACCTGTGGATGGTATGGGGTGCTCTTCTAATGATGAACTTCAAATTCCTAAATCAAGGCTTCAATAGTCTTATTAATAAAATGTGTTCCTTGATCACTCATAAGGATCTTCAGGCATCCAAACCTGGTTATGATATCATCAACTATGAATCACACAACTGTAACTTCACTACAGTCCTTGGTTGCTCTTGCTTCTGCCCATCTTGTCAAATATTCTGTCGCAGTAATGATGTATCGAGCTCCTGTGCGCTTTCCTGGTGGGTTGATAGGTCCCACAAAATCAATGGCCCATTTCTCAAATGTCTGTAAGGTTAGTTGAGGTGCTAAAGGAATCTCATCTCTTCTGAAAGGTTTCCCAACTCTTTGGAATACATCGCAGGCTCTGTAGTATTCCTTAGCATCTTTGTGTAAAGTGGGCCACCAAAGGCCAGCTTTGAGAACCTTCTGCATTGTTTCTTTCCTTGCATAGTGTCCTCCTGCGATGCCCTCATGTGCTTTTGCAAAAATCAGTGGTATTTCTGTCTCCATAACACATCTCCTCAAGATCTCATTAGGTCCCATCTTGTATAGCCGTCCAGCTATAAGTGAAAAATCTGCAGCGCGAACTACCAGTTGTTTCTTCTGGATAATTGTATATTTGCGAGGTGCCATTCATGTTGACAGGAACTGGACTATCTCGACGAAGTGATCATCGGCCTTTCTGGTGGCCAACAACTGTGCATCTGGAAGTGTATCCTCCAAGCTAGTAGGTTCCTCTCCATGTTCTAACCTGGATAAGTGGTCAGGTCCTTTGTTCATTCTCCCTGGCTTGACCACAATCTCAAAATCATATTCCTGAAATAATAGAATCCATTTGCATATTCTCCCCCCCAACACGAGCTTGTTGACTAGGTATTTCAACGTAGAGTGATCAGTGAACATATTAAAGTTTCCTCCCAACAAGTAGTGCCGAAATTTTTGTAGTGCATACACCATGGCTAAACCTTCTCTTTCAGTTGTAGTGTAATTTATCTCAGTTGTAGAGAGCTTCCTGCTAAAAAAGGCTAACGAATGATCAATATCTCCTGCTCCGGGTTGTGCTAGCACTTCTCCTAATGCAATAGAGGATGCATCGACATGCACATGAAATTCCTTACTCCAATCTGGGACAACCAGAATGGGCGCAGTGACCATTTTCTGTTTCAGTGTGTCGAAGCTCTGTTGGCATTCTTATTGTTGGATTTATTTCACACACACCTAGGATTTTTTTTTCCTAAGGTTTTTCCTTGTTTATTAGTCATAATTAGTCATTATCCAGTCTCCTATATTTTAGGGGAGAATATTCCACCTGGAGAATATTCTCTTTCAGTTGACACTTCAGTTTGACTGGTTGAGTTGAGTTTAGATGTTGTAATGGTTTTGTCACCATGCAACATTGGGATCATCACCAGCTAGTGTTCACTTTCCTTGGGATCATCACTAGACTAGTGCATTACCCTTGTTTCCCTGAGTTAACTCCTCACTACTATATGTTTAGTCAGTTAACTGAAGACTAGTTGACTAGTTAACTCAATTAGGTGGCAGTTCACTCCCGTAACTGTCTGAGAGACTAGACTAGGTGGAATTTCACTCCCGTAAATGTTGGTGTGTGTCCAAATCACTATATACCACTACTATGGCTCATTAGTTACTCATGTATCCTATATATATTGTAAATTATTCACTCTTTGAGTGTGGAATACAATTAATGAGAATTCTTCCATTCTTTCTCTCCTTCTTCTTTATTCTATTCTCTTTGCAAATGTGTGTATCATTGTTTAGATAGATCTATTCTGTGCAGGTTCAATAAATAAGATTGTGAATATTGGATGCAGGGGATTGGAAAGATAGAGCCAGAAGAGAAACCGTCAGAAGATCAAGCCTCTTTTTTTGAAGAGTCCTCTACACAAGTATTTGCACAAGTTTGTATTCCATTAATTGAAGATGATGTCTACTCCATTTCAGATTTGTTTTCTGAAATTCATGTGGAAGATATATTTCATGCATCTCAGGAGTCACATGCAAACACTTTTCCATGCGCAATGCATGCATCTCATGAGACAAAAAGGGAGCTGTGCACATCAGACTCAATTTTGATATTTTTTTAGCACAATTTGAAGAAACAAATTGGATATTTGAATTCCTCTTGGAAAAATATCCAATTTAAAAAAAAAATCGTTCAAAACGGAGTACGGAAAGTGACATTATGATGATTTTAAAATCAACAAAATTTCTGCATTTTTCCGAGAACGGCTACACAGTTTTCAAACTTTCATCCAAAATTTATTTGGATATTCTTCATTACAAGAAGAGAAAGTGGATATGTGTGGACATATCAATGATGCATATACTTCATCATATCTATGCAAACATTTACATCTTCAATAGAATATTCAACGAGCACAAACTTGCATAGTTGCGAGGTCTTTTTGGAGTGAAGGACATGGTTGCTTAACAACTTATTTTTGTTCCTTCTCATTTTTTTTTATGCACTGTAATTTGAGGGGGGGGGATTTCCCATGAGGTTTTCCTTCTTTCCTCACTTTATTTCAGTGTATCTTTTGTATTTGGGTACCTAACATGGCCTCATTGTCGGGACCCATTCTTTATTTTCACCATAGTGATGTTCAGGGGGGGTGTTGGAGTTATTTCACACACACCTAGGATTTATTTTTCCTAAGGTTTTTCCTTGTTTATTATTTAGAATTAGTCATTATCCAGTCTCCTATATTTTAGGGGAGAATATCCCACCTGGAGAATATTCTCTTTCAGTTGACACTTCGTTTGACTAGTTGAGTTGAGTTTAGATGTTGCATTGGTTTTGTCACCATGAAACATTGGGATCATCACCAGCTAATGCGCACTTGCCTTGGGATCATCACCAGACTGGCACATTCCCTTGTTTCCCTAAGTTAACTCCTCACTACTGTATGTTCAGTCAGTTAACTGAAGACTAGTTGACTAGTTAACTCAACTAGGCGGCAATTCACTCCCATAACTATTTGAGAGACTAGACTAAGTGGAAGTTCACTCCCATAACTATTGGTGTGTGTACAGATCACTCTAGAACACCACTATGGATCATTAGTTACTCATGTATCCTATATCTATTGTAAATTATTCAATCTTTGAGTGTGGAATACGATTAATGAGAATTCTTCCATTCTTTCTCTCCTTCTTCTTCTTTCTTCTATTCTCTCTGCAAATGTGTATCATTGTTTAGCTAGATCTATTCTATGTAGGTTCAAAACATTTACACTTATGTCCATTGAAACTAAAAATATTTCTTCAAAATCTTCTCCATGGGTGTTGTAATCTGTGCATAGCCCTTAATGAACTTTCTATAGTATCCAATATGTCCTAGTGCAGTGCGCAACTGTCTAACTGAAGTAGGAGGGGGTATATCAACAATAATGGAAATCTTGGATGGATCTACCAGCAACCCCTACTTACATACAATATGGTCTAGCAACACTCCAAAGGAGAGGATCCTCCTCAAATTCCTCGTCCACCTCCTTCTTCTCCATCAAACTCTTCTTCTTCAAGTTAAAGTTCTAAATCCACTACAAGAACACATGTTTATAAACATAAACAAGAAATACCTTTACTTAAGCTTGATGTAAAATTTGAATTACCCATGTATGATGGTGAAGTCAATGCAAAGAGACTTGATAATTGGGTCAGAAAGATGGAGGTTTATTGTAGTGTGCAACAAATCAAAGATGAGGCAACTCAAATAAAGTTGGCATCACTTAGACTTGCAAGCACAACACTCATCTAGTGGAAAAGAAAGTTGCAAAATGGCACGCAACAAGTGGGTAATGTATTTCCATCATGGCAAGTTTTTATTTATGCACTTAGAAAGAAATTCTATCCTTTGGGTTATAAAGAGAAAGATTTAATTTAATGGCAAGCTCTTAAACTAAGAAAGGGACAAACAGTGCAAGAATACACCGATGGTTTTCGTAAGATGGCATTGATGTTATATATTCCTTTACATACCCAAGAAACTCTTATGAAGTACATAGGAGGCTTACCTACACATATTTGAAACACTGCGTTTATGTTTGGAGCTACTAATCTTGATGAGGTTTCAGCTCAAGCTACATACATTGAGGCAGGGAAAATAGGGCTTGGTGTATCAGGGGAAATGTCTTCAAGGAAAGAGGACAAATGAAAGTGGAATGGCAAGAAGGAAAATTCAGTGGAAAGAAAGGAAGAGAAGCCCTCTTGCAAGCATTGCAAGAAAGAAGGGCATGATGAGAACCATTGCTGGAAATTTCATCCTGAGAAGAGACCAAAGTGGTTCAAAGAAAGGAAAGGGGGGCAAACAGTTGCAACAACAACACGACCAATAGACTTGGGATCAGATTCGGGTGATGAATCTAAATTCTCATTGGTTGGTTTGACAGGTAAAATTGGTGATGGATATGATTCTAGAAGTAAATTGTTTCACATAAGGGTCATAATGAGACATACTAAGGTTGACACATTGATAGATAGTTAATCTGAATCTAACTTGATTTCAGAAGAATTGGTTAAACAATTGGGATTAAACACTTAGATGCATCATAAGAATTACACACTTAAATGGATAAGAAGCAATCATCAATTGCACATAACAAAGTAATGCAAATTTAAGTTTGCAATTTAATCTAAGTTTGTGGATGAGGTAACATGTGATGTGGTGCCACTCAATGAATGTGGAATGGTCTTAGGCAATCCTTACTTTTATGATCGTAAATAAATCTTTTACAGGGAAAATAATCAATATCACTTAATCAAAGCAGTTCAAGAATATGTTGTACATGATCATCATTTAAAGGAAAATAATTCTCTTCAAACTATGGAACAATTAAGAAAGACAACTCATGCAAGCAACAGACCTATAATTGTTTCAAATCAAGTAGTCAATCTTAATAAAGAACATGAGATGATTGTAGAATGGAAGATCAATCACACTTTGCTTCAAGATAAGAAAATGTCATGAAAATATTACAAACATATTAGCTCAATTGCAGTCATATTTTTGATGCTATCATTAGTAATGTTTTCAACATGGATGATAGTGGCTTCACTAAGATGTGATAGCGTACAAATGGCTAATAATATGCTGTCAGTTATCATGATTGTTTTACAGTTGATCTTGATGAGACAGGTGCATAGGATAGAGTTTAAAGACAGAGAACAAGTCGGGTGGCCTATCCATCATTTGATGACTAGTCAATAGCCTTTTGGAGGACCAAAAGGTCTTTAGTGGGGAGGTGTGATCTAGAATTGGATCTCGGGACCAAAATGGGTTCTGGAAGGCCTAAAAATCAAATTTCTCAGAATGGATTCAAAACGGACATGTGTGTAGGCCTCGTCAATACAAACCGAACACAACTTGAACGAGATCAAACAAATGTTGTATTCTCAAGATATCACAGTCTGTTCGCTTCGTCAAACAGGAAAAAAAAAATTCTAACTGTACAGTCCGTACAGTGGTGACGTGGAAGCTGACTATATAGGATGTATGGCTGTACAACTGACGTGGCTGGGTAAATTGGTGCTGATGTGGGAAGGTATAGGTGGACCAGTCAGAGTGTGAAACGTGGCACCAATGCAAGGGTGACATGTGGCACAAGCTCACGTGGCAAGGTACAGTGGATGTTGACTTGGCAGGTACAATGAAATATGACTGGGCTGCACCTGGGCAGATAGGTGGACGAATAAGCGATTGACACATGGCATGTATTCGACGAATAGCGTGGTTCCATGTGGCCCAGTCTTGGGCTTCCATGTGGCACCCATCCATTGGCTAGCAGTGTTTGGAAAAAATTGTTAGGGCTAGTGTCTTGGCAGGGCCAGGCTATCTAGCTCGCTCGTGGTGGTCTTTTCAAACTAAGGGTTACATTTTTTATTTAAGCTTTATTGTAATGTATTTAGGGTGGAGTTAGGGTTGGGGCCTAGCCCCAGCCCTTGACACAAGATTTACCACATGGCCAATGTGATATGACCCTATCCTTTGTTGTATTGGGTGCGTTTTTTAACGGCGTTTGGCCCAGCCCTAGCCACATGGAGCCATATCCTATGTGACTGGATGTATTAACACTTGGCATGGAGTTTCGTGGTTATCCTTGATCAATCAAGCTAGCCCTCTGACCAAGATATTAACTGTGGGCTACACCGTTGGGGGGGCAATTCACTATATTAGCGCATGGAGGTTTGGCTCGCGACCACATGGCCACCACCTTATGACTAGGAGCCAAGAATGGAGGGGCCAACAAAGGAGTGCTAGGCTAGGGCCACATGGGGGGCGCCCATATGCCCAAGAGAATGGATAAGGGGGTTGCACCCTACATATTTGACAGTTTTGGGTTTTATACTTTGTATTATGTTTTTTTAATGACTTTCTTAGCAATTTGAGGGGATTTTGGGCATTTTTGGAGGATCTTGGGCCCTTTTTGAGGCCATATCTTAGGGATAAGTTCAGAGGTTGTTACCCACACCTACTCTATATAAACCAAAGGTTATTGGGGATATAGGAGGAGGTTCAGAACAGGTACATGTTGAATATTTTCCAAGCCAAAACCATTTTTATGCAAGGAAGCCATTGAGGAGAGCACCTTTGGGGGCCATTTTTGGGAGCTTCGTTCATCTGATTTTAGTGCCGTTAGTTTTGTTGGGTTCTTGAGATCTGGTAGAGAAATACCATATCAGTTTGTAATATTTTTTGCACTATTATGATGTACGTTTAAATCTTCTAACATAAATAAGAAAGCCTCACCCACTGAGACAAAGGGTCGAAGACGTAGGTGAGATTGTCTAACTTCGTTATCACTTTGGTGTTTTATGGTTAGATATTCTACATGCTTATGTTTAGATATGAATATTTCTTTATGTCTGTCATGTTTCATCTATAATTCTTCCTATTTCATCAGTTTCCTAAATGGTAATTTAACTCATGCAAAATAACTCAACCATTGTCGTTTAAAAGATCTTTTTCAGATCATCTGGCTTGATAAAGATAGAGGATATCGTTATTATTTAAGGCCACTAGTAGTTCTTGGGATAGTAATGAGGAATCATCCATACCCAAGATCTTTTCCATACCAATCAAAACTGAGAGCCCATTTCCCAGTTTCCAACTGAGCCAGTGTGTGATGAGTGGAAGCGATTTCAACAAATTCTTTCAGGTATGAGAATCTAGAGGTTGAATTACAATATCCGATCTAAGAAATGTAGAAACAAATACATAGGGAATATACTTATCCTTGATCACCCTATGCCATATACCATATTTTATTAACACTCGCCATAAGGAATTCACAACCAAGGCACGGTTGAAGTGGAAAATGTTCCTAAGGCCCCATCCACCCATCGAATTCGGTTTGGAAATCACCTCCCAACTAACCAGATGATAATGTTGATTAGAAACTCCACCCGACTAGAGAAAATCAAAGTTTAAAAATCAGATCTTTGAGAGAACAGAAGTTGGAATCGCTGTCAAGGCCATCCAATACACTGACTATGATTCTAAAACTTCCTTTACTAGAGTGCAATGACCACCAAGAGATAACCAACGATTTCACCAGTGACTGATCTTGTTTTCGAATACTTTTAGAAGCCACCTCTAGTCTTCAAAGGTGGATCTCTTCTCTTTTATGAAGTCTCCCAGGTACTGAAATCCATCTGACAGCTAGATGAAATTGATCGTAAAGGCTTCCTTTAGCATTTCCAAGTCCTCCCCTTGTAAACTCGAATGGTGGAAAGTTGACTTTTCTAAGTTTACTTTGATGCTCGAAGAACAACAAAAAATCTCCAGAAATGATTTAATCACCATCCATTCCTCTATAGAAGCCTTTGACATGATAAGGATATCATCTACAAAGATTAGATGAAGGATTTTGATAACCCTTGAAACTTTTACCCCTAACAAAGCACCCTCAGATTGGCTCTTTCTCAGCAAAAGACTTATACTTTCCATAACTAAGATGAAAAGAAGAGGCGAAAGATGGAAATATTTCTGAAGACCATGTTCACTCTGGAAAAGTTAAGAAGTCTCACCATTTATCAAAACAACGAACGAGGCGTTGACAACACAACTCATGATCCAGTTGGCAAAGGTACACTAAAGCCCGTTTTGAGGAGGATTAAGCAGAGAAAATCCCAGTTTACGCAATCATATGCTATTTTTAAATCAAGTTTCAAAATAAGAGCCTTTATCTTCTTTTGTTTTATACTATGAAGACACTCTTGTGCCATTCGAATGACGTCCAATATCTTCCTACCTTTTAAAAAACCAAGTTGTTCACAAGATAGCATCCTCAAGAAGATAGGCTTGACTCTGTTTGCTATCACCTTCGCTATCAACTTGTAGCATAAATTGCAGAGCGAAATAGGCCTGTAGTCACCAAAAGTCACGTGTTTCACCTTTGGTATCAATGCCAGAAAGGTTGAGTTAAGCGAGCATTGCACCTTCCCTCTAATCCTAGAGTCCTTAACTAGTTCCAGCAGGTCCTCTCCCAGGATATCAAAGAAATGGATGAATAATTCAACTGTCTAGCTAAGGAGGTAACCAGTTAAGACTCTACAATTTACAACAAAGATAGAATATATTTTAATGATAATCACTTTCTAAAATTCAAAAAAGGATTAAAGTTTTGATCAATTAATATGCTAAATTTAAGTCTCTTAAATTCCTTATAAAATGTGCCATAGACAATAATGTTAAATGAACGTAGATCCTCGATGCTTCTAGTTTAGGTATTAATTGGATGAAAGGACTCATTCAACTAACAAACATCTTTCTTAGGTCTTGTTGATACCCTTCCATTCTTTTAATTAAACATGAATTTCTCGTGTGACCCCTTATAACACTTAGTTATTCAAATGCGGGGGGTAATGTCCTTGTCAAAGATCCCAGACACCAAAAACCCACATCCCACATATATTAAGTTCATGCATATGTAGGGAAACCTCTCACAAATCTCGTTGGGCCCATTCTTCCCACAACCCACATTCCTGCATCTGCATTATGTACTAGTCACCTTGTATTCCCACAACCTACATCCTTGCAACCCACATTCTCATACTTAGGATATTTTTTGATTTCCTCGAGGTTCATGTAGGGAAGTGAAATTCGACATTCCTCCTACATACATCCCCCCCTACATACATTTTTCTTCTCGCATCTCGCACTCTAGACGATACTCTTTCTCCTTGTGTCTGTATTCTAGGTAATCCCATGTCGAATTCCACATATGACATGATTTGTCATTTTGACTTAATCATAGCATATCCATCACACATCTCTCACAAAACAAAAGAGGTTGTTGTTAATTAATGAGGATTAATTCTCCCACATTTCCCCTTAGGCCTTGTGTACACAAATGACATTTACCATTTAATGAGTGACATGTGTTAATGTTTTATGCTGATATTATAGTTCTTTGCATTTCATAAGATAAGAGCATAATAAGAACAAGATCACTGAGAAATACACATCCACAAT
>ML776879.1:1098735-1157542 GCA_009831015.1 Picea engelmannii | reverse complement strand
CACTCCGTCACCGACTGTCCTACACCTCGGGGACTGAAAAGTTGAAGGACATGGGGGTGGGCTTTGATCCACTTATGTGTGCACGGGTCACGATACCATTTATTATAGTATCTCTGGGTGCAACCACACGTTCGACCACTACCCCAAGGTGTCCCCATGGCTCCAGGTAAAGCCCTCACGAGAATTGAACCTTGCCCAAGGGTGAAAAACTCCTCGCTTTCCACCATTGGATCCAACCCCTTTGGGCTTCTTATTTCACATATTAAGTTTATAACACACTTTTAATTATATACCATTAAAGTAGCCATACTCCCATACATGTGGGATACCATTTTTAAAGGGAAAAATGAAATTTAATCAAGGGCCCAGATTGCCCGGTGAAGATTAATCAACGATTGTTGAGACGTGTTGTTCTAGAGGCTATATATTGAGATGCAAGAGTTAGAATTATGCAAAATTTACCTCATTGGAGAGGTATTTCAATGAAGAAGATGATGGAATAGGTATTGAGAGATGGAATTGGCTATAATTTTCTCAAAAATTGAAAGAACAATCAGAAAATGTTTTATTCCTTGCTGATAAATCTGTTTGACACCTCAACTTCATGAGCTCGTCTCTTGAGATCTAGAAAACAAAATTGCAACCAGGAGAACTCGTTGGAAATATAATAAGATGAAGAGAAAATATAAATTGGTTTCCATGTCTAAGATGTTTAATATCAAATCCAAAAAATTAAAACACAATCCTCTATTTAAAAGGGGAAGTTAACTAAAAAAATTTCAAAATAAAAGTTTATTTAATTTTTTTTAGGAAAGACGAAAAAGGGACCAATTCGAAATGTGTATGTTAATGATGAAAAATAATTAAGGACACTTATTTTAAGTATTAATTAAAGTGATATTTCCAAGAAAGAGAAATCCCTAACTACTCGAGGAGTCAGAAGAACCGGTTTTAAAGGGAAATAAAGGGCTTCATCAAGGGTTAGAANTGAAGCTTCTAATCAACGAAAGAAGATCTCCATCTTCTCCACTCATTTTCTTCTTCTACACCATTTTCTCAAATATTTATGCTTGAATATCTGAATTGAGCACAAGACTGAGATTCTTGAGTGTTATTATTGTATTCTTCAAAATAATTTTCTTATACGATCATGGAGTATAGACAACCACGTATATGACTGCTAGAGAATTTGTGTATTGTTGAATATATTTCATGAATAAAAATTCACAAAGAATTACTTTGGGGCATGAATTCAATAATGTTTCAGATCCATGAATTTATGAGTGTGATATGTTTGAAGTATGCTTAGAAAATTCTCTTTAGTTGTAATTGCTATACTCTTTTAAAATTATTTGAATGATCGAAACCATTTCCTCCTATTTCTTGTGAGAAGATATGGATATATCCAATATTCGTCTATGATCTAGAGGGTTGTATATATGATGTTGAGCACAAAGATATTATGATGTTGAAGCCTTCCTTCAATATTTTTCTTGTTAAAATACTTTTTGTTTCACTTAAAGATCAGATCAGGCTATTGAAGAACCATTTCATGCACAAATCCAAGCAATACAGATCCAAGGTTTGGTATCTAAGAAATAACCCTAATCCAAGATATTAAAGATATATCTTTTAGTCAAAGAGGAGTACCACCTCTATAAAAACACATGGGGATTCATATCTTCACGAGGTTTTTGTTTTGGTCTTAATAGATCCAAACATCAACAAAAGGTAGGATTCAACACTAATATTTGAAGAGCACTAAGTTTGGGCTTGGAGTGTGTGAAGGATCTATTGTTTGAATGCTTGGATCCGATGGATGGATATGTAAGTTATGGTTGGATCTGTTGTCTGGTCACAGATATACAAGCAAACATCAATAAATAGAGGAATGGAAAGGTGAGAGGATAGTGACATAAGTGTCAAGATAAAAAAAATGAAAAAAAAAACAATTGATCGATTTGAATGTAAATGGGCATATGAATCTAAGACCTAGTTAGGCATGCATACATCAGGTTTGAAATTTCACTGGTAAAGTCTAGATGTATACCTCGGTGATAGGGGGAGCATGCATGATTCCTGAAGACCTTGAATTTGAGGGAGGTTTGGCTATATTTGGTCATGGGAAACCCCGATTCAAGTTTAAAGGGGGAATGATAGGATAAAGTTGACTCAGTAAAAGAGTCAAAGTTGTTAGGTCAGTAGTGGTGGTTTCAGGAACATGGTATTGGTGACCCATGGTATTAAACTTGTGGATTACATATAATGAAATCCTATAAAATGATGGTGATACTCCATTGTAACGTGTCAAGAGTTGAGTGGTGAAGGATCACTTAGACGAGGACATTGGCCTCCTTGGCTAGATTTGGTCAAAGGCAATAATAGATCTATTATTGGCTGGTTTTTTCCAAGGTAAATTCGTGTGATTTTTGTGTGTTGTTTCTATGATTTGAAATATTATTTTTCTCTCGTATTTTTATTTCCTAACAAGGATGCTCACGACGAAGCCAAGGTAATGGCCACCCAGAGCAAAAATACTCCCAAAAAGAGGAAGGAAACCACTCACGATGATTGGCATACAAGGGAAATTTCAAAAGTCGGTGCAATATAGGTCCCTCTACTTGAGGAAAACAAAAAAACAAAGAATAAAAAAAGGGCCATATCCACAACCAGTTCTAAAGGTGGTGTAGTTCATCACCCCCATAAGAGTTCCTCTTTGGGACACAAAAAATTAGGAAATTAATTCTACATGAAGAAATATTAATGAGGGATGTGCGAGTGATGGAGACAATGTGGTTCCCCCTTGATATCAGTTGGAGATAACACATGTTGTTACTCCTGTGCCCAAGATGAAGAGGAATCCAAATGGGGGAAATTATTAAGACCTCGGGAGGTCTCAAAATGAAGGTAATAGACATGGAAGTTTATGAATTCAATGATGTTCCCACATGGGTTGTGGTTCAAATAGGGGCCAACAATTTTTGAAGAATATTATGTGACTCTTAACCATGCCAAATACGATAAAAATTCCAAGAAATTATAGATTGAAAGGGTCAACCTAAAGGATAAAATAGGGACAGGAAAAATGAATTTTGAAATCAAAGTCAAGGGTATGAGGCCCTCAGGGGTTCTTAGGTTCCATCAAACCAAAAGAGAGGCATTATCTTGCTCGATAACAGAGAAGGAATTAGAGAACTCTGGACTAAAGAAATAGATAAGGGATCTCTAAGCTAACCTTACCCTGAAGCCATTATTTGTTGATCCCTTATCTATGATAGTCTTGGATGAGTTCCCTCAACAAGTGATCATATATAGTTATAAGGTCTCCAGGGTTCCTAAACTACTAATGGGTGTTAGGAACTATGTTGTTGAAAACATCAAAAAAAGGCTCAATATAATCATGGAAGCTTTGGAGATTTCCATAGAAGAAGGTGTCATGATGGGAAGGGTTTGTTCACTTAAAGAATTGTTGCAAAAGGGTCCATTCACTTAAACAACTAACTTGTATGGACGAGATTAAGATATGGAAACATATCTTCCCTCCAAAAATATATTAAAGAAAACACAAGATGGTTGGCTTGGAAGGATTTATACCCTTCAACAATTAAGCACCACCTATGATGCTCTTGAAGAAAGCGGGAGTTCATTATTTCTATGGGTAACAAATATTCTCAAGGAACTCAAAGGCCCACCCCTGATAAGGGATTCCATGTTAGTGACAAGATATAAAATGCAAGATAAGCTAGGTATACTAAGATTCGCATGGGGAACAAGGTTCAATGACCTCACAAATTTTCTAGAAGACGAGATCCGATGTTGGCTATTCAGTTTCACAGATGAGAATGAAGACCAATCATGTATTGCACAACAACAATGCAACATGTTGAGGACTATTGAAGATGAGTTTTTTTGGGTTAGAGTGAAACATGGCATAGCCATAGTTTTGTTACACGAGTATGTTCAACAATGGTTAAAGGGTGTGTTGGAAGAAATAACTAACCCACCTTGATCTTGAAAATTCAAGAAATGATTATAAAAGTTTGGATCGACAGTGTTGCTACTTATTTAAAGAGAAAGGAAAGAAAGCACAAGGAGAACCACCGACCCCTACTTTGATTTTTGTGAGTATAAGCCTTGTTTGAAGCATTCCCCTCTGTCTCTTTCTTACTCAGTCTGCAATCATCCAGTCTTGTTATAATGTCAATGTTTGTGTACAAGACCAATTTATGTTTTCTTCATTTTTTCTTCCAGGTTACCTCTACTCTTTATATGGTCCATGGGAGACCCATCCCGATCCATTAGGATGAACACATTTCCTACTTTTCATTTAAGTATCACTAGTATTATGTAATTCTTATTTAGCATACATTTTATTGGATCTTGAATAGTTAATTTGTATTTATTATTTAAAATCCACACAGATATTTTATGGAGCTCATAAATTTTGTGGTTTCTGAATTTTATGTGAGCATGAAATATCAAGAATTAGTTTCCATTACATCCTTATGATATGAATGTCACAAAATCATATAAAGTTCTCTGAAAAAGGGCCATCTTTGCTACTCAGTGTTCTGTTTGTATTGCTTCAAATTTGTTGCTTTCTCTTGCTATGACATGGGAAATGGTTATGGTGGAATAATAATAGTTTTTGTTTTCCTTCTTTATTGTTGAAATTTTTTTATTTAATATTTTCTTTTCATGTTCCACTCATGGGCATTAATGTTTATGAATGAAAAATATGGCTGCTTAGAAATATTGATATAATTGTTATCTGAGTGAGAAATAGAGTGCCCCTTCTATAAAAACAAGGAGGGTATCTCTAATTTCCATGAGAATGACCTACGAGGTTGTCTTTTTTCCTTGACAAGATAATATATCAACATATTTTTGTGACTCCATTGGGGACTGATCTAATGAACATTGATTTTCGTAGACCATAAAGCTCTTTTGGTGAATCTTTTTATGAATGAATCACCCAAGTATAGTCCAACCGCACATTCTTGTTAGTTTAGAAGACCAAATAAGTGTATTGAACCAATTGTAAAACTTGGTTCTAAAAACTTCAAGAAGTCGTGCTAAGTTGGAATGATTTTAGCAAGTTTTATCCCAACAAGTAGAGGTGGCACGAGGAGAGAGATGATTCCAATAAAATTTTAAAGATCTTACAAACTAGCCACCACGAGATGTTTCAAGGGACCAGTAACTTGAAGCATAATAAAACTTCTTGAAGAAGCCCAAGATATGGAACCGAAAATTTCTTCGACTCTAATCTTGTTTGATCCCCCTTCATTCTTATTTCCACCTAAGAATTTGCCTACAATTGAAGAAGGAGAGATGGGACATCGCGAGGAACCTGATCACGAAAGGTGAAATGAGGAAAGAAGAAATGATGAAAGAAAAAGAAATCAAAGATGAAGAACAAGAATGAGTCTATTGGATTTATAAGGAGAGAAACATCCATTGCCAAATATCCCCACTAGTGTATTTCCATCTTCAGCGGTGATGGAATTACGAGTCCAAAAAAACACCTGGACAAGTTCTTGACAATTTGTGATCTAAAAACGGGCGAGTACTTTATGCAAGTTTTCAATAGAGAATCGTTTTCTGAAGAGGTATTTGCATAAGGATTAAAGGGCATATGGATTCATGATTAAACATGATTTTTAAACAAGAGTACATAACATACATGAACTCAAATGGAATAAGCACATGAAAAGACAAGAGAGAGAGACAACCAATGTTGGTAACGGAGTTCACCCCTCCTGGGCTATGTCTCCAGACCCGCTTCAATTGGAATACAGATAACTTCCATTCCTTCTTCAAAATATGTTGGGACCTTCTCATAAGTGATTACATAAGAGTTGCCTTCTCCTTCAATGAGGATTCGAGAAGACTACTCACACTCATCTCTCCATACATCAAGAAGGATAATACCTTACATGAATAAGTCTCTCAATGCTTAGGAGTAGTAGCACTATGGCTCTCTAACTCCACTCATTAGCTCTCCATTACTTTCCTCCCTTTCAAAGGGCTCACATAAGGCATTATATAGTTTTTCCTCACTCCCTCTTAAGAAAGAGCATTAATTCCTAGATCCACAATAATAAAATCTAATTATTAAAGAGGAAAAACAAGATCCATGAATGTAGGATATCAAACTATCTTCAAGCACATAATGGGAAAAGTGATGAGATGGTTCATTCAGATTCATCACATTGGTTTTTTATATTCGACGTTTTGGACCAAACCAGTGTGGTCCATCATTAGGAAAAGTATTATGAGATATGAAGGAAAAATGATATAACAAGTGTAAATAAAGACCTGAAAAGTTATTAGGAAGAGCCAACTTATTAAAAATGAAATCAAGAAACATAAAACCTAAAAAATATATTATTTATTAAGAGCCGACTTATTAAAAATGAAATCAAGAAATATAAAACCTAAAAAATAGTATTTATTAATTAATTTCTAGAATGAGTCATTGTGGTTAGTGTTGGGATCCAATTTTGACTAATTTTTCCATCCATCATCTCTGTTTAGATTGTTAGGTTGTTTTTCAATTTCGATGGTTTCTCTAAATTTCCTATTGTGATAGTGATCTATCTTGGCAAGAATTTTGGTGTCTTCAATACAAATGTGATGTTTAGTTTTGTTTGAATGTTATGCCAAGGCTGAGGGACGAGTGCGATTGTGTTTGATGTCAATGACATGTTCTTGAATCCTAATTCTAAAGGAATGACCTAGTTCTCCTATGTATTGTTTACCACATGAGCATGGGATCATATAGACACCCTTCTTTTCGATGGGATCAACATGGTCTTTGACTGACCTAAAGGAATTCCTAATAGTGTTTAAGGGTTTGAAAGTTTCCCCAATGATTTTCTTCCTCAAAATCCTAGCAATCTTGTGTGTTGTCCCTTGTATGTAGGGTAAGAAAACCTTGGATGCATCATTATTTCTTTGTTCTTTATTTCTAGGTGTTTTAGTGGCATTTCGAAAGGATTTAATCACCATATGTTTTTTCTATCCGTTATCCTTGAAAACATTGAGGAGATTATTTTTCTCTTCATCAAGGTGTTCATCATCAGAGATTCTGAAGGCCCTAGTAGCTAGGGTGTTGAGAACCCCTAATTTTTGGGCAGGGTGATGATGGGAATTGGCATGAAGGTATTGTTTGATGTGAGTTTTCTTCCTATAAACTTGGTGGGATAAGGATCCATTAGGTCTTTTTGTGACCCTAACATCTAGAAAAGGAATATTTCCTTTATCTTCAACATCCATAGTGAATTTGATGTGATCAGATTTTTTATTGAGGTGATTCACAAATTCATTTAATTTGTCACAACCATGGGGCCAAATGACAAAAGTATCATCCACAAACCTATTCCATTATTTAAGTTGGAAGGGTGAGGAGATAAGGGATTTTCTTTCCAAATCTTCCATGAATAAATTAGCTATGATGGGAGAGAGGGGGGATCCCATAGTGACCCCATAGGTTTGTTCATATATGTCACCCTGGAAACTAAAAAATGTGAATTTCAAACATAACTCAACAAAGTTAGCAGTACCTAGGTTAGTGATGTTCTTGATGACCTCCATAGCTCCGTTAATGAGAATTTTAGTAAAGAGAGAAACATAATCAAAGATTATGAGGGTGTCATCCTTTTCCAATTTGATGTTTTTTATCTTGTTTACAAAGAAGGAGGAATCTTTAACAAAGGAGTTAGTATTGTCGACTAATGGTTTGAGTTTATGAGCCAAACATTTTGCAAGTTGATAAGTAGGGTTGCCTAATGTGTTGACGATAGGTCTAAGTGGGGTCCATTCCTTATAAATTTTGGGAAGCCCATAGATCCTTGGGGTGGAAGGGAAGCTAACAAGCAATTTATTTTTATCATCATCATTTATTTTGCTTAATTTAATGGCATTGGAGACTTCCCTTGCAATCTTATTTAGGGGATTTTTATTAAGTTTCTTATAACTTCCGCTGCTATTGAGGTGGTCCAACATTTTTTCAATGTAATTATCCTTATTCATAACGACAACAACCCCACCTTTGCCTTCTTTTGGAACTACTAAATTCATATTATTGTTTAGGGATTTTAGAGCCAAAAATCCTTCTTTAGTGATATTTATCTTTGATGGTTTTACTCTATAGAGAATTACTAAGCAATCTTGTCTAATTTCTTATTTAACATTATCTGAAAGGTTTTTAATACCATTTTCAATGCTGCATAAGATATCCTCAACAAGAATTTTGTGAGGGGCAATAACAAAGTTTATCATTATTGGAGATAATGATATTTCAATAGTTTTAACCTGTTTACTATCATTATTGGAAATACTAGGGACGAGATTAGGGTATAGGTTATCATTATTGGATAAGAAAATCGTGTCGGTGTTGGGTAAACTAATTTCTTCATTGTTTTTATTATCATTACTGTTTCGGTCATTATTACATTGGCTGTCACTGCTGTGGTTTTTTTCATTATTACTTATATGCGCAGTGTTAATGTTGTCATCACTAATATTTTTGTTCTCAGAATTCGTTTTCTGTATAATGGAGGTGTAGGGATTAATCTCAACATCGAAACTGGGTTCTTCCTTAGTTTGGAGACTATGACTGTCATTATTACTTATACGCGTGGTGTTATGGACACTGCAGCTGTCACTAAATTCAATGGAAATGTTACAAAGGCTGCGATCAAAACTGTTTCGGTCGCTGTGGCTATCACTGTTGCATTTGTTTTCAACATTACCTATACGTGTGTTGTTACTACGATTGTAGTTTGTGTTCTCCAGAATTGTTTTCTGAGTAATAGAGGTGTAGGGGTTATTGTTAATTGCGTGGGGATTACAGTTATTTGCATGGTTGGTATTTTCATTACTGTTTTCTGAGTTTGTGTGGGGATTATTTTTATTTGTATGGTTACTGTTTTCATTATTGTTTTCATTGTTGTTTTCTGAATTTGTGTGGGGATTACTGTTATTTTCATGCTTACTATTTTCCTCACTATTTTCCTTATTGTTATTATTACTGTTTTCTGAGTTTGCGTGGTTACTATTTTGATGATTAATGATGGATTTTTTTTCGTTAGTTTGGAGGCTAATATTGTTATTATATATCATTGATTCATTTATAATATTGTTTAAGCTATTCTTTTGGGTCGTGTTTATTATGCTAATATAATTTTTTTTCTTGTTATGTAGTTGTGTAGGCGAATTCCTATTGGGATTGGGGAGCTCATGCAAAGAGTGTTCGTATTGTTCATGGTGAGGAGTATTAGTAGTAAATACGTACCTTCTGTTATGCTCTCCAGACGGGTAAATTTGTTGCTTTGCTTACTAACAGTGTTTTCTTCAAATTTTGCGGCCTTTAGGGAAGAGAAGGAATCTATTCGTGCCAAAAGAGATGGTTGGATTATGTTTTCCAGAGTAGTGTGAAGTTCGAAAAGCTTATGTGACAAGTTTTCTAATTTAAACCTTGCTTTATGAATTTCATTACGGAGTAATGAAATGCTGTCTTTGTGAAAAATACAATTGTTTTTCTTATTGAGAAGTCTATGATTGATTATGGTAAAAACATGAATCACATCAGCGTCTCTACATATTTAAAAAAAAGTTAGATCAGATTTCCTTCTCGTTAATTGCAATCACATCTGCTCAAATTGTTGGATTTTATCAGTAGTATCCTGTCCGTACAGGGTCAATATTTATGTTCTAAGACTTTTGCAACCATTGTTGTGATGAGATTGTTATTTTGGATTCGTTGCATTAGTTTTTTATATTTGACGTTTCAGACCAAACTAGTGTGGTCCATTATCACGAAAAGTATTATGAGATATGAAGGAAAAATGATATAATAAGACTCAAAACCAGTGTGGTCCACCAATGGGAAAAGTCTCAAAACCACCCAAGACTCTTCATCCATGTCCTTGATTTTCTCAACCTATAATTGAGAATAATGGAAAATTGGTGTGAGGTGGTTTCTCACATAAAAACTAATTTCCAAAATGATAATTTAATGATAAATACGTGAGTTTAATTTCCCTCACAAGTATTAATTATTTTACATCAAAAAGTGAATAATATATGAGTTTTCCAAAAGCTCATAAAGCATAATTAAATGCATGAGAATCTCATAAAAACAAAAGAATGCATGAGACCCTTTTCTCACAAAGCATTAATAAAATGCATGAGAAATATAAAACTCAAAACATATAAGTTCACCATCTTCACCACACTGCAAATCAATTTGGTGAACACATTAAATTCCTTCCCTATGTGGAAATCCGTCTGGATTACGACTCCCCACAAAGAACCTTTTGGTCTCCAAAAGTGTTAACTTTATTTGTATGCAAATGTCCTCAAATGGTGCATTATTTCAATACTCCTTCACTCATGTACTTCAGAATTAGAATGAAAAGCCAACACTTGCAACTGCTTCAAAGAAAATGTTTGGAAAGACACATCCCTTGTCTCCTTCACCTCTTTTCTTCAGAGCTGAAATGTCGAAGCCCACACCTGCATAATCTTGCAACTTATAGCATATGATACATGTACCCCAATCTTTGACGTAACTTACTTTCCAAGAGTTTATAACTACACTCTTGGTCAAGTTTACAATGAATCACCAAAATGGCTTAGGCAAATCGCCTCATCAACTGTTTATATAATGATTACAAAATGAAGCCACTTAAGGCTTAAGGCGCAAAATTAACACCTCTCACTCTCCTCACTCAAGAGTGGCTAAAAATCCATTACAATGCTTCATAATCACATTTACATCTGTTGGCACAGGGGCAGACCTAGGGTTCAATGCTACAACAACGCACCAACAAAACCCTAACTACCAGCCCTTTCGACAATACCTGCGAAGTAAATGAAGTCTCACCTTAGGTAGAGGCAGGGATGGTTGCAGGACTCTAGTGTCTGCAACCTTAGTTGGGACATAGATGTGTGAATACAACACCTTAACAAAGCACTTAGCAGTTACAGTTCGTTAATATTCAGGCTTAGTTTACAGCGCAGTTAAACCCTAACAATAGATCAATGCATTATTCACACATATCCAATATAATCAAGCACTAAGCATACCAACATAGATCAGATCAAGCATTTATCCACATTATTCAGCACTGAGCTACCATATTAGATCCTTCTAAGCATACATCAGTGCACTAATCATTCAATCACATAGAGAAGAAAGCAACCATAAAGCATATAGCAACCACAACGCATGATATACGTGGTTCACCCCCACCCTAGGGCTATGTCCACCAACTCTTCTCCTTTATTTCTTTCTGTCAATCATTTACATGCATAGATCCATGATATCTTAGTCCGCAGAGGACATGAGATCTGTGCACCTCGCTAGATCCTCCTTCCTTGAAGTACAACACAAAGCCTTCCACAGTCTCTTACAATGACTTGCACTTAACTCTGCAAGTTTCACACTGTATGCACAAAGCAATTACAATTACCACTTGCACTTAGCAATCAACACTTAGCACTTAGCACGCACTTATTCCTTTTTTACATCACCTAGCTATCTATTTATACATTAAAAAATGGGTCTAAACATGGGTAAACCCATGGGCCGACATCCCATACTCGTTACATAAGCCCAAAACCCAAAAATTCCTAAAAAGGGGCCGAGATCCCGTGATCTCTACTTCGACTTGCGGATCTCTACTTCGACTTGCGCTCTGTCTTCGACAGCCTGTCGAAGTCCTAAAAGTAGGTCAAACATGACCAATGATCCTCAAAACTTGGTAAGGGCCAACAATCAAATTACAAGGCCCTTTTAATGTGCCAGAAATTTTATGTGACACACCGAACTTCAACGAGCAATATCTTTAGCAAACAAAATCGTTTGAATTGCGTCGGAAAGCTTCTTGCAAGTTCTTCATTAACTGTATCGTTTGAGCAGAAGTGAACACCTTAAACCTTTGACGAATGTGGAGATTCTTGACTGGATTTATTCCAGCATCGATTAAGTATTTCCTTAATGAGAAACGACCGACAGAAAAATGAGTTTCCAACTGCATGGAAAATCGATCAAGCGAAGTTTCAACCTGTCGAGTCAATAATTGTTGCACAGACCGAATGAATATTCCCAAGACGACTGGTGTTGGCTGCAATTTGGTCGGAGTGGACAACGACTTACAAATGCGAATGATCAAGCGTAAAGGTGCGCTCCTGTAACAAATGTGCTCCTGCAACAAATGTGGAGGCCTCGGCCTGCTCCTCAAGTGACTTATGCCTTGTCAAGTGACAGAAACAATCGTGCCACAATAATTGTGCAGGCGACAGATAAAGATCTATATGCATATTACTTTCATGATATATCGAGGAGTTACATCCTCATGGATACGACTACCTCCTATAGTGCAGGTTTCATGCAGATCGTTTATGGTTGGCTGGCACCGACACAATTCAGACGAGCTTCCCACACTCGTTACGTACAAGGTTCCAGTCATCAGGGAAAAGAGAACAATGCTACTTTGCACAGGAAACGGATCTAGACACGTTCATAGAGAGGCCTTTTAATGGGTTGCTCGTACTCTTATATTTGTGCCTGATCCAACGAACCTACAACTTCTCAATATCCAGAGAAGACAATTATTCACGAGTGCAGTCAAAATGTGAACAAATTTGGAGTTTTCATGCCTTGCATGCCCAATATATCGACAACCAGACCTGCAAATCCGTTTGGATCAGGAATCACGTCACCTGCCAACAATCCGACACTACCATGCGATGTGGGATATCTCCAGGGAACCCAAAACAAAATTGCAATCAGCGTGGGCTACTCATGAAATTTGGAATCCCCCAAAATATGCTCGTGATTTAATTGGTGCAAAATATATGTGATTTAGACGATGTGGCTATTCAACATCTGCGGCCTCGCCAAAACTGTACGCATGTATACAAATCCACCTTGTGGTCGTGGAGGTATCCCGTTTTTCTTGGGAATGAATGCAATCATGTGCAGCAATTGGCACGTTTACAACGACCTAATAAGATATTGTAGCAGTGGTTATAGTCATGAACACCGCGTGCCTTTGCATTCCATTGGCACAGGGGTTGAGTGTATGTTGGCCTTCTCGACGTGATTCATAGTGGTTGTTTCCAAGCATATTGAGGACTTGGGTATCCCCTCCCTATCTTCCTTGAACACCAGTACTTCTCACATTTGCCAGAATGGGTACTGGATCGCGTTGGGACGCTGACGAATTTTGAACGAATGTATATGCTGAGAATTCGGTCTCGCTGCACCCTATATGCAGAGAATTCAGAGATGCATAGAATTCGTTCTTGTTTCACAGTATATGCAGAGAATTCGTTCTTGCTGCACCATATATGCAAATAATTTGTTGGGGCGCTGAATCCATTGTTACCATTGTGCACTAAATATTGTAGAGGATTGAGGCCGTGGCCCATCAAGAGGGTGTTACGAAGTAATCATTTCACTGCCTCTTTGCAAACGGTGAATCGGTGGCTGTCTTGACCTTTCAAGATTCGAGGATTAAACCACCGATTACAATTTTGTTTTACATGACTTAAACTGTGGCCGTTTTAATCTTTGCAGGTCACAAGACACCATCACCGTCTTGATTAAAATCCTTTAGAAGATCAAAAGAGCAATTTTCTGTGTTTAAATAACAGAGTCGAAATTGTAAATCGGTGAGATAGATTGAAAGCATTTCTTGAATTGAATTGGTTATTCTGTGTTAGTAAGTTTGCTCTGCATATATATATATTTTGTTTTTTCATTGAGTTTGTAAACTCATTTTATTTACTGATAAAAAATTTGTTTTTGATCAAACACAGTAATTTTTTGGTTTTACTAATCATTTATTTATTCCGAGTTTATTTGTTGGAGCGTGTGATTTTAAAAGGAGATTAAATACAAAATTGACATTTCGGCATTTGGAGTTTACTTGTGCGTAGAGTTATTTAGGTACGTATTTCGCAATTCGGCGATTGAAGTTGCGCGTTGTTTTGTATTAAGGGTTTGCAAACCCCGAAACCCGAAAAGCACCGGGTCCATATTTCATTCGCATTTTCTCGATTCAGGAGTTGTTGTGTGTTGGTGTTTGGCATTTGTAATCGCCGAATCTAGAACCCTGATTGACCTCTATTTTTCACATTTGGTATCAGAGCCTGCAGTTTATCCAACAATTGCTTAGTTCATTGCAGATTATTCCTGTTAGTGCCAAAAATTTTATTCTCATATTTTTTTTGCGTGAAGGTTTATTTAATTTCTGTCAATTTTTATAAATGGCTGTGTCTGGTAGTAGTTCTTCTCAGATTCAGGTTCCTGTTCTGAGCAAGAAGTCATATGATTCCTAGTGTTAGCACCAATTCTTGCAAGCAGGGTGTTTTTTTCCGATTTCAGACCCTTGATGCAGAATGCGAAGAAAGGGGGGTGTGAAAACCCATCAAATGCGTTCTAGTCCAAGGCCATAGCCTAAGCGCTGAGTGCAGCCCATAAGAGAAGTCCATTTCAGGTTTTAAAATCAAGTGAGCAAGCAGTCTGATTTCAACAGCAAGGATCAATTGGCAAAGCAGATCAATGGTCGGTGGGGAATCCCAGTTAACAGAGTTGCGCCGGGATTAGCGCAATGGATAGTGCCTATATTACAAATCTGGGTCGTTCGATCTAGTTGGGACAGGTGGCACCCAGTCAACATTTCGGGGATCGGCGTTTCGGGAGACAAGGGACCTCCCATTCACTGCAGCTAAAATTGTCGATCGACGAAATACCGAAGGCACCTTTGGAGCTGAGCCCACGGTCATAGCGCCTAGTCACAAAGGAACAGGCCTAGGAAAAAGGCGCTAGCGCGCACCATGTGATGAGACGGGTCCCAAAACACTGACATCATTTCAGTCGTCCGATCCAGGGATGTGCGACGCAAGATCTATTCACATCGGCATGTCAACATTCAGGAGTTCTAAGGGTAAGGGCTTCATATCTTGAAGCCTCGAACCCCGAACCCCGAAGCGCCGAAAGCGCCTTTGAGGATAAGCGTAGGGTCACGACGCGTGGTCACTTGAGGGAGTAGAAAAGGTTGCACAAAGGGAGCCAAAAGTGTCAATTTGAGTTTCAGAAGGGGAGCACCGTGTTCTCCAGATGTCGGTTCGACTTGATCTCAATCCTGATACCTGCTTGGAACGAATGAATAAGAGAGGGGGTGGTTGAAACCTCGCCTCACTCATTAATTGCAAGGTATGGAGGTCCCGGCAGGAAATCCGCCTGAGGTGGTCCTCTGTACTGGTTTTTTCCCATAGAAGCCATGACGAGTCCTCGACCCCCCAGGGAAGTCTGTGCACGCTAATTCAGCATTTAAGGGCTCAGCTACCCCCTGGCGCGAGCCATGCAAAATTAAGGTGGCGTATGATAGAGGAGTGTAGGCCAGATTTGATTGAAGAGATGCCTCATCCCGAAAGTCTAGGAGGCCTCTGTTGGGCAAATGTTTAGGAGTATATATACTTAGTTTTGATATTTTTCAAAGGATCAATGGTAGAGCGAAGCTCCCAATTGTAAAGTTTTAATAGACACTCTAGTTCTCTGGTTATGCATCTCTATGTAAGATTTCTTGTTTAATGACAGACAGTTTCCTTACCCCATCTAGTTTTCATCTCATACTGACGGAGTTCATGATTGACTGATTCACATGAATTATTGCAATTATGTTATGATAAAGGATTTATTGTTGCATTGTTGTATTCTCCGGTTTTCTACGTTTGAATGTAAGAAGATCTTGTGTTTAGATGTTTTCTCCTAGAGTCTGTTAGAAACCTGATGTTTACGAAAGACCTTTGCATTTCTCTTATACAAGTCTTCCCCCTATTCACCCTTACTACAACTCACTGTCTGAAGTTTATCTAAGACCTCACTTGCCCATGCATGCCTGGCCTAGTTTCAGAGTTAGAACAATATTGTTTTGAGTTAAATTCCATTCGATCACCCCCTTTTTATAAACAAATCGTGACATAAACTGATGGGTGTTGGGCTCTGCTCCTATTACAATCCAAGAGTGACTTCTGACGCTAACATTTCTAGCGCCGTTGCCGGGGACGAAGTTGAAAATTTTCCCTGAGATTGAACGACATTGAGCCTATGATTCTAAAGGTGCATCAGGTATCAGATCCTTTGAAGATTACTACTATGCACCTGATTACTCCATTGTGACGACTCCACTGTGGCTAACCTGCTGTGTTAATTGTGGCTTTCAGAGGCAGACACACGCGGTCCCATCCACAACTGCCTCTAGCTACACCTGAAACTGATTCGGAGGTGGTTCTCAGAAAAGGAAAGGCCTCTGAAGGAGAAGCTTTCACCGCCAAACCAGGTAATCCGCCTCTCCTTCTGTAGGAACTCCATTTTCTCCTCCTCAGCTTCTTAGCAAACCTTTTTCTAAATTTTCCCGTTTCCTGAATTTCGGGAGTGTTCCTGTTGAGTTTTCCCCCCCTGGTCTGGGATTGGAGGGAGAAATCCTTATCACTCCCCTCTCCCCTGAAGCTGTACGTTGGCATAGACCCAGGACCACAGAATATTTCCCCAATCCTAGCTTTACCACTCCTCCTCTTGTTATTGTTGTTGCTTCTGCACAAAGAGAAGCATCTGTTGACTTAAGCCCGTTAGCCTTCTCCCTAAATCCCCTATTGTTTCCCATTCCACTTAGAAGCTCATCCCCAGTATCCCCTTTTCGAGCTCCTTCTCCTTCGAGTTCTTCTCCACATAATATCCCTATGGCAGGAGCAAATCCCCCTATGACCAGAATGGAGGCTATTATAGCCACTAGGTATGCTCCCCTTGTGTTATCTGAGCCTCTCAATGCCCTCCCAGCAGATGGTTACCTCAAGAAGCTGCCCAAGTTTACAGGCGAGGGGGACATAACTGCAGAAGAACACCTAGAAGCCTTTTACAGTTTTACAGATGATAATGTTATCATGCATGCAGACGTATGGATGAGGATTTTTGTCCATAGTCTTCAAGGCGAGGCTATAAAATGGTTTAAGTCCCTGCCTCCTGGATCTATTGATGGGATCGAAGCTTTGGATAATGCCTTTTTGAGACAGTGGGGAGATAAAAAATACTTCATGTATTAGATGACAGAGTTTGGGTCTTTGAAGAGAAAAGAAGGAGAGTTTGTCTCTGACTTCTCCAAGAGATTCAATAAAATGTACAATAAAATCCCTGCTGAGATAAAACCCTCCAAAGCCTCTGCAAAGATCACTTATGCTAGCGCCTTTGATCCCGATTTTTGCTTCCTGTTGAGGGAAAGAAGAGCCACTACTCTGGCCCACATGTAGGATGCAGCCGTGGAGGTAGAATCTAACATATTGGTTGTTGACTGACTCAGGAACACTGCTGATAGAAACATATCCAGGAAAAGGCCTGAAGCCTCCCCATCCAGTTCCTCTCCCCTACCCCTTTAGACAGATGAGACAACTAGAGTGCTAAAATCACTTTTTTCTAGGATGGAAAGGTGGGAATTAGAAGGGAAGCCCATGTACAGAAATCCCCAAAATATGGATAGCAGGGGCTTCAGGAAGCCTAATAACAATGTGCCACAGACTTTCCCAAGGGAACAAAAGAGCAGATATAGAGATGATCAGAGGATTCAATCCCCTCTCCAGAACAACCTAGTTTCTCATCATGAAGGGAAGGAGGTGGACGAACTCGACCCTGATATCCACTGCATTGAGGACACTTCCCCGTTTCCTCATTTGACTCAATCTGCATATGAAAAATCTCTTATCAACACTCAAATCAATGAGTTGAGTAGAGGGGAAAAAGCCAGCAACACTCCTAACAGATATAATCTCAGGTCAAGAAAGAAAGAAGGGAATTTTGATAGCCAGGATCAGCCCCTCATAGCAAAAAGACCTACTAAAGCTGCAACAACCACTGCTAAAGGAAATAAAACTCATAATACTTCTCCAGCAGCCAAGGAACCTGTCTCTGAGGTAAGAGAAGCTCCTAAGCCTATTCCCTCCTTTAATTTTGAGCATGAGATTCAAAAGATTAGAATCCCTGTACCCCTATCCGAACTAGTTAAAAATGAAGATTTCAAAAGGTCCCTCTCCAAGCTGCTACAATCTGAGCCCCCCCAGCCTTCCACGGACTCAATAAATCTCCAAGATGAAAAGCCAATAGTTGTCCTAGGTCCCATGGTAGAAGATAGAGATGATTCATCCCCTCCTTTCTACACATCCCTGAACATACATGATAAAGTGCTGCATAACTGCCTCATGGATTCAAGGGCTTCCCATAACCTTATGCCCAAAATAGTAATGGAAGAATTGGGACTGGAGGTGACAAAGACTTATCATGATTTGTACTCTTTCGATTCAAGGAGGGTGCAGTGTCTGGGAGTCATCAAAGACCTGGTGGTCTCTTTGTTTTAGCTACCCATGAAGAGCGTGGTCATGGATATTGTGGTAGCTGATGTCCCCCCCAAATTTGGCATGTTGTTGTCAAGATCTTGGATTAAAAAGCTTGGAGGAACATTACAGATGGATCTCATGTATGCCACCATTCTAGTCTTAGGAGGGGAACAAAGGAGGTTATATAGGGAAGCTCAGCTGGCCTACATTGTTAGTGACGAAGCAAACCCCACCAATCATCCTATCTTCACACTTGACACTGATTTGGGGTCTAGTTTATTGCAACTCACTGATTCTCCTGAAGACCCTGTCCAAGTCAGAAAACAACCCAATCTTAATTATCACATTCCCCCTCCAACCATCTCTGTTTGGAATATGTTCTTCGATGGAGTTTCTTCTAGCGAAGGCACTGGCGCTGGAGTGGTTTTCATATCACCTTGTCAAGAGACCATATTCCTGTCATACAAGCTAGAATTTGAAACTACCAACAATGTGGCAGAATATGAAGCTCTTGTTCTGGGTATGAGGGCTGCAAAAGAAATGGGAATTAAAGAGATAATAGTATTTGGAGATACTGAGTTGATTATCCAACAAGTCAGAAATGCTTATCGTGCTAATCATCCTCGGCTTATAAATTACAGAAATGAGGTATGGGACTTGATTGATAATTTCTTCTTGGCTTTTAACATTTCTTTTATTTCGAAGGGGGAAAACACTTCGGCCGATTCTTTAGCTGTCTCAACTAGTTTGCTCAAAGTTCCTCTGTCGCCTATGGTAAAATATGATGTTGAAACAAAATATAGGCCCTCTGTACCGGACAATGTCAAGCATTGGAAGGTATTCAAAGATGATCTGGAAATCGAAAATTTCTCCAATCTATTGATGAATTGATGAATTTTCTGCGTTGCACATTGATCAGGATCCTGACCTGGAAGGTGACCCTCACCCTGAGGTGTTTTTAAATGAAATTGCTAATCACTAGATTATTCAACTGCCTAGCAATCACATTCCGAGGGGACTAGTCCCTTTAGAAAGATTGTTTGATGGGAATGATGTGGCAGTAAAGGGTAAGGTTTCAAATGAAGATGCCGACACAGCTGAGTGTAACATTAGCATGTAGGAGGAGCCTAATTTTGTTAAATTATCAAGCAGCCTAACCAACAAACAGAGGGCAGAATATACTGAGTTATTAAAGGAATTCACTGATGTGTTTGCATGGGCCTATGAAGACCTCAAAACTTATGACACATCTGTCATTGAGCACAAGATCCCACTAAAAGAAGAGGCTAAGCCATTCAGGCAGACGTCGAGACAAATAAATCCCATGTTGTTGCCCGTCATGGAGAGAGAAGTGAAGAAATTGTTAGATGCCCAAATCATTGTCCCTTTGAGATATTCCAAATGGGTGGCCAATTTGGTCCCGATGAGAAAAAAAAGTGGAGAAATCAGGCTCTGTGTTGATTTCAGGAACCTGAACAGGAGATCAGAGAAAGACAACTACCCCTTTCCCAACATGGAGCAAATACTGTAGAGGGTAACTGGTGCATTTAGGATATCCATGATTGATGGTTTTTCTGGCTATAATCAGATATCAGTCATGCCTGAGGATAGAGAAAAAACCGCCTTCACCACTCCTTGTGGCACATTCATGTATGCCAAAATGCCTTTTGGATTGATGAATGCAGGAGCAGCATTTTAGCGAGCCATGGACATAGCCTTCATTGGGGAAAAATATAAGTTTGTAGTGATCTATCTGGATGACATAACAGTCTTCTCCAGGTCTGACAGAGAGCACTGTTGTCATCTGAGAAAAGTTTTTTTGAAGTGTCGGAGGTTTGGCCTATCCTTAAACCCTAAGAAATCTTTGTTTGCTATGAAGGAGGGGAAGCTACTAGGCCATATAGTATCAACAAAGGGAGTAATAATTGACCCCAGCAGGGTAGAGGCAATTCATACCCTATCACTTCCCAGATCTAAGAAGGAAGTTTATACCTTTTTGGGTAAGATTAATTTTCTGAGGAGATTCGTCTCAAATTTTGCTGAAATGGTGAAACACATCACAACCATGCTTAGGAAGGGAAATGAAGTGAAATGGACCGCTGAACCCAGTGAATCTTTTATCCAAATAAAAAGGACATTGACTAAGGCACTTGTGTTGATCAGTCCTGACTATTCCAAAGACTTCTTAGTTTTTTCTTTCGCTTCTTTTGATACAGTAGCAGCGGTCTTATTGCAGAAAAATGAGGAAGGGCGAGAGCAACCCATTTCCTTCTTCAGTAAAGCATTAAGGGATGCAGAAATCAGGTATGAAATCATGGAGAAATAGGCCTATGCCTTAGTGAAATCTCTCAAATCTTTTAGAGTCTATGTCTTGCACTCAAAAGTGACCGCATACGTTCCTTCAACCTCTGTGAAGGACATCCTTATACAACCCGACATAGACGGGAGGAGGAGTAAGTGGATAGCCAAGATCCTGGAGTTTGACTTGGAAATAAGGCCTACCAAATTGATCAAAGGTCAAGGTTTAGCCAAGCTTTTGACTGAAGCAAATTGCAAAGCCTTGGGGGTAGATTTCATCAATGCATGTTCAGAAAATCAGCAGAATCAACTGTTTGATGTAGACCCTCAAACAGAACCCCTGTTGGCTCGATGTCCTTGGTATAAGGATGTCATATATTTTCTACAAGAGTTGCGGCCTCCAGATGGCTTGCAAAGAAACAAGGCAAGAGCTTTGAAGCTCAAAGCAGTTAGATACTGCCTTGTTGATCAAATTTTATATTGGAAAGACCCCCCGGGGGTGCTGTTAAAATGCATAAATCCACCTGAGGCCGACAGGATCATGGTTGAATTTCACAGCGGCCTATGCAGAGGGCACCATTTCTAGAAGACCACAGCCTACAAAATCCTCAGGGCTAGGTACTACTAGCCCACTGTATTCACTGACGTCTGCAGAAGGGTCAGAGCCTGCATCCCATGCCAAAGATTTTCAGGAAAGCAAAAACTCAAATCTCTGCCTTTAAAGCCTGTAGTTGTTTTGGGACCTTTCTAGCAATGGGGCCTAGATTTTATTGGAGAAATCCACCTTGCTTCCAGTGGGAAACACAGATGGATCCTGACTACCATAGATTTCTTTACTAAGTGGATCGAAGCTATCCCCACTAGGAGTGCTTCCCACAAGGTAATTATTGGATTCCTAGAAGACCTCATCACAAGATTCGGCTGCCCAAGAAAGATTGTTACTGATAATGCAGCCTCATTCAAGGCTGAGTCGTGAGTGAAGTTCTGTGAGAAATTCAGGATCAAACTGATTCACTTCACCCCATACTATCCCCAGGGCAATGGTTTATTAGAGTCCTCCAACAAAGGCTTGATAAGGATCATCAAAAGACTATTGGAGGACAACAAAAAGGCCCGGGATTCAAAGTTGAAATTCGCTCTATGGGCCGATCGAGTGACCACAAATAGATCTATAGGCATCTCCCCTTTCCAATTAGTTTATGGAGCAGAAGTTGTTTTCCCTTCTCAGCTAGCCATTCCTGTAGCAAAGTTCTTCCAGGATCATCAAGAAGAGCCTGATGAGATGATCAGAAGAGTTCATCAACTGGTGGAAGTTCAGCAGGCTAGAGAGCAGGTAATGGACAGAATTCAGGACCATCAGCAGAAGGTCAAACTGGCTTTTGACAGGAAAGTCAAGAAGAAAGAGTTTGAGATCGAGGATTTGGTGCTTAAGTGGGATGCACCCATGCAAGATAAGGGCAAACACAACAAGTTTGACGCCCTATGGATCGGGCCTTTCAAAATCCATGAGGTTTTCTCAAACAACACATACAGGTTGTAGGATTTGGAGGGGGAAGAGGTTTTCAACAGACCAATAAATGGGCATTTTATGAAGAAATGTTTTGTTTGAGCCTTAGACGGCTCCTTTGTTTGTAAATATTGTCCTTTTGATTCTTTGTTTATTTTCATTTTTATTTTTCGGCTTAGTAAATGACTCCATAGCCCAACAGAAGGCACTGAAGCTACAAAATGAGTTCTTAGAGCATCACAAGGACGACTCTATCCCCCATGGAGCCTAATGTTAGCACCAATTCTTGCAAGAAGGGTGTTTTTTCCTGATTTCAGACCCTTGATGTAGAATGCGAAGAAAGGGGGGTGTGAAAAACCATCAAATGCGTTCTAGTCCAAGGCCACAGCCTAAGCGCCAAGTGCAGCCCATAGGAGAAGTCCATTTTGGGTTTTAAAATCAAGCGAGTGAGTAGTCTGATTTCAACGGCAAGGATCAATTGGCAAAGCAGATCGACGATCAACGGGGAATCCTAGTTAACAGAGTTGTGTCAGGATTAGCGTAATGGATAGCGCCTATATTACAAATCTGGGTCATCCGATCCAGTTGGGACAGGTGGCAGCGAGTTGACATTTCAAGGATCGACGTTTCAGGAGACAAGGGACCTCCCATTCATTGCAGCTGAAATTGCCGATCGGCGAAATGCCGAAGGCACCTTTGGCCTGGTAAAAAGGTGCTAGCGTGTAGCATGTGATGAGACGGGTCCCAAAACGCTGACGTCATTTCAGCCGTCCGATCCAGGGATGCGCGACGCAAGATCTATTCACATCGACATGTTGGCATTCGGGAGTTCTAAGGGTAAGGGCTTCATATCTCGAAGCCCCAAACCCTGAAGCGCCGAAAGCGCCTTTGAGGATAAGTGTAGGGTCACAGCCCGTGGTCACTTGAGGAAGTAGAAAAGGCTGTACAAAGGGGGCCAAAAGTGTCGAGTTGAGTTTCAGAAGGGGAGCACCATGTTTTCCAAATGCCGGTTCGACTTGATCTCAATCCTGATACCTTCTTGGAACGAATGAAGAAGGGAGAGGGTGGTTGAAACCTCACCTCACTCATTAATTGCAAGGTATGGAGGTCCCAACAGGAAGTCCGCCTGAGGTGGTCCTCTGTACTGGTTTTTTCCACAGAAGCCATGCCGAGTCCTCTACCCCCCAAGGAAGTCCGCGCACGCTAATTCATCATTTAAGGGCTCAACTACCCCCTGGCGTGAGCCACGCAGAAGTAAGGTGGCGTATGACAGAGGAGTGCAGGCCAGATTTGATTGAAGAGATGCCTCATCCCGAAATTCTAGGAGGCCTCTATTGGGAAAATGTTTAGGAGTATATATACTTAGTTTTGATATTTTTCAAAGGATCGATGGTAGAGCAAATCTCTCGATTGTAAAGTTTTAATAGACACTCTAGTTCTCTGGTTATGCATCTCTATGTAATATTTCTTGTTTAATGACAGACAGTTTCCTTACCCCATCTAGTTTTCATCTCATACTGAGGGAGTTCATGATTGACTGATTCACATGAATTATTGCAATTATGTTACGATAAAGGATTTATTGTTGCATTGTTGTATTCTCCGGTTTTCTGCATTTGAATGTAAGAAGATCTTGTGTTTAGATGTTTTCTCCTACAATCTGTTAGAAATCTGATGTTTACGATAGACCTTTGCATTTCTCTTATACAAGTCTTCCCCCTATTCACCCTTACTACAAATCACTGTCTGAAGTTTATCTAAGACCTCACTTGCCCATGCATGCCTGACCTAGTTTCGGAGTTAGAACAATATTGTTTTGAGTTAAATTCCATTCGATCACCCCCTTTTTATAAACAAATCGTGACATAAAATGATGGGCGTCAGGCTATGCTCCTGTTGCAATCCAAGAGTGACTTCTGATGCTAACACCTGGTACATTTGGATGAGGACGATTCTGCATTCTCAGGATTTGTGGACTTATGTTATTGATGGCTATCCCGAGCTAGTTGATGCTTTAGCAGAATTGGCTTTGTCTAATGCTGACCGTGTTTTACTGAAGGAAAATGGGAAGAAGGATAATAAAGTTCTTGGATTAATCCAGCAAGGATTAAATGAATCCATTTTTATGAAGATTGCTAGTGTTGCATCTTCGAAGATGGCTTGGGACATTCTTGAAACCAGTTATCAAGGGCTATCCAAGGTGAAGATAGTCGAGTTGCAGAACTTGAGAAGGGACTTCGAAAATCTGAAGATGAAGGATAATGAAAGTGTTGATACTTTCATGACTCAAGTAATGAGTGTTGTGAACCAGCTCAGGCAGTATGGAGATGATGTTGAGAATAAAAGAGTTATTGAGAAAGTGTTGAGAAGTTTGCCCAAGAAGTTTGAGCCTGTTGTTGTTTCCATAGAGGAATTTAAAGATTTAAGTCTAATGCAAATTGATGAGTTAACTAGTTCTCTTATTGCTCATGAATCTAGGATATCTAGATATGAAAAAGGATCAATGGAGCATGCTTTCAAATCCCAAATGCATGTTACTAGAGGCATAAGTAGAGGAAGGTTTCATACTCATGGAAGAGGAGGGAAATTTTCTAGTCCAAGGGACAATGGAGTTGAATCAAAGTCTGAGCAGAAGTTCCAGCAAAATCCTCCTAATTTAAGAGGGAGCAACAACAAACCCTGGCAACAAGATAATCAGAGGTATGATAAAAATAAAGTGCAATGTTATTATTGTAAGAAGTTTGGACATCTTGCTAACAAATGTTGGAAGAAACAGGCAGATGTTGGAAAACACTCTGCACATATCACAAATGAGTCTGAGGATCATCAAAATCTTGTGTTTTTGACCTGTAACGTCACTCAGAAATGTGCAAATGATATTTGGTTTTTGGATAGTGGTTGCAGTAACCACATGACTGGTAATAAAGGATTATTTTCTTCCATTGATACTAGTATTCAGTCTGAAGTCAGATTGGGAAATGAATGTAAGGTTACAGTTAATGGTAAAGGTGTAGTTCCAATCTACACTAAGAATAATCAAAGAAGAAATATTGATGATGTTTATTTTGTTCCTGGTTTAAAATGAAATCTTATCAGTGTTGGACGGTTGTTGGAGAAAAAGTACAGAGTTTTCTTCAAGAACAAGGTATGTACAATCTATGATAAATTACCCAACAAACAATTGATTGCAAGAGTAGAGATGACCAAGAATACAATGTTTCCACTTGTTATGAAAAATAATTTGAGTGGTCCTTTGAATGCTTATAAAGATGGAAGTATAGATGAATCTTGGCTATGGCATTTGAGATATGGTCATTTACATTTTGGTGGCTTAGATCTGTTACAGAAGAAATAGATGGTAAAGGTGTTACCTTGTATTCAACAACCTACAAGCTCTTGTGAGAGCTGCATACTTGGAAAACATCACAGAGGGAAATTTGTTCCAGGTGTTTCCTACAGAGCAAAAGCTCCTTTGGAAATTGTCCACACATATTTATGTGGACCTATGGAAACACCTTCTTTAACTGGTTGTGTTTATTTTATGACTTTCATTGATGATTTCAGTAGGAAGACATGGTTGTATTTGTTGAAACAAAAATCTAAAGCCTTTGAATTTTTCAAGAGGTTTAAGTCTATGGTTGAGAATGAGAGTGGTCAAACCATTAAGATCCTCAAGTCTGACAGAGGAGGTGAGTATAAATTGAATGAATTCATTGAATTTTGTGATTTTCATGGAATTAAAAGGCAATTTACTGCTCGATATACTCCACAACAGAATGGAGTGGCTGGAAGGAAGAATCGGACCATCATGTATATGGCTCGAAGCATGTTGAAAGAGAAGAATATTTCAAATCAATATTGGGGAGATGTGGTTCTTTTCTCTATTTTTATCTTGAATAGAAGTCTGACCAAGATCGTGAGGGATTGTGTACCTCAGGAAGCCTGGGATGGTAATTCTTGCAATGTTTCTCATTTCATGATTTTTGGATGTGTTGCATTTGCGCATGTACCTACAGAAATGAGGAGGAAGTTGGATGACAGAAGCGAGATATGTATCTTTGTTTCATATAGTGAAGAGTCTAGGGCATATAAACTCTACAATCCCATCACCCAGAAATATGTAATTAGCAGAGATGTTCAATTTAAAGAAGATGAAGCCTGGGATGCAAGTATTGACAAATCAATTTAAGAGGGATTTGTGTTACCCTGTGAAGATGATGATGGAGCTGAGCAGGCTGAAGGAGATGGACAGATGATTCCACATGTACATACATCTGCAGTAAGAAGTCCAACAAGGCAAGCACCAAATTTCAGCCCATCTCAATTTAGAACGCCAAGAACTCATGAGCGTGGTGAGCCATCTGGACATGGTGGACATCAAACAGATTCAAAGGTAAGTAGTGAATCAGATCCTACTTTAGCTTCATTGAAAAACAGATTTAAAGGAAAAAAAACTAGAAGTTTAAGAGAATTATATGATCATAATGAAGAGATAGATCAGATTTCAAATTTTACATTTATAGCTTATGATCCTGTGAGTTATGATGAAGTTGTTAAAGAGGATGTTTGGATAAAAGCAATGGATGAGGAGATTGATTCCATTGAAAGGAATACCACTTGGGATCTTGTCAATTTACCTGAAGGGAAGAAAAGTATTGTTGTTAAATGGGTTTATAAGACTAAGCTGAATGTAGATGGTGAAGTTGAAAAGTACAAGGCAAGACTTGTAGCTCAGGGGTTTAGTCAGCAACTTGATATTGATTACAATGAAACCTTTGCTCCTGTAGAAAGGATTGACACAGTAAGGATGGTCTTATCTATTGCAACTCCAAATAGATGGATCATGCATTAGATGGATGCCAAGTCTGCATTTTTAAATGGATATTTGGAAGAAGAATTTTATGTAAGACAACCTCCGGGTTATGAGATTGATAAACACAAAGATAAGGTTTACAAGTTAAGGAAAGATTTATATGGATTGAAGCAGGCATCCAGAGTTTGGTATAGCAGGATTGATGAATACCTAATCAGTGTTGGATTCAACATAAGTCCAAGTGAACTAACTCTGTATACAAAGGTAGACCAGAAAGGTAAAATTTTGATTGTCTGTTTGTATGTTGATGACCTGATTTTTACTGGAGATCTATCTGTAGATGATTTTAAAAATGCCATGAAAACAAAGTTTGAGATGATTGATTTAGGTTTGATGAAATTTTTTCTTGGAATTGAAGTGGATCAATCTGATGATGGCATTTTCATTTGTCAAACTAACTATGAAAATGAAGTGTTGAAAAGGTTTAGAATGTTGAATTGCAAGCCAGCTGCAACACCCATGGCAACTGGTATTAAACTGAGAAAGTATGATGAAGGATCATATGTTGATCGAACCCTATATAAGAGGCTGGTTGGAAGACTTATGTACTTAACAAAAACCAGACCTGACATTATGTTTGCTGTGATTTTGATTTCCAGATTCATGGAGACTCCAAAGAGTACTCATTGGCAAGCAGGAAAGAGGATCCTGAAATATGTTGCTGGAACAACTAATTTTGGTATCCGATACACATCAAGATTAAACTTTAAGTTGATCAGATATATTGATAGTGATTTTGCAGGTTCCATTGATGACAGGAAAATCACATTTGGGTATATTTTTAGTCTTGGATCTGGAGCAGTGGCATGAGCATCAAAGAAACAACCCATTGTGACTCTATCTTCCACTGAGGTAGAGTATGTTGCAACAGCTACAGCTGCATGTCAAGTTGTATGGATGAGAAGGGTCTTGAATGAATTGTTACATAACCAGAATGATGCAACCTAGATTGTCTGTGACATTAAGTCTTCCACTACATTTTCAAGGAATCACGTTTTTCACAAACAAAGTACGCACATTGATACAAGGTATCATTTCATTCGAGAGCTTATAACTGGTAAGGAGATTTCTGTTCCGTTCTGCAGATCCGAAGAACAATTTGTAGACATATTTACGAAGCCTTTGGGAAATGAACTGTTTAAAATTCATAGAAAAAATATTGGGGTATGCAAGCTGTAATGCATTGTTTACAACAATTTTTTTTTACATAGTTTTAGTTTGTTTTTGTTCTGAAATGATTAAGAGGGAGTATGTTAGGAAGTAATCATTTCACCACCTCTTTGCAAATGGTGAATCGGTGTTCGTCTTGACCTTTCAAGACTCGAGGATTAAACCACTGATTACAATTTTGTTTTACATAACTTAAACGATGGCCGCCTTAACCTTTGCAGGCCACAAGACACCATCACCGCGTTGATTAAAATCCTTTAGAATATTGAAGGGGCAATTTTCTGTGTTTAAATACCAGATTCAAAATTGTAAATCAGTGAGATAGCTTGAAAGCATTTCTTGAATTGAATTGTTTATTCTGTGTTCAGAGGTTTTCTCTGTGTATATATATATATTTTGTTTTTTCATTGAGTTTGTAAACTCATTTTATTTCCTGATAAAAAATTCATTTTTGAGCAAACATAGTAATTTTTTGGTTTTACTAATTACGAACCCGGTCATTTATTTATTCCAAGTTTATTTGTTGGAGCGTGTGATTTTAAAAGGAGATTAAATACAAAATTGATATTTCGGCATTCGGAGTTTACTTGTGCGTGGAGTTATTTAGTCCCAAAACCTCGAACCCGAAGTAGTGGGGCCCAAAGTTTGTGCGCATTTCTCAATTCGGCGATTGAAGTTGCGTGTTGTTTTGTATCAAGGATTTGCAAACCCCAAAACCCAAAAAGCATTGGGCCCACATTCCATTCACATTTTTGCGATTCGGGAGTTGTTGTGTGTTGGTGTTTGGCATTTGTAATCGCCGAACCTTGAACCATGATTGACCTTCGTTTTTCACAGAGGGCACTATCCAATAGCTTTCGTTGCACCATTCACTAGTCGAATTCACCACCAATTTTCCACGACCTGAACATGAAAGCTCCTTAAAATCGTCGTCGTTGTCATTTTCACCGCCAAGTTCTCGGTCCAACATTGAAGCGACAATCACATTCTCTGATCTCTTATTTCAATATGTAGAAGGGTTCGCAGGACCAAGTGACAACATGGAGAAGGATGAGAAGATAGATGGTGGGCACTAAGGGTCTCCTTCACAACTACATAGCAGGGTGTTGTGTTTGTCCATGGGTTGCACCATTTCAAATGGAGTCCTGAAACTGATGTCCAGGAAGAAACGATTGGTTTCAATTTCGATCCCTTGAAAGCCACATCGATGAAATCTTCATCGCCTACAGTTTTTCCATTCGCTTTCTTCCATTATGACTTGTAGGAACCATTTTATCCTACGAATCAAAGATTGTTTGTTACAATTTGGAGAAAATGAATCTCTTGTTATGCACTCTCATAAACATTAATGATCGCATTTCCCTTGGCCAAATAGAAGCATATGTACGAGCACCTTTCTTCACGCTTATGTATTCCAGTTTTTGCCATCATCCTTCTGAATTTGTTGTATCTACATCGACATGATTCTTGATAAAAACAAAATCATTTTTTCGCAATGAAACTGATGAAGAAATGGGTACTTAATAAACCATTTGTTTTCCTAACAATGGATTCACAAATATTATATATATATATATATATATATTAATCAACTGCATAATAGGTTAATCTAACAAAACTTGTCAACTTTACAGAAATGACAACCACTTCTTACCCAACCAATCGAATGTGCCTTCCTTATGAGACCACATTTCTTCGGACACTGGAGTAGGAACATTGATCACATGCTCCATTATTTTTGTAGCCTCCTTCTTGGTGGGTGATTAGCAATATGTTTGCTGCTTGGTTTATGGTGAATTTTGGGATGTAACTTCCAACACTTTTTCTCCCAATGGCCACTGATTTTGCAGTAACCGCAAAATTTACTTCTCTTTCCATTCAATGATGCATTCGTGATAGGAGGACTAAGAAGGTGTGGTTTCTGTTTCGTCTCACTCCTTGTGGATACATCTGCATTTGTCTTCTTAACCCAAAATTTCTTCATATGATTCTTATCTACATCATGGTTATAAGATGTAAAACATAAATCGTTCTTCTTATTTGCAACGAAAGAATTTGAATGACTTTTATACCTTCCTGAATTGTCCTTGATCTGGTGAGGACAAGCTGGCTTGATTCCTTTCTTGGAATCTGATGGTGAAAATATGGATTCTGCTTCAACAACCTTTGAGCATTCTTCATTCTCTTCCTTTCCATAATCTAAACCTACAAATCATGGTCTTTGTACCACCTCTAATGGTTGAGTGACTCCTTGGCCATGAATTCCAAGTCCACCTACTTTGTATCCCATCTTTGTGAGGATATTCATGCCCACGCTATTTCCATAATGAGGCAAAATTGATCATGAAGAAACATCATATACCTTGGTTTGAGTTTGTGCATCCACGAAAGAAGGCTCTTTGTTTTCCATTCGTTCACTATGCTGCAACTTAGCCAATAGATCATCCTTGGTTTGCAATTCGAGTTGCAATTCTTCAATAATTTTATTGAGGACTTCTCCATGAAGCTGAGATCTCTCTTGAATCTCTTGCTTCTCTTCTTCTACAACTTGCAAAAGTCTCCTCAACTCTGCATTTTCATCTTGAATGTTCTGATTTATCTCTTCTAATTATTGAAGTATTTCTTCTTTCTTTGCTCCTTTTCCCATCCTGCAAAGTAGTTAGCCTAGCTCTGATACCACATGATATGAAAACGAGCAATTACTTTACGCAAGTTTTCAATCGAGAATCGTTTTCTGATGAGTTATTTGCATATGGATTAAAGGGCATATGAATTCATGATTAACTATGCTTTTTAAACAAGAGTACATAACATACATGAACTCAAATGGAATAAGCACATGAAAATACAAGAGAGAGAGACAACCGATGTTGGTAATGGAGTTCAGCCCTCCTGGGCTACGTCTCTGGACTCGCTTCAATTGGAATACAGATCACTTTCATTCCTTCTTCAAAATATGCTAGGACCTTCTCATAAGTGATTACATAAGAGACGCCTTCTCTGTCAATGAGGATTCAATAATTCTACTCACACTCATCTCTCCATACATCAAGAAGGATAATACCTTACATGAATAAGTCTCTCAATGCTTAGGAGTAGTGGCACTATGGCTCTCTAACTCCACTCATTAACTCTCCATTACTCTCCTCCCGTTCAAAGGGATCACATAAGGCATTATATAGTTTTTCCTCACTCCCTCTTATGAAAGATAATTAATTCCTAGATCCACAATAATATGATATAATTACAAAAGAGGAAAAACAAGATCCATGAATGTAGGATCTCAAACTATCTTCAAGCACATAATGGGAAAAGTCTCAAAACCACCCAAGACTCTTCATCCATGTCCTTGATTCTCTCAACCTATAAGTGAGAATAATGGAAAATTGGTGTGAGGCGGTTTCTCACGTAAAAAACAATTTCCAAAATGATAATTTAATGACCAATACATGAGTTTAATTTCCTTCACAAGTATTGATCATTTTACATCAAAAAGTGAATAATATATGAGTTTTCCAAAAGCCCATAAAACATAATTAAATGAATGAGCATCTCATAAAAGAATAAGAATGCATGAGACCCTTTTCTCACAAAGCATTAATAAAATGCACGAGAAATATAAAACTCAAAACATATAAGTTCAACATCTTCACCACTTTGCAAATCAACTTGGTGAACACAGTAAATTCCTTCCATGTGTGGAAATTTTTCCATATCAATTTGTGATATTCATCTGGTAGTGCATGATGATTTTATGGTTAGGGTTTTTCTACAAACACTGATAGGCCCTACATCTTATTGGAATCTGTCTCTGCCTTTTCTTATATGAATTTTTTCGATTACATTGAATATGTATTTATGAGTAGATATTCCCAACCCATACTATACCACACTCTTCTTACTCAATTCATGCAAATTCATTTGGAGAAAAATGAAAAGAGAAAGGATTTCAATCTTCATTTTTTTGGACATTACAAAAAGTCCTTAAAGGATAGCATCGCAACAACCTTGTCATACTTGGATTCTATAAGAATGATATGCCTGTGAATGTCAAATATGCGATCAAATCGACATGGATAGGTACCCTAGAAGAATCTATGAGAAAGGCACTATTGTAGCAAATATACAACAAGGGTGAGCAAACTTGCATCTCTAGTAGTTGTTCTAGATCATAGAAAAAAATGGGTAAAAAGAAAATAAAAATTACTTTAATCAATGGATCCACATTCATTTAGATCTGACTCTACCATAAAAAAATAAAACAAAACACATACGAGCTGCAAAGTGTAGTAGAGATATCCAAATAATGGGATCAATCTCTACACCCAATGGAAATAATAATATAAACAACACCTATGAATAAACCATTAAATACAAGCATCTCCTAGTGGCCTCTCCATGGGAGGGTTCTTCTTCTTTCCTAAGTGCGTGGAAAACGGTTTGGCTCACCTCTTCAATGGATGAAAGTTATGGTGAAATGAAGCTAAAAAATGAGTGGGAATCCCAACAATATTTCGATACTTTCATGTGAGGATTATATTAAAATGGGGAAAACCTCTTTAATTTATAGGAAAAATAGTGGTTATCTTAGATAGGGTCAAAATAATAAAATATATTATTTGACCAAATCCCTTTTAACCATTATTTGATTATTTTACCTTTTTTTGAATAAAATAAAGAGGAAAAAGTCATAGTAATGGTCTATAACTTTAATTAAACTAAAATAACATTAGGAAAAGTGGTTTCCTAAGTTATTTTAGAGGGAAATAGTGTGAAAGTGGGTAAGGACATGGGAAACATGTACTATAGATGATGCATTTTAGTAATCCTAGAAATATGGGCTAGGTAAGCAATTTTTTGGTGTTAACAAATTCCCCCTAATGTATGAGTGTTAGGTGCACATTGTATGATCGAAATACATTATAGTTTGCTTTCATAGGGATATGGGTTAGTAAAAAAGAGAAAAATTCCACAAGAAAAAAGAGAGGCCCAACCATTGAAGAGGCCACATAAAATCACTTGTCAACAAGAGGGTCAAATTTTGGTGAGGTACATGATCTCAATAGGACGAGGTAGGAATACCCATACTGATCAAGATAACTCATGATATCAAGAGTGAGACAATGAAAAAGTATTAAATGCAACATGGGGCTAGAAAATCATGGCTAGACTATATAATCAGTCCCTCACATACACATATCTAGATGGGAAACTCTGAAGTACATCCCAACTGTGATTGAAACTGAGTACATAAGAACTAATGCCCCCATGATGAAGGAAGAGGGTGAAAGAAACATGAGAATCCATATTGAATATAAATGGGCTCCACAAATTGGTCATGAGATCATTGAACAAAATGTCAACCTAGGGGCTTTGAGAATGGTGGGACATAGCCAATCAAATCTGAGGAACTGCATCTAAGTCTAGATCATATATGTATGTACAAATCCCAATGGTGCAATTAGGTGTTGGATTTGAGCACATGAAATCCTACCAAGTATGAGAGAAATGAAAACTCTCTCATATTGGTCCAAGGTAACCCAATGAAAGAGTGGCGAGGTACCAAGGTACAAAGGAGTATCCCTTAGAATAGATGTGTTGACATTGATAGAGGAAAGTCCATTGGTGCCCAAAAGTGACAGAGGATTTGTAGGCTTAGTATCCAAAGAAAAAAATGTGAAACCATAAATTTGGAAGTAGTTGATAAGGATAGAACATGTAGGAGACCACCTAAGGGGAAATCCCCTCCTCAGGTTTGCTACATCTCACACATGTCTGGGATGATGGCATTAGGAACTAGATCACAAAATTATCAAGTGCATGAATCTCAAATGTGAGACGAGGAGTTGAAGTTGAGAACATAAAATACAACCAAAGCACAAAGGATGAAGGTGAATCCAAAGAAGACAATCCTCTACACCTAGCCTATAGAATACAAGTGCTAAATTCGATAGGGGAAGGCTTGTTGGAACCAAGGAGAAGGAGTCTCCTTGGGACCAACACGAGGTCGCAATCAAAATGTGACTGGTAGGGACTAACACCATGGATGGATTGAAGGAAAAGAGAGGTGGACTCAAGAATTTCCTTATTCAAAGCATAAATGGAGGGTTAACCTAGCAACAATTGATAACATTCCATATGAAATGGTTGATGACTGGGCATAATTATGGTCAATGTCATTAATGGGACAACTACATGTGGATAGTTGGGAAACATTTGATGGGTAAAAATCATGGAGGTGATAACAAACTACAATGGGACTCAATGTGGAACCAAAGAGACTCCATGGAACACAAGGGTGATTCATCTCTGATGCTCTGAAAAAGGACAACATGGGAATGCTACCTAAGTGGGAACTAGATACAAAATAAGTACAAGGCTTCTCAAATAATTCCAATGGTGCTAGGTGAGAGTTTTAATACCCAAATGGGGGATATATTAAGTACTCAATCCAAGGTGTTTAAAAACATAATATCTAGGTGGAAGTCTAGTGGAAGAAACCAACTGGAAAGGGGGAGATGTCTATTGAGAAATCCAATGGGGATAAGCAGGAGAAAAGGAGACGGGGATACAAAACTATACTACTCAAATGGGGAATAGCATAAAATACACCACGGTCCAATTGGGACATGAAAGGGGGGGAACCAATTAGAGCTAACATAACCTTCCTTAGAGGGATAATAGGGATAACAAGAGGGGATAAAGGGTTGTACTACCCGAGTGGAGAATAGACCACAAAACACCAGTATCCAATTGGAATTTGAAGAGGGGAAACCAATGAGGAATTGGGGAAATATCCATGATAATGCCAATGGGGATGATCAAGAAGACAAGGTAATATTTGTAATATCTGAGTAGAGGGTATGTTGGAGCAGGAAATTTTGGGAGTTAAGCGCAATAAGTGAGGAAAAATGGACCAAAGGAAACAACAAAGGCTAGAAAAGAAGGAAGACCAACGTGACAAAGGAAGCAATGCGCTAGGAAAGAAGGAAGATCAACACAAGGAATGGTTGGATCAAAGACCAATCACGCAAAGGAAGTTAGAAAGTGAACAAGTGGAGTTAACTTAGAATTAGGGTTTTAGAGTCATAATGTAAGGGTTTTAACACATTTTTCAGTGACTTTTTGCATGAGTAGAGTACTTAGAGCATCCATTTGAATGGAAGTATGTATTTTTTTGAGAGTTGTGGAGCTCAGATGGAGCTAATGTTGATATGTAATTGAGGGTCATGTCGTAAGCTGTGGATCTTGGTGAGATGCTGGTCAGTGTCACATGCACCAATCATACCTTACGATGTAATGCACACAACTCTATTTTGATGAAGAATAAGAAATAAGAAGAAGATATTTGTGGATGTAGCCCAGGGGGGTGAACCATGATAAAAATGGTGTCTTTATGTGTTATGTGTTATTTTTATATGATTTATAATCAATGGTTAGATGAATGCATCTATTAGGGTTTTATTGCAGTGCACACTAGTATAATAAATGCATAATGAATATTATGAATGAATGAACAATAGATCTGATGAATATTCTGGTAGAATGTATGTTAAAATAGAAGAACAAGTAAAAAGAACAACCTAACCCCTTCCATGAATACAAACATCTACGTCATGCAGTCACCCATAAGCCATCTCGGATGAGATTTCACTATGCACTCTGTGCGTGGCGTAGCCTTTTGGTTTACTAAAAGGGCCAATGGTGAAAAGGGTTTTATTAGAGAACTAAGGTAGAACCTGGATCAACCCATATGTCCAACAATTGGTTTTGTTGTTGGCTGGAACTTAGAAGAACAACTAGGAAGGCATTTGATGAAGAAGATGTAGTGGTAAAAAGGGATGTTCATGCCATGGAAGCCTCTGAAGCAAGATATTGAAATATGGTTGGACACAAAGCAACTAGAATTCATGTAGAAAGATAATAAAGGTTCCAAGTATACACTGCACTAGTATCTGTAGAGGTATGTGCTTACTAATTTGCATGAAGCATGTTTCTTTTACTTTCCAGATTTATTACAGGAATGGTTATTAAGGATGAAGGATACCCATCTGACTAATTGGATTAGGCCAGTAGAGTGGAATCCTCAAATCATTATGCAGTTGGAAAGGGTTAATAATAAATTCATGTACATAATGGATTTCTGGTTAGATAACATTACTGCAGGGTTTATCACAAAATTTGTGGTCGACACATTGAATTCATATATTGTTGTAGAGCAGGATTTATTGAAGGGACCTAGAGGAAGGTACATTAGGTCTCTTTACATGTCGATCAATATATTATTATATGATAAATGTGTGATGACCATGGAATTAGACAACTAGACCACTCTGTGTGCATGGGGAGGTTGGGGGAAGCACTAAGGAAGATATGAGATATGGAGAAGGATCTGGAGAGTATCCATAAGAAGGAATAAATGGACCACATCATGATGGATGATGAACATACTATGGATATCATAAGGAAAGAAGGTGTGATGCGTAGTAGACAACCCTACCAATATAAGATGAATATAAAAAAGAGGGCAGTAGTCAGGAGAGAGGGCTCAGACAACGATGAGGAAGAGGTAAAGTATCCCTGTTCCACAGGGAAGATTGAGGATATTTTGTGCACCACATATGAGAGGAAAACCAGAGGTCATGGGTCCATCGTAGAAGAAGTCTCTCCATTCCATATCTGAATTAGTGTGGAACCCAAAACCCCATGTGTGACTAATACATTTGAAGAAGAAGAACTAGTCAACCAATAAGTGATTAGTGGTAGAAGAATGTTTGGATGAGGGTCTAATTCAAGTATAAGTAATTAAGCAAGAAACAATCAAGTTTCTACACTGCACAAAGGTGGTAGCACATCAAAATTCACAATGGAAGGTAAAGATACCACTATTAGGTTACCTAAGTTCCATGGAGAAGGGTCAGAGGACCTGGAGAAGCATCTTTTCATTTGTGAAAATATTTGGGTAGCCAAGAAGACTATAGATGAAGATACCAAGGTTGCACAGTTAGCAATTACATTTAGAGACCGAGAATTAGACTGGTACATGGGTCTCATAGTAAATAACCTGATAGGAGCACCTACAACTGTCGCAGAAGTGAAAAGGAAGTTGATCAATGAATTTCAAAAGCCAAGCTCAGAGGATCTGTTTATGAACAAGATGATAGAGATTAAGTAGAAGCCAAGAGAATCAGTCTGGGAGGTTGATCAGAAGTTTAAAAGGATCAAAGGAAAGTTGAAGTTCCCTATTAATAATATGGAACATAGAAATTTGTTTGTTAATTATTTGTTGCTACACTTGAAGTACCCTTTGAGGCAAAATAAATTTCAGAACTAGGATGAGGCTCTGTAAGCATATTTAAAATTAGAGGAAAATTAGTATAAGCACACATATCCAGCTGTGGAAGAATTGAGACAATATATGAATAACTTAACATTCCAGTTGAATCAGAATAAAGGAAAGGAGAAAAGAGAATATGTATGGTGTACTATGTGAAGGGTAGAAGGCCATCAAAAGAATGAGTGTCCATTATTCACATAGTATATTGTTGGTTGTGGAGCCTAATTATCTGCTTGTTTCATAGGTATTTGTTTTCAGCCATGTTTATACCCCATGAAGACTGTACACCCCTCCATGTAGGGGGGTTGCAGGGGGGGGCTTTCCCCCCCTACGGGGTCCTAGGGAAAGTGGGTCCCTGGTGAGGGTTCGAGGGCGAAGCTCCTGAAGGAAAAATTGCCTTGTAAATGTACATTGTAATTTCGTAGTAAATTTGGACCGTTCATTCTAAGGTCCCAGATCTGATGGTAGAAGTTATGTTAGGTTTTTTTTCCTGAGAAGAAAACCCTCTTTTATGAGGGAAATGTATTGCGGCTATGTATCATTGTGAATATTGTATTCTGAGAGAGGAGACTGTGAGATGAAGAAGAGGAATTTACATTGGGTGTGCAGTAGGTTGTATCCCTTCATTTGCTGGATAATAAAAAGGAAGGACCCGACAATTTATCTAGTAGACGTAGCCCACAGTGGGTCAATCACGTATATCTGTGACTCTAATGTATTGTGTATCTTCTATGTTTTATTTCCACATTTGTTTTTTATTTTATTTCTCCGCGATCCTTTTTTTCTAACAACTGGTATCAGAGTGAAAGGTAACTCATAGGAAAAGAGGGTTTGTGGTTCGAGTGGGAACAATGGCGGAAGATGGAAAGTTTAGGGTCGAGAAATTTAATGGCCAAAACTACCAGTTCTGGAAGATGCATATGAAAGATTATTTATATCAGAAGGATCTATTCCTACCATTGGGTGGAATAGAAAAGAAGTCGATGACCATGAAGGATGAAGAATTGGAGGTTCTTGACAGAAAGGCACTAGGAACGATATGGTTGAGCCTGGAAACGTCCGTGGCTTTCAATATTTAAAAATAAAAGACAACGAAGGAGCTGATGGACACATTGGCTAAACTGTATGAAAAATCATCAACGTCCAATAAGTTATTTCTAATGAAGAGATTATTTAATATGAAGATGTCAGAAGGTGGGTCTGTAGCATTTTTTAAATGAATTTAATACGGTTACTAATAAGCTAAGTTATGTAAAAGTGGACTTTGATGATGAGGTCAGGGCTCTTCTAATCTTGTGTTCATTTCAAAAAAGTTGGAACGACTTGTTTATGGATGTAAGTAACTCTATCTCTGGTTCAAACAATTTAAAATTTTATGATGTTGTTGGTGTTATCCTTAGTGAGGAAATGCGACGGAAAATCACAAGTGAGACATCAGGTAATGCGTTAAACATGGAGAATAGGGGAAGAAAAAAGGATAGAGGAAATGGCTTAAGGAATTGCGATAATTCTAGGAAGAGCAGATCCAAATCCAGAATGGGAGAGATAGAGTGCTGGAATTTTGGGAAGAAAGGACATCTAAAGAAATACTATAGAGCTCCAAAGAAACAAAGAGATGGACAACATGAGAAAAATCAGGAAGCAAATGTAACAGGTGATGTGTTACAAGATGCTTTGATTCTTTTTGTAGATAATATTTTTGAGTCTTAGGTAGTAGATTCAAGGGCTTCATTTCATTCCACACCCCATAGGAAACATTTTCTAGATTATGTTCAAGATAATTTTGGACATGTTCATTTGGGTGATGATGCACCATGCAAAATTGTTGGAATGGGAAAGGTAAAAATAAAGAAAAGGAATGGAAACCAACAGTTGTTGAAAGAGGTAAGACATGTTCCAGATCTAAGGAAAAATTTGATTTCAACAGGGAAGTTGGCAAGTCAAGGTTGCATATCCATATTTACATATAAGGTGTGGAAGGTCACCAAAGGATCATTGGTGATAGAAAAAGGAGAGAAGGTAGGTGCATTGTATTTATGTACTAGTAATACTAACTCTTCTATCTCTTTAACTTCTATAGGAGTGGATACAACACTGTGGCATCATAGGCTTGGATACATGAGTGAGAAGGGGATGTATATACTTCACAAAATATTTTTTTTTCCATATCTTAAACAAATTGATTTGTATTTCTGATAGCATTGTGTTTATGGAAAACATAAGAGAGTTAGATTTCTCAGATTGTGAAAAGAAAAGAAGAGTGAAAGGTTAAAGATTGTGCATACAGATGTATGGGGACCAACTTAGGTATCATATCTTGGTGGCTCTCGTTATTATGTTACTTTTATTGATGATGCAACTAGAAAAACTTGGGTTTATTGCATTTGACAAAAATCTGATGTTTTTGATATTTTTAAGAAATGGAAAGCTTTGGTTGAGAAAATGATAGGAAAAATGTTGAAGTGTCTCAGATCATAAAATGGAGGTGAATATTGCAGCAAGAAGTTTGATTAATATTTTTACATACCATGGGATTCATAGAGAGAAGACAGTTTTAGGAACACCACAAGAAAATGGTGTGTCAGAAAGGATGAACAAGACAATCATGGAGTGTGCAAGGAGTACGATATTTCATGCTAGTTTTCCCTTATAGTTATGGGCATATGTTGTAGATACTATTATTTACTTAATAAACAGAGTACCTTCAAGCTCTTTGGATGGTGGAATTCCAGAGGAGGCATGGACAGGTAAAAAGGTAAACTATTATTTTTTGAATACTTTTGGTTGTGAATCATATGTCCATATTGATAAAGAAAATAGAACAAAGCTTAAGGAAATATTGAAGAAGTGTAACTTATTGGATACAATGTTAATGATTTTGGTTATCGCTTATGGTATTATGAAAATCAAAAAATCATTAGGAGTAGAGATGTCATTTTCAAGAGAAGGTCATGTACAAAGCTCAACTGCAGGGAAAGAAATAGGAAAAATAAAAACTAGAATACACAGTGCTTGATGAGATCACTGAAAAATAAATTCCAAAGGTACCAGAAAATCAAAATGTACAACAAGAAGAGAAATAGGTACCTCAAACTCATGCAAGTGTTGTTAGAAGATCTACCACATTAAGTAGACCCCTTGAACGATACTCTCCTTCATTGTATTATTTATTGTTGATTGATTCTGGTGAACTAAAGTGTTATGAAGAGGCAATGTAGGTATACACTAAAAATAAGTGGGATCAAGGAATGAAAGAGGAAATTGATTCCCTGGTAAATAATGAGACTTGGGACTTGGTTCATTTTTCTGCAGGAAAAAGAGCATTGTAGAATAGATGGGTTTACAATTTGAAGGAAGAAGATGTAGGGAAAAAACGGTACAAGGCTAGACTTGTTGTAAAGGGGTTTCCACAAAAGAAATGTATATATTTTGATGAAATATTTTCTCCTTTTGTTAAAATGACTTCAATTAGGAATATTTTAAGTCTTGTGGCAGTAGAATATTTACATCTTGAACAGTTAGATTAAGAACAAATTTTATCCATGGGGATTTGGAGGAAGAGATTTATATACAACAACCACATGGGTATGAGGTCAAAGGGAAGGATAATTTGGTATGTAGGTTGAAGAAGAGTTTGTATGGCCTAAAGCAAGCTCCAAGGTAGTGGTATTGAATTTTGACAGGTTTATGATAGAACAAGGTTATAGTAGATGTCATTTTGATCATTGTGTTTATTTTAAAAAGATAGAAAATGGAAGCTATATTATCTTGCTATTGTATGTAGATGGCATGCTTGTTGTAGGGTCTAATATGCAAGATATAACTGTGCTCAAGAAGAAATTAGCTAGTTCATTTGTGATGAAGGATTTGGGTGCTGCAAATAAAATCCTTGGTATGAGAATAAAAAGAGATAGGAAAAATCACAATTTGACATGGTCTCAAGGTGAGTACATAGAGAAGGTGTTAGAGAGGTTTAGAATGCAGAATGCAAAACCAGTCAATACACCTTTGGAAATCCATTTCAAATTAACCAAAGAAATGTGTCCCAAGACACATGAGGAGATATAATACATCTCAAGGGTCCCTTATTCATCAATAGTTGGCAGCTTGATGTATGTTATGGTTTGCACAAGACCAGATATTGCACATGCAATGGGAGTTGTGAGTAGGTATATGAACAATATAGGTAAAGAACATTGGGAAGAAGTAAAGTGGATTCTCATGTATTTGAAAGGTACTTCTACTCATGTATTATGTTTTGGAGGTTCAAACACTGTTCTACAGGGATATCCTGATTCAGATATGGCAGGTGATAAAGATAGCAGGAGGAGCACCAAAGGGTATGTTTTTACTATAGGTGGAACAACAATAAGTTGGATTTTTAAATTGCAAAAGGTTGTTTCACTTTCAACTGCAAAAGCAAAGTATGTTTCCACTACAGAGGCTAGTAAAGAAATGATTTCGGTACATAGGTTTATGGAGGAATTTTGAAAGAAGCAGGAGAATAGTAGGTTGTACTATGACAGTGAGAGTGCCATTCATATTGAAAAGAACTCATCCTTCCATTCGAATACTAAGAATATATGAATAAGGTACCATTTCATACAATCCATCTTGGAAGATGGACATTTGAAGTTGGAAAATATACACACTAGCCAAAATCCTTCATACATGTTAACAAAGGGAGTAACTAGGGATAAACTAAGTTCCTGCTTAGTTTCAGTTGGTCTTCAAGCATGAAGGTGAAGATGAGAAATTTTCTAGGTCTAATGTGGAGTATAGTCCATCAGGTATAACAACAATGGAGTTGTTTTGATTAGTCTCCACGTAGGATATTGTTGGTTGTGGAGCCTGATTATCTTCCTATTTCATAGGTCTTTGTTTTCAGCCATGTTTATGCCCCATGAAGATTGTACACCCAGGAATACTGTACACTCCTCCACGCGGGGGGCGGGGTGGGGTGGGTGTTTCATGGGGGGATTGTCCCCCCTGCAGGGTCTGAAGGGATCATCCCCCTGACTAGGGGGTCTGAGGGCAAGTGGGCCCCTGAAGGAAACAATTTCCTTGTAAATGTATATTGTAATTTCATAGTAAATATGGATCGTTCATTATAAGGTCACAAATATGATGATAGAAGTTATGTTAGGTTTTTTTCCCTAGAAGGAAACCCTCTTTTATGAGGGAAATGTATTGTGGCTATGTATAATTGCAAATATTGTATTCCGAGAGAGGATACTGTGAGAGAAAGAATAGGAAGTTACATCATGTGTGTTGTAGGTTGTATCCCTTCATTTGATGGATAATAAAAAGGAAGGACCTGACAATTTCTATGGTGGATGTAGCCCACACTAGGATAACCACGTATATATGTGTCTCTATTGTATTGTGTGTGTTCTATTTTTTATTTCTGCATTTTATTTTTTATTTTATTGCTCTGCGATCCTGTTTTTCTAACAATTGGAGTGGGTATGCCCAACCCTTTATATTCAAGAGGACCATGGTGTGATATTTGAAAAATACATGGACACGATCCTTATCATTTCCCCCTGATGCAGAAGTATGAGACAATACCAAAGAGCACATTTTGTAGTTTTTGCAAGTCAGTTGGACATGAAGGCAAGGACTGCAGAACTTTGGAGATGATGAAAGAAATGATTTCAGATACATACATGGTGCATGATGAACAAATAAAAAGAAAACTTGTGTAGAAGCCACAATATAACAATGAACATTAGCCATAGTATAATAACATGAAACAATTTGCAACACAACCATAGTATAATACACAACAGTTTCAAGGGAAACAAAAGTATACTATTGCACAATAGTGCGCAACACCACTGCAGTATAATCAAGGACCACATTATAATACACCACATGGAGATAATCAAGGAAGCAAAGGAGGCTTCATAGGAGGATTTCATGGAGGTAGAGGATTTGGAGGAGGAAGAGGACCGGTAGTGTGTCACAACTGTGAAAAACCTGGGAACTATGCAAGACACTGCCCACAATCACCTGCAACATGTATTTATTGTCGTGTAACGGACCATGAAACAAAATATTGTCTGACACTTTTGGTGAAGATACATGACAAGAGGAACCAGACCAACCATAATGCACAATGGATCGAGGTGGAAAACATAGAATAGGACGAGAATAAGATTAACATAGTTACTAGAGGTGGAGTTAAGATAGGAGAAGATGCAACCAAGAAAGATCAAGACTAGTACCAGTGGGTCAGGAAGAATGCAACACCTTAACATAAGTTTGACATGTGCAAAGAGAAAGAGATATTCAAGGATGCTCGATAGGAAATTTTGAAGGAAAACATTGTGTATATTTCAGGAACAAATCCAGTAGATGAGATACTAGTGTATGACATGCCTCCACTATTTTATCAGACCAACAAAGAGCATCCTTCAGAGCAAGTAAGTAAGTTAAGAAACTTTTTGGGATCTTGTGTAAAGTTGCTGAATGATAGAAACTCTTTACAGATATTGCAAAATCTATTAGAAAATTGTTGTCTTGGGGAAGAAGGGTAAAGACAGTGAATGAGTTCTGGAATAAGATAAGAACAAGTCGAGAATTCAGGTTGAATGCAAACATAGGGGATTTCAACATGGGGGATATCATACTAGACTTAGCATCTGAAGTCAATGTTCTGCCAAAGAAAACTTGGGAAGCTATGGGAGGACCTCAACTAGGGTATTCACCTATTCAATTAAAGTTATCCTATAAACACATAGTAGTTCCAATTGGAATATTGAAAGGAATTCCAGTATATCTAGATGGTGTGCACACCATGGCTGATTTTGAAGTCATTGACATAGTAGATAATACTTCTCCATATCCATCCTTGTTGGGTCTGGATTGGGATTTTGATGACCAGGCTATTAAGAATTTAAAGACAAGGAATATTATCTTTGAATCTATAGAATACAAAGTTATTGTGCCATTGGATCCCTCAGAAGGAGGAAGTTATGTGGGTCCCATGACAGATAATATTCTTATAGAAGATGTGAGTCAACTATATAGAACTACCGCACACGAAGAATATTATATCAACCCAACTACAGATGGCATGCTTAGTTGGAGGAGTATTAGTTCTTATGCTTTGGACTCTGACACAGGACTGGAAAACTGCCAATAATGACTACATGGCTTATCCACCAGAGGATGTGCCAGAATGATGCGCACACTGAGATGGATTGGTTCAGAGGTAAGACAACCTCCTAATTTTTATGGTATGAATGACTTAGAAGAGGTTTTAGTGAAGTTTGAATTATAAGTAGTATAAAGTTAGAGATTACCAATATTAGATATTTCTTTGAAATCTACACCTACACGTTGGTGGGGTACACACAAGGAGAAGATCAACAACTAGTTTTAGTGTAAGAGGTTACTGTGCATCCGATTTGGTGCAGAACAAGAGTAGAAATATCAGGAGAAATATGATGGAATTGGACAACCTAAAGAACATGTAGATAGGTGCATGGTTCAATGGAGACTAATACCACCATAAGAATGGCCACATCATTTTGTTCACACAATAGAATACATTCCAAAGAACTGGCACATAGAACAAGAACAACGAATAGAAACTACAAACTGGGAAGAGATACAATATAATTTTGTAATTACATTTTCCTTTGATAATGAAAGTACAAAGATATATACAACGATGAAGGTGGTAAGAGACAAAATATTTGAGGAACTAGAATTTGAAATAATTCAAACATATCATAAGAAAAATAGACAGACAGTGAAACAATTGCTACATTGTTATCACGTCGCAGAAGAAGATCCAGCAGACGATAACCCATGCAATATCTAGATCACATAAGACAAAGGTGAAAGGGAAGTAGAGGGGGTATGAAGATAGATTCAAAAGATTATGATGCACCATTAAAGATCAAGAAGGTAAACATTGGAACTTCATAAAACCCAAAGATTTCCAGTATTTGGATATTATTGGGATAATAAGAGAGTAGAACGGATCACAGAGTTACTATGCGAATACAATGATTTGTTCCCAAAAACATTTTTAGAGATGAATGGATTAGTAGGATAATTAGGAGAGATGAATATCCCTTTGAAGTTGGAAGACAAACCTATTAGACAGATACCTTACAGATTGAATTCAATATACAAAGAGAAATTGAAGGAATAAATTGACAAGGTGCTAGAAGTTGGTGTCATAGAACCTATGGAAGAGGAAGAATGGAACAATCCTATGGTGGTGTAGCAAAAGAATCAAGGAGGGATCAAGATTTGTGTAGATTTGATAAAATTAAATGATGCTTTCCTACATGATCCTTTTCCTACCCCATTTATAGAGGAAATTTTATAGAATGTAGGAGGTCAAGAAGCTTATTCTTTCATTGATGGATTTTCAGGATATCATCAGGCAAGGATTGCGCCAAAAGATAGATGGAAGACCACATTTGCAACATAATGGGGATAATTTCAGTATACAATCATGCCATTTGGGCTAAAGAATGCACCAACCATTTTTTCAAGAGTAGTAGTAATATATTTTAAGGAATTTATTCATAAGTTTTTGGAGGTCTACTTAGATCATTGGACGATATTTATCTTACTAAAGGACCATGTCGTAGTGATGAGATTAATGTTAGACGGATGTAGGCAATGTCAGATATCATTAAATATTAAGAAATGTATTTTCAGCGCACCTTTTGGTAATTTTTTAGGGAATGTGGTGCGTAAACATGGTCTGTTGGTTGATCTTACTAAAATTGTTGTCATAATTAACTTACCACCATCAAAGTCAATGCACTAGTTGAAGAGTACACTTGGTCATATAGGGTATTATAGGAACTTCATAAGAGGATATGCACAGATTATTGCGCCAATGGAGAAGCTGTTGAATAAAGACACTAAGTATCAGTGGAATGATGAATGCCAACAAAGTTTGGTTATTTTGAAGGAGAAGATGGTTACTGCACCAATTTTATTATTTCCAGATTGGGAAAAAGAATTTCATGTGCATGTGGATGCATCTACAATAGCATTAGGAGAATTATTGACACAACTAGGAGAAGGTGATATAGATCACCCTATTTCATTCACAAGCACAAAGTTATCAAAATCGGAAAAAAGTATAACACTATAGAAAGAGAAGGATTAGCTATGGTGCATGCTTTGTAGAAAAACATACATGTTAGTGAAACATTTCAAGTTATTTATAGATCATTTAGCTCTGAGATATTTAGTCAATAAGACAATGTTAGGGGGAAGGATATGTAGATTTCTACTTTTTTTCCCAATAATTTGACTTTGAATTTGTGGTGAAGCCTAGAAGATTGAATAAATGAATGGATCATTTATCCATGATAACTAATGGAGAAGAACCCAGTAACTTAGAAGACAACTTTCCAGATGCACAATTATTTTCAGTATAGATAGTCGATGAGTATTTTTCTCATATCATTGAGTTTTTTAGTATAGGATTTTCACCAAGAGAATTTACTACTGCATAGAAGAAAAAATTGGTGGGCAAAGCTGTAGATTATCAGTTGATTACAGGTCATTTATAAAATCTTGGAGTAGATAACATTCTAAGAAGATGTGTGATGGAGCATGGAAGACCCATCATTTTAGTAGAGGTGAATGAAGGGATTGTTGGAGGACACTACGTAGGGAAAGATACTATGCAAAAGGTACTGCACAGAGGATTATGGTGGCCAAAACTTCATAAGGATTCAAAGGAATACTATCAGAAGTGTGATGTTTGTCAAAGAGTTGGGAAACCATCTAGGAGAGATGAGATTCCACTGAGACCTCAAGTAAATTTACAAATGTTTGATAAGTGGGAAATAGATTTTTTTGGTCCAATTAATCCACCAAGAAGAATATCTGGACCTAGATATATTAATATAGGGACAAAATACTTAACCAGATGGGCTAGGGAAACACCAGTAAAGGGATACAATGTAGATAATGCAGTGCACTTTCTATTTCAACATGTAGTGACAAGGTTTGGATGTCCCAGAATATTGATGAGCGATCAGGGGACTCACTTCATCAACAATACAATTGAGGCAATGATTGAAGAGTTTAAGATATATCATCAGAAAAACACTCCTTATCATCCTCGGGAAAATGGAACAGTGGAAGCCTTTAACAAGATTTTGGAGAATGCCTTGACAAATATTTGTAATGTGAACAAATATGATTGGGATTTGAAGGTACCAACAATACTTTGGGCTTATAGGACTACATGCAAGAAACTAACAAGGAAGACACCCTTTAGATTGGTGTATCAACATGAAGTAATAGATCCCTTAGATTATTTGATACCAAGTCTGCACATTTCAACAATTACAAATATGATAGAAAGGGGCACAACATAGGAAAGATTGGCTCAACTGATGCAACTAGAAGAGAACAAAATCATAGCAGGTTTCCATCAAGAGGTATAGAAAGCAAAGGATAAAGCATAGCATGAAAGACATATCAAGAAGAAGAATTTTAAGGAAGGAGATTTGGTTCTCCTCTATGATAATAAGTATTTGCAACACTCAGGGAAGCTTAGAATTCATTGTCTAGGGCCATATAATATAAAATATGTCACAGATGGAGGTGTTGTACAACTACAAGACTTAGCAGGAAAGGAAATCTAAGGATTGGTGAATGGTAGTCCACTAAAACTATATAGGGATAGTTGACTTACTAACTCTCAATAGTTGCAACGCAACAAGTAGACTTGTACATATTGTAAATAGTAGGATTTAAAAGAAGACAAAGGAAGAGAAAAGTAGAAAAATTAAGGAAACGACAAAAAAAATTAGTTTAGAAGAATAAGTGATATACAAATAATTGAGGATGATAGTGCATAACAGGCAGAAAGTCAGGGCGATGAGAAGTGACGATACTACGTGTAGGACAACTATAAAAGAAGGAAGTACTAGTGCTCCAGAGATGTAATACAATATAAAATTATAGCGCACCATAAAAAAAAGATGTTGGGAAACACGAAACCGATCATTAGAAAAACAAGGTGTGAAATGCACATTTATGAAGCATGTTCGGAAGTTTTGGAACATTTATGACATTTAATGAAGCATGATTAGAAATATTTGGATAATTTATGACAACACTTTAGAATCCAAATTAGGGTTTGGCAATCCCCATTGTGAATTCGAGCACACGCAGAGCTAAGAAGCGAGAAGTGAAGAACATACAAGTTATTTAGTAGGTGGACAGTGAGATTTCAAATGCAAACCCATTTATATTCCAGCATGATGGTGCCACCCAACTTCAGAGCACCGAGCCATATGTTGAGGAGAACCCACAGAAACAACATGTTGTCATCAGAGACAACAATGGAGGCCGAGAACCCTGCAAATATGGAGAGAGTGGTGGATTTCGACGCCATTTCTTCCCTAGAACCGATGAGTCCTACATTAGTAGAGGAGAAAATAGAACAAATGTAGATTGATCCACCAAAAACAACAATCAAGACAAACCCAATGAAAGAAATATTCCCACCTACAATAGAAGTAGGTGAGGAAAAGATTGAGTCCGACGAGTCAAGGACTCAAGATGGCACAAAGCAAGCACAACAGGAACAAATACCAGTAGCATACAACATGACACAGCAGGAGTCTGGTGGAGAGGAAAAGGAGGAAGATAAAACATATTAGGAAGCAGGACACTCTAGTACGCCAGTAAGGGGAAATGAAAACGTTAGGTCCAAATATCCCCGTGCAAGCAACAAGAGGTAACCATTGTGTTTCCCCGCATACTAGTAGGGGATAACAATTGTCACAGACTTACTTGGATGCATAGAAAAAATATGCTATTCAAACCATGATGTCAGGGACACAGATAAATTTCTATATTTCGTGCAACATGTATACTTAGAAATCATAGGGGTCAGCGTGATAGGAGTACCCATAATGGAACCTAAGCAGTAGATACAACAGATATATAACACATGTATAATGAAACTGTTGGAGATCACACACTTTGGTCGGGGCAAGTAAGTAAATAAATGCGTCAAGTAGTTACTGGTAGTCATGTATGGAGGTATTTTTTAGTTGGATACACAATTTTCCATTGATGTTGACTTAATAGCCAAAATAATAGGTCTTCCCACCAATGGTGAGCCACCTGTGTAGTAACTTGATGACAAGACCAAGAAGAAATCCTTGGCGGAAGAGATGAAACATACATATGGGATAGAGAGAGGATCCAGGGGGATCATCATCAACATGATTAGTGAACCAACAACAAGGCTACCAACCAAATTGGTGGCCTGTAAATTACTTAGAAAGTGTCGCAAGGAGGAAGTGCCAAAAAGCATCATAGAAAAAACCGCGTAGTGCGTGAATGGAACTGTATTAAGTTGGATCTTGTATCTATTAAATTTATTTTTAGATGATTTCAAAGACACAAAGGACGTGGGGAAAAAATTTCACTACTCATGTCTTATCATTTTGATTGCATTAGTGGGTTGGAAGCACCCCAAACATACTATGTTTCTTTAGATAACTGGAAGGTGTCACACACCGCAGAATGAATCATTATGGCACACCACTGTTGCAGAAGACAGGCAAGAAAATACCAACATCTTCAAGACATACTTTGAATAAATCCAGGAGAAGGTGGAAGAGACTTTGAGGATCCCACCAGAGGTGGTGGAGAAGTACAAAACAATAGCTAACTTTAAAGCCTCACGAAATAATATGTGGATTTAGGAGAAAAGGGATCCAACAAAGGAGTGGCTGCAAATGAGGTACTACGTCACAAAAAAATAAGTACAGTGGCCCATGAAATAATGACAAGAAGAATGGAAGGTTCTAATAGAACAACCAAAGGATAAGCAATGAGCCAAGGACAAGCAACAAGCAAAGGACAAACAACTAGTAGAAACATGCTCATATCAAACGAAAATTACCCCAACTCATAATACAAGGAGCACAACACATAGTAAGAAGCCAACAACAAGAAACACAACAACAAAGAAGAAAAATTTCCCCAAGCCGGTCACACAACAAAAGGATTGTGAAACTACTATTAATGGCACGACACATAAGAAGGATATCATCCCCACGTAGGAGGGACATGAAGGAGGGGACATACCAGATACCTCAGGAACAACAGAGCCAACATAGTCAAGGTCACCAAAGAGAATGATTGTACATATAGGATGGGTGTGGAAGAAAATGAAATCACATAAGGAAGTCCCATAATACACCATAACAGAGGACAATGAAGAATTAGTTGCAAAGAGAGTACAAGACTGTGCCGCAAAAAAATACGAGGAGGAAGAAAAACAAAGGGAAAGGATAATGAAAGAACTGACAGAGGTCAGGAAGGTATTGGAATATATATGGTTTATTAAGGCACAACCTAAAGGCACAACACAACAACAAATAGCACATAGTGAGGAAGCAACAATGAAGATAACAACATTGGCCAATAAGAATTTTAACCTAACTAAAGACATGATGCGAATAAATGGGGACTTGGTGTAGACCCAACTTAAGGATATTGAAAATATAGAATTGGTATTGGCGAGGATACCAAAAAAATAATTATATTAGTTACAGGTCAGTGTTGCGCAGGAATCACACTCTAGGGCGAGGACAGATGCCACAAGTTTGGAGACAGTTAGGGAAGAAAAAGAGGTACTAGAGATGGTTCTTACAGAAGTGTGATTGGAACGAGAGGAAGAAAAAATTCGCAAAAATATCTTAGAGTGAAGAATTTAAGAAGTCTTTCAAACCATTTCGGATGGTGCAATCGTAGGATAAATTAGTGCCGAAGAAAAATTGAAGAAGATAGTGCAGACAATGGAGGAATACAAAAAATAGATAGTAGAGTTGGTTGGAAAGATAACACCAACCACACCTCTAGAAGTCATATACAAAAGGAAACAATAGGAGATGGAGCAAGGGGATCATATTGCACTAGAATTCAGGGAAGTAACAACATTTTATGAGAGGACAATGCAAATATGGACAAGTCTAGCAAAATATGAGAGGATGCAGAAGTTGGAGTAGAGAGAAGAAAAGATGAACGTTCCAGTTCAGGATTTGAAGAAACGACGTAAAATAATGGCTATATCCCTGAGACTGAGGGTCGTGGATGTTATAGGATAAACCAGTATATGCAGACACTAACAGATCTCTCTAGATCCACCTAGATCTAGAACAAAACAGGACAGGACATGACGCTTCCCCTAAGTTACAATCATTGAATTTGTCATTGAAGAAGGAATAAGTGACATACCTTTAGATATCACTTCCTTATGTCTTTGTTGTCCCTGCTTCACTTTGGTAGCCTTGTGATATCATATCTACAATAACACAAATCGACCAAGGTGAAAGCAACAATAATACATTCAATGAAGACCTAAACATGTGATCAAGGAGTCATGTAATAAAATAAGAGTGATTTTATGGGAAAGGGACATGCCACTGTATTATATTAAATGAAAGTATAAGATACAACCATATTGCCTTGATGTCGCAAGCTTCCTTTCAGTGGTCCTTTGTTCCAACACACACACTTTCTCCACACTTCCATGAAGAAGATCCACTATGGCTTGATGGACAAATGGAGGCCTGTTGGGCCCCAACTCCCCCTAATGTTTTACAACATTTAAAGGGCCCCCATTAGAATCTTGATAATTATAATGAGCTACATAATCAACCTTTTCAAATAGTTCCATACCTTGGCTTGCTTTGAGACAAACTTAAGACATTCACTATAGTATGAGACATTCATTACAAGAGTATATGTCAAAATTTAGAAATGAGCATAGAAATCTCAATTTAAACAAAAATGTTATTTTTTATCAACTGTTTACTTTCGTTTAAATTATGATTATGTGTTCTTTCTTTTGCTCATTAGCAAGTTTGACTATTTTGAATAATGGGTTCAATGTTGATTTCTCATTTTCATAAAATCATTTTGTGATATTAATTAATTAATTAATTTTTTTTTCATTTTACATCCCATTTCAAAATAAAAATATTAATTAAAAAAAAAGAATTATCTATGATTTGTTTGATTTTGTAAAAAACCAAAATTAATATTTTTCTCTTCTGCATTAACTTGAAGCTTCTAGAATTTTAAGATAATATTTGAAAGGAAATTATAAACAATGTTTGTTTAGAACTTATAGTTAGTTTAAATTCATTTTTTATTTTAATGTTCTAGATTTTGTTTTATTCACAATGTTTAGGTTATTAATTTAGGTTTCTTTTTGTTTCATAGGTTTCTATTATCAAATATTTGATACGGATATGATCATGGCTTGATTTTATTATCCAAATACGTTCAAGATGATTGATCCAAAAATAATATTGGATTGCTACAAATAATTTTATGAGCAACAACAGATAAAATTTGGAAAGACGTCAAGATCACACAGACGATTTTGCAGGACCGATTGCAGCCAAAGCATGAAGAATTTGAAGAAATGATTGAAAACCCATAACCCAAATGGACCCATTTACCTTTTGCTTATAAATTTTCCCCAAAAAATGCACGATTTGAGAGATATTGATGTCTCTTTACGAGGCAAATTTCAGGTGGAAAAAATTAATAGTGACACCCAGACTGTTCATTCATTGTATAAATATATGAGAAAGTTCAGAGCCAACGAGATCCAAGAATTGGAGAGGAGGATTTTAATGCTTTGTCTTTTGTATATTTTTTATTTTGTAAACTTTTATTCTTTTCAAATGGAGTAATGAATGGTTGGAATCTTTGGGAGAATGGATGAGTATTTTCAAAGAAGAATATGGAATTCCAGACTGCTTAATGGCTTTTGTCCTGTGAGTAAAATGGTTTTATTTTCATTATAATATCTTCATATTCTTTGAATAATTGATTATGCATTGATTTAAATGATCTTTAGTCTATTTTATCAATACATGGTTAATTGTTATCATTTATGTATTAATTGTTTCAATTTTTAAGAGTCTATTATCTTAAAAATTCTTCCAGGACTACAATATGGGCATATGATTTTGAGAAAGAATATGGGAAAGCAATTCATATTTGGCTTTAGACCTGTGTGATGCTTATTCTATTTCATTCTTTCATTACTGTTGTATTATGAAAATGTTATTATGGTTGATTTTAGCTTTAGCTTGTCATCATATGGTGTTTTCATACTATTAAATGTTATGTGCTGTCCATAATTTCTTATTTCATTTTTTATGTGTGATTAATCTATCATTTGATCATTTTTGAATTTATTTCTAATGTTAAATGATGGATAATATCAATACTCAGAATTGAGTTTTCTTTCGTTCTTAAATATTGATTATCTTAAGATCACATGATTTTTAATTAGTTGTCTTCTTGTTGTTATTAATTTATTCCAATATCAAATACTTCTTTGAATGTATTCTGGAAGTGCTAGTATTGTTTTGTTATAGGTTTCCCTTAACAACAGTACAGGCAGGAGCTCATACAACACATAAAGATAATACTAGTTTCGTTGATTAGCTATAGATTATTCTATGTGTTATTTAGTTAAGTTTTTTATGAATGAAACAATGATTAGATTAATTATCTTTGAATGTTTTTGTGTCACTATTTCAATCGTATTCATTTAGTATTTATTCGTTTAATATATTTAAAAAAAAAAAAAAGACAAAAAGAAGTGTTGTTCATATTTGATTCATAAACTTTATCAAACAATCATTTTCGCAATATTTCATGCAAACCTTGTAAACTGTATATAAACTGTTCATAATCATTTGTATATTCACATTCTTAGATAAATATTTGTAATTATTGTGTTGATTGTTAGAATCTTTTCTTTAGTTAGTTTATTTTATTTTTCTATCTTTAGGACCCTAGCTGGCTAATAGAGCCATTAAACCCATCAGAATAGGTTACACCAAACGGCTTGGGTTATTTAGAGAACCTTGGACCAGATCTATTCTTCCAATTGACGACATGTCAAATTTTCCCATTAAAAAGGCCTCAAGCACCAATTCAAACAGGATTCCCCACACAATTCTGAACGTATTCTTTCATCAATTCTCCATTCAATCTTGCTTAACCTCTTCCTTGAGAAACCTTTCATTATATAGGATAAGGAGAGATGGTTAAAGGGATGAGGATGATCCCACTAAATCTGAGAAGTGAGTAGGATTCCAACCATGGGAATGCCAACTCATTTTCTAGAAGATCCTCTTCTAGAACCTTCGTAACCTCTTCTTCCTTTTAAGTTTTGAAGCAGGTTCGCACCCTGCCTATAGAGAAACTACGAACCCCTCACAATCCAAGTATAGAGTAGCCTGCGAGAATCAGGGTTTTTCGCACCCTACAATATATGTAGCCTGTGAAATCATCTTAAAAATATGTTTTGTAGAAGAAGACAACAATCACTTTTCTCAGGCAAAAGGTCCTTATGAGAGCTTGAACAGATAACTGTAGAGACATCACGAGAGTGGCCAAAATAATGTGTAACAGTGGAAGAGATGAAAAACCTCCAAGCATATATAAATACAATCCATGAGGAATGACAGATCAGAGAGGCTCAGTTGGAGCCCCTACAAGAACAAGTAGAACATATGATAACAACATTGGAAATGGAGAAAGACAGAATGGAGAAGGTATATACAGAAGGCATACAAGTGTTGAAGGAGAATGTTACAGCATAGGTCACAGAGACCTTGACAGAAAAAAGCATGCAGGCTAAGCAACAAGTGGATGAATTATCTAAGCAACTCCAGGAGTTGGAAAAATTGGTGCAGAAGGCACACACTTCCTGAGTGGATCGGGATGAGCCACAGGTTAGTGTTGGGGGCCTGTTGGAGCATGAAATTTTGGGATTTAAGTGCAATAAGTGAGGTAGAATGGACCAAAGTAAAAAATTCTTTCCAAAAAATAAGGAAGACCATCACGATAAAGGGCAAAAGAAGCAATGCACTAAGAAAGAAGGAAGATCAATGCAAGGAATGGTTGGATCAAATACCAACCATGCGAAAGGAAGTTAGAAAGTGGAAAAGTGGATTTCACTTAGACTTAGGGTTTTGGAGTCATAATGTAAGGGTTTTAACCTATTTTGTAGTATAAATAGAGGATTCATGAGGCAACTAGGGATATTATTATCATATGATACTTTTTCAGTGACTTTTTGCATGAGCAAAGTACTTAGAGAATCCTTTTGAGTGGAAGTCTATATTTTGTTGAGAGTCGGGGAGATCAAATGGAGATAATATTGAGATGTAATTGAGGGTCAAGTTAAAATATGTGGAGCTTGGTCCAACACTGTCACACACCCACTATCATAATTTAAAAATTTTGGGTTAGTCTCCCACAAATGAGAAATCTCCAGAAACCTGCATTAGCGGAATGCAAATCCCTGGTTCAATATCGGGATTCGGGGTATCCTCTATCGGGGTTTTGACACCCACGATGTTTTGGAAACTGCAATCACCGATATCCAATCTTCGATTCACTCCTTGGTTGCCTCAGCCCCACTAGACTAAGCCTTTGGTCCACACGATCGGTTCCTATATGACCATAGCGACGACTTCTCATCAGGGTTTCGGAGTTTGCGGTGCTGGGGTGCACATGTACCCGGAACTCCCGATCTTCTGATCCTCGATGTGATCCTAGCATAAAGGCTCTTTGGGCTAAGTCCTGGTTAATACGACCACCACCTTCACTAGACCACAACCTTAAATCCTGTCGGGGTTTGGTGGCTCTCAAATTCAGGATGCACAAGTCCTCTGGACTCTCGACGCACCTTTACACTGGCTAGCCCCCTTGGCTATACAATGGTCCATGTGACCACTTACCATATGACCACCACTGTATAACCTTCCATCAGGATTTCGGTATTTGCGATGGCACAAAACACATATCCCTAGGATTCGCGATTTCCCGATTCGCGACGCGCCTTTTTGATCACACTAGCCCCACTGGCTTAGCCTCTGGTCCACATGACCAACTTTGTGACCACTACCCTATCCTCGTCGGGGTTACAGGTTTTTCCAATGTCACAAGACACAATTCCATGGAACCCGCAATATCCCGATTCTCGATTCTCTCTGGATGCTTGACACGCGTACTCCTTACAACTTCGTCCTTCTCCGTTGTTGTGCTGATAGCTGGCCCCCACTCATCGGGGTTTCACATATTGTGAATTCAAAGTGCCTATACATCATGTCCTCTAGATTCTCGATTTCCCGATGGATCACAAACTCCGATGGATTTGACTCCTAGTCGGGACTTCCTCCGACGTTGTAGATCTCTACCACATGTCCACTGAACTGACGGTCCCGATCTTGTCGGTAAATCACGGATCGTGATTCCGTGTGGCAAGAGTTCTATGTATTCGAGAAATCCGATATGCCGAACCCCGACTAGTCTAGATCCATGGACACGCGTCCCTCTAATGATGGACGGTCTTGATTACCCTTCGCTGTTTCAGGGTTTTCAATACCAGCGTGCCTATGTCTTCGGAATTCCCAATTTTCTAATGGGACCAAACGCCGATGGTTCTCGATGGTTGCCACCTGTCCCACAAATGGACGGTTTAGATTGTATCAGAAAATTGTGTATCACGATTCCACTGTGCACGAGTTGCACGACTTCGGAAATCTCGATATTTCGAATTATGACTCTCCAGGATCTCTCGCCACACATCCATGTCGACAGACAATCCAGATCCGCTCCGGAAATCGCGTTTCGTGATTTCAACATGCACGAGTCTCTTATCTCTGGGAACCCCGATTCTCGATATTCAACTCTTCAGGATCCTCTGCCACGTGCCCTTGCTGTTTGAACGGCTCAGATCCTATTGGGAAATTGCAGATCACGATTTCCTAATTGCAATGGTTCTACACTCCTAAATTCTCCGATGGGTGAAATCCCGATTCCTCCCAGAACGCCGACACGTGTCGTGCCGAGATCAACGGCTAGGATACGTTCTTGGGATTTCGAGAACCACAAGGCCTCGATTCTCAGACTTAACGAAACCCCAATGACTCAGATTTCCCAATGACTCTTCCGAGACTCCTCCTATGCACACCTGGGCTTAAACCCCACACAACTTTTCTGGATCTAACGGCTGATAGGATTTTGTCAATCTTCTCTGGAAGATCCTGACCATCGATTTCTTCCTCCCTGAAGGCCTTCTCGAGAATGGCTAAGTATCCCTTCTACAAGGGGGAATCTCTACAAGAGATCTATTCCAGGGCTTTCCTAGAGATGGATAGGGAAATATCTTCCCGAGGATGGGCTGGGAGCCTAACTTAGCTCAATCTAAGGATAACTAGATTCATTTATCAACGTAAGTCGTGCATGGTTTCCTCTGTGATAAGTATATATCAACTTATTTGTATCAAACGCTACGCGGACACTCTCATGCTGAAATCATTTACAATTTCATGGTTCTATGAGCTAATATCTACTCCTTATTAACAATTACTGCACAGGCATTCTTTCACAGAAAACATTTACAATTCCACAAGCCCATGAACATATGTGGCAGCATATAAATTTCAAAATGCAATATGAGAAAAACACTTATCAGGAATACTTCAACAATGGAAGCAACTGCTGAGAGGGGTTCTCATTTCCACCCAACCGTAGGCGTAGCGACTCCTAATGGATTTACCACTGGCCACCCCCGAGCTGAGACCACGATGTTCTGAGACCTGCATCTCCCTGTCTGCCAGTGCCTAGGAGAAAAGGTTACAATCCCCTCCTCCCTGCGATCACTCACTCTGCATAGAAAAAAAAAACTGCAGAGTTCCCCTCGCGTCTGCCCCCTTCAATCGCTTCTTCCATATGCCTTATCCTCTTGCGAGGTTGCATGTGGCACGATTACCCTCGCGCTGGTCATTGATGATGGCTCTACGGATAGGTGGTTCACCTCCCCATCCCTCATCAAGCCATCAACCTAACGTCCTGCAAGGCATTAATTTCAGGGCTAGCGAGCCGCTTTTGGTTCTCCGGGCCAGTGGAGTCTAAATACGGTATTTAATTCTTGGTGGAAGTTAACGCCCCTTTTCCACGTGCCCTCCACCACCATCGTGGTCTCTTTTCTGCACATCCCCTCTCAGCAGTTTTGCAATAAATTCAAACTGTTATTTACATTCATTGACCTCTTCCTGCAGGTCCATTTACATCACATATTCATACTTATGAGTTTTTTCCATAGTCCTTGGCCAGTTCAGTTATATTTACAATCTGGGGGAAACAGGGTGTTACA
>ML776879.1:1051396-1085762 GCA_009831015.1 Picea engelmannii | reverse complement strand
ACCATGCTCTGATACCACTTTGTCACACACCCACTATCATAATTTAAAAATTTTGGGTTAGTCTCCCACAAATGAGAAATCTCCAGAAACCTGCATTAGTGGAATGCCAATCCCTGGTTCAATATCGGGATTCGGGGTATCTTCTATCGGGGTTTTGACACCCACGATGTTTTGGAAACTGCAATCACCGATCTCTGATCTCCGATTCACTCCTTGGTTGCCTCAGCCCCACTAGACTAAGCCTTTGGTCCACACGACCGGTTCCTATATGACCATAGCGACGAATTCTCATCGGGGTTTCGGAGTTTGCAGTGCTGGGGTGCACATGTACCCAGAACTCCCGATCTTATGATCCTCGATGTGCTCCTAGCATAAAGGCTCTCCGGGCTAAGTCCTGGTTAATACGACCACCACCTTCACTAGACCACAGCCTTAAATTCTGTCGGGGTTTGGCACCTCTCAAATTCAGGATGCACAAGTCCCCTGGACTCTCGACGCACCTTTACACTGGCTAGCTCCCTTGGCTATACAATGGTCCATGTGACCACTTACCATATGACCACCACCGTATAACCTTCCATTGGGATTTTGGTATTTGCGATGACACAAAATAGATATCCCCGGGACTCACGATTTCCCGATTCGCGACGCACCTTTTTTATCACACTAGCCCCACTGGCTTAGCCTCTGGTCCACATGACCAACTTCGTGACCACTACCCTATCCCCGTCGGTGTTACGGGGTTTTCTAATGTCACAAGACACTATTCCACGGAGCCCACAATATCCCGATTCTCGATTCTCTCCGGATTCTTGACACACGTACTCCTTACAACTTCGTCCTTCTTCGTTGTTGTGCTGATAGCTAGGCCCCACTCATCGGGGTTTCGCATATCGCGAATTCAAAGTGCCTATACATCATGTCCCCTAGATTCTTGATTTCCCGATGGATCACAAACTCCGATGGATTTGACTCCTGGTCGGGACTTCCTCTGACGTTGTAGATCTCTACCACGTGTCCACTGAACTAACGGTCCCGATCTTGTCGGTAAATCGCGGATCGCGATTCCGTGTGGCAAGAGTTCTATGTATTCGAGAAATCTGATATGCCGAACCTAGACTATTCTAGATCCATGGAGACGCGTCCCTCGAATGATGGACGGTCCTGATTACCCTTCGTTGTTTCAGGGTTTTCAATACCAGTGTGCCTATGTCTTCGGAATTCCCGATTTTTCGATGGGACCAAATGCCGATGGTTCTCGATGGTTGCCACCTATCCCACAGATGGACGGTTCAGATTGTATCAGAAAATCGCATATCGCAATTCCACTGTGCACGAGTTGCACGACTCCGGAAATCCCGATATTCCGAATTCTGACTCTCCAGGATATCTCGCCACGCGTCCACGTCGACGGATGGTCTAGATCCGCTCAGGAAATCGTGTTTCGCGATTTCAACATGCACGAGTATCTTGTCTCTGGGAATCCTGATTCTCGATCTCTGACTCTTCGGGATCCTCTACCACGTGCCCCTGCTGTTTGAACAGCTCAGATCCTATCGGGAAATTGCGGATCGTGATTTCCTAATTGCAACGGTTCTACACTCCTAAATTCTCCGATGGGTGAAATCCAGATTCCTCCCAGAATGCCGACATGTAGCATGCCGAGATCAACGGATAGGATACGTTCTCGGGATTTTGAGAACCACAAGGCCTCGATTCTCAGACTTAACGAAACCCCAATGACTTAGATTTCCCGATGACTCTTCTGGGACTCCTCCTATGCACACTTGATCTTAAACCCTGCGCAACTTTTCTGGATCTAACGACTGACGGGATTTTGTCAATCTTGTCTGGAAGATCCTGACCATCGATTTCTTCCTCCCTGACGGCCTTCTCGAGAATGGCTAAGTATCCCTTCTACAAGGGGGAATCTCTACAAGAGATCTATTCCAGGGCTTTCCTGGAGATGGATGGGGAAATAGCTTCCCAAGGACGGGCTGGGACCCTAACTTAGCTCAATCTAAGCATAACTATATTCATTTATCAACGTAAGTCGTGCATGGTTTCCTCTGTGATAAGTATATATCAACTTATTCGTATCAAACGCTACGCGGACACTCTCATGCTGAAATCATTTACAATTTCATGGTTCTATGAGCTAATATCTACTCCTTATTAACAATTACTGCACATACATTCTTTCACATAAAACATTTACAATTCCACAAGCCCATGAACATATGTGGCAGCATATAAATTTCAAAATGCAATATGAGCAAAACACTTATCAGAAATACTTCAGCAATGGAAGCAACTGCTGAGAGGGGTGCTCGTTTCCACCCAACCGTAGGTGTAGCGACTCCTAATGGATTTACCACTAGCCACCCCCGAGCTGAGACCACAATGTTCTAAGACCTGCATATCCCTGTCTGCCAGTGCCCAGGAACAAAGGTTACAATCCCCTCCTCCCTGCGATCACTCACTGTGTGTAGAAAAAAAAAACTGTAGAGTTCCCCTCGCGTCCGCCCCCTTCAATCGCTTCTGCCATACGCCTTATCCTCTCACGAGGTTGCGTGTGGCATGATTACCCTCGCGCTGGTCAGTCATGATGGCTCTACGGATAGGCGGTTCACCTCCCCATCCCTCATCAAGCCATCAACCTACCGGCCTGCAAGGCATTAATTTTAGGGCTAGCGAGCCGCTTTTGGTTCTCTGGGCCAGTGGAGTCCAAATACGGTATTATATTCTTAGTGGAAGTTAACGCCCCTTTTCCAGGTGCCCTCTAGCACCATCGTGGTCTCTTTTCTTCACATCCCCTCTCAGCAGTTCTGCAATAAATTCAAACTGTTATTTACATTCATTGACCTCTTCCTGCAGGTCCATTTACATAACATATTCATACTTATGAGTTTTTGCCATAGTCCTTGGCCAGTTCAGTTATATTTACAATCTGGGGGAAATAGGGTGTTACAAACACTTTTCAGACTCACATGCACCAGTCATACCTTATGATGTAATGTGCACTATGCTATTTCGATGAAGAATAAGAAATAAGCATAAGATCTTTGTGGACATAGCCCTGAGGGGGGGGAGGTTGAACCACAATAAAATGGTATCTTTATGTGTGATTTTTTATTTTTATATGATTTATAATGAATGGTTATATGAATGCATATGTTAGGGTTTAATTGCAGTGCACACTAGTATAATAATGTAGAATGGATATTATGAATGAATGAACAATAGATTTGATGAATATTTTGGTAGAATGTATGTTAAAATAGAATAAGTAGTAAAAAGAACAACCCCAACCCGTTCCATGAATGCATACATCTGCATCATTAATTCACCCATAAGCCATCTCAGATGAGACTGCATTGTGAACTCTATGTGCGGCGTAGCCTTTTGGTTTACTAGAAGGGTCGATGGTGAAAAGGGTTTTGTTGGAGAACTAAGGTAGAACCTAGGTAAGCCCATACGTCCATCAATTTATAAAAAATTAGATTGATGGAACAAAATACATACTATCCAAGTGGAATCCTAGTGGGGGATACCAACTAGACAGAGAACAAATTATATGTACAATGCAAATGAGATTATTCAGAAGAAGTAGAGAAGACTTGTAATATCCTAGAGGATAAAACAAGAGAAAATTATACCCAATTGAAATTCTAATGGGGAAAACTAATTGGGAATGACAAACCCTACATGAAAGTGCCGATGGGATCAATCAGGAGGGGGGTGATAGAAAATTACCCCAAATTAGGGTGTAGGTGGTATGTTAGAAGCATGCCCCAAATTAGGGGACTAACATTCTAAATAGGGCATAAAGGGTAAAAATTCTTAATGTATATGGAATTGTGAGGATGAGGAGGGATGCCACCTTTTGGATCCCTAAGAATGTATGCCCACTACCCCAAGCATTGTTTGACAATATAGGGACCTTTCCACATAGGTTCAAATTTTCCCCGACCTAAGATATCATGGGCTTGGTCATAGACCAGGACTCGATCACCTTCATGGAAGACATGCGGGTGGATTTCACAGTCATACTCAGATTTGGTTTTCTTTTTGGCTGCTTCAATGGTTTGCAAAGAAACATGGCAGTCTTCATTGCCTTGCTCCAACATAACTATTCATTGTTCCAGAGCCAAAGTATTAGGGAGAATTTTGATGGCTAAGTGGAGGGAAGGAATTTGATGCCCAATAGGTAGGATTTTCTCCTTGCAATGGATGAGGTGGAAAGGGGTGAATCTAGTGGAAGTATTAGTAGATGTGAAATATTCCCATAAAGTTGGAAAGAGCATGTGGTGCCAGTTGGTTTTGTGTTTATCAACCATGCATTAGAGCATGTTTTTGAGGATTTTATTGACAACGTAAACTTGACCATTCCCTTGGGGATAGTAAGGTGAAGATTATTGATGTTGAAAACCCAAAATGGTTGATAATTCATCCCATATTTGATCTCCAAAGTGTCTACCATGGTTCGAAACCAAGGATTTTTGGACACCGAAGTAGGTAATCACATGGTTAAAGAAAAAATGAGCTACAATAGCTATAGTATTATTGAACATTGGCATGGATTCATGCTATTTGGTAAAATAATCCACAACCAAAATGATTTATTTTTTTCCACTGGAGGAAGGGGGGTTGCATTCCATGAAATCAATGTCCTACTAGAAAAATGGGTCTGCAGAAATAATAGGATGCAACAAAGCTGGTAGGGTTTGTGATTTAGGATAAAACTGCTAATAGATAATGTAGTGTTTTAATGATTAGATTCAATCAGTGAAGAGAGAAAGTCAAAAGTACCCATTGTAGATAATATTTTGGGATGTGGCCATAAAAAAAAGGTGACCAACAAAACCATCACTATGTTAAGCATTTAGTACTTTCTCAACTTCAACATGAGTGAGGCATCGATATATGAGGGTATTGGTCCCTCAATGATAAAGACCATCTTCTTGTGAGGAGATAACATGTATCTTTGTGACAAATATGTCAACGGTTGTCACATTTCAAATGTGGTGAAAAATTTTGAGTTCACGTGTATGTGAGGATGTCATCATACCATAGGTCATTGGTTGTGATGGAAAAAAGGTGCTCATGAGAAAGGTCATCATTGAGTGGAGGATATTGAAATCCTATGGGGAATTCTGAAATGAACTCATTAAGGTATACAAATTTCTTACTCTTGGGTTTCATGAAATCAATAAAAAACTCTTGAAGAATGACAATACAACATGTGTACTTCCCACTGATGAAGTTTCAACTCAATAGAAAGGACATGGGCTTGGAATTGGTGACAAATTTTGTTCTACACATTAAAATGTAATGACACAACTTTTGGATTGAAAAGGAAACTTCCAAACCTAACTTCTCTTCATGGGAATATGAAAAAGAGGGTTCAAATATGTTCTTACTAACATAATAGATGACATGATCAAAACCATTAATCCCATACTAAACTAAGACTCTGGTGTAGTAAAGTCTGAAGTGTAGAGGTAAAGGATGAAATCCTTGTCAAAGTCAGGGGAACTGATTAAAGGTGCACATAAAAGGGACCTTTTGAGTGTGTCCAAGGATTGTTGAGCATGGTCATCCTAAACAAAAGGGATGTTTGAACGTAATAGGTGTAAGAAACCATGAGAAGTACTAGCATAATCTTGAATAATCTGACGTAATAAGTTGGATTTCCATTATATACCCTACAACTGATGCAAAGTACAAGGCGGGGGAATTTCAAAGATGGAATGAAATTTGAGGGGATCAACTATGATCCTATATTTTGAGACTATGAATCCCAAAATCCATCTAGTGGAACACAAAAGACACACTTGAGGGGTTTCGAGTGGATATTGTACTTGTGACATCAAAGGAAGATAACCCGCAAGTATTCCAAGTGTTGGGACCTGTTCTTGGAGAGAGAAATGAGGTTGTCGAGGTGCGAGAGAATGAAGTGGACCAAATCATGAAAACAGAAGGAAGCAACATGTTATAAGGTGGATCCAACATTTTGTAACCCAAAGGACATGACCATGTAGGAAAATGTACCCCAAGGAGTGGTGAAGGTTATCTTATATTGGTCTTGTAGCTGAATTCAGATTTGGTTGTAGCCCAAGAATCCATCCATGAGGGATAAGACCTTGTGGCCAACACATTCATCGATAATCTAATAAACACATGGCATGGAATAGTTTTCTTTGGGACAATAGTTTTTCAAATCATGAAAATCAGTGCAGACATGGATTGTGCCTTTATTTTTCATGACCGAGACTGGGTTAGATACCCATGAGGTATAATAAATAGGGTAAATAAACCTGACTTTTTGGAGCTTATTGATCCCATATTTGATGGCATAGGCCTGGTTTGGATGAATAGGCCATTGCTTCTGACGAATACGGATGGCATCATGCCATGTATCAATGTGGTGCTCGACGATAGTTGAGCCAAGTCTAGGCATCTCAACATAACCAAGAGAAGACATCTAGGAACTCTTGGAAGTGTTCTCTGTAAGAAGATACTTCCTTTGGGGAACAATTGCCCCCCAACAAGGTGTTGTATTCAACTGTAGGGGTTGTAGAGTTATTTTCCTTAATGGTAGGTGAAATATTCACCATATTTCTCTCTTCAAAGAAATCTAGGGTTGGGATGGGGTTTTTGAACCAATCGACTGGACCATGAGGGATAAAGTATTTTGATTCGATAAAATATTGGTTGTCATGATTAGGTTGTTGAGATAGGAAAAATGAACAATGATGCATGTCGTCTGAAGGGTGAAATGGTGGAGTCAAATATTCCATGATATCTTCATCGAAATGAAAGATAGGAATATGGGGGTTGACTCGAGAACTAGAGTCAGTAGGGGATGGGGAGGAGGTACCTTGCTTTATAACATAGGAATGATAAGTAAGGATTACATTTGCAACGTCTAAGGAGGTATATGAAAGGCTATTAGATGAGGGTTCCATCGATGTGGAGATGTGAATTACATTAGGTAAGCATGGGGTGCCATGATATATGCCTGTGAATAAATAGTATCCTCTGAGGAATGAGATCCTATGGATGTAGATAAATATAATATCTACATTGTATGATCATTTGGCACAACACCCCTACCTCAACAGGTTCTGCTTGACCTCCCGGTCTGAGGATCATTCTTAATCTCCCTTTGAGTCAAAATGACTCTTTCATTCCTAGCTAGAATCTTTGGACTTGTAACCATAGGTCCTCTTTGGGAGTTATGCTTGTGAGAAAAAACACTAGGCACAAGATCTTACCCACATGACCGCTGGCACGACCATTGACTTAACCAGAAAAGGTATTTCTGATTTCATGACTTTGTGACTTCTGTTATCGGGTTTCTCTAACTTCTTCAACCCCCAAAACCCTGAAAAGGGCTAATGGGTCTTTAGATCCTCTCTTTAAACTCTCTTGATGTGACCCTCTACCATAACCTGGGGCCTAGTCTTCGAGTGTGTCAGGATTTTGCAACTCGGGAGTTCACGATACAACACTCCTCCTTTTCCCCGAAGTCTGAACTCGCGACTTCTTCACTGAGGATAGATGGTCAAGATCCTTCTATGATTTCATGGCCCAGATCCTGTCGGGATTTTTTGAATTGATATTTCATGACTCTTTACTTCCCATCATGACTTTCTCCACGTTCCTGAATTCTGAAATGCCAAAATTACAAGCACTAGATCGATGACTCTCATTGATCCAGATCTATTGGATATTCTCCCTCATGAGCTTACAAATGCTTAAGGAATCTCTCCTTAACCCTTCCATTGATATGCGAGATCCAACGGTCCACGAAAAATCGGTAATTCTCCCTGCGAGAATGTCAACCGTCTGTTCAATTTCTTAATAACTCCTGGCCAAATAGCTTGGCACCTTTCCTCCTGAACTTGATTCTGCGAGGTGACTTCAAACCTTGTATTTCCTTTGAACTCTTTTGAGTCTCTATCCCTCTTGAGCTTGGTTTTGAATGGAAAATATAGTATTCCAAGGGATTTTGGACGCACTCCTTGCAGCCTCCTCGATAATCATTGATTATCTGGTATCTCCTTCTTCTGCACTCTCCTTGCGTCATAAATCCTTCAACCACTCACTTGGGTTGGAAAAGTATAACACTTCGACCATCCTGTGAACTCCTTGCACTACTCTATTCTCTACTTTCACTCCTACTGGTATGGGAACAATGATATCTCTCCTGAGCTCTTCTGAGACAAAACTCAGAACCTTGTCAACGCACTCCTTGCGCACTCCTTCCAGGAATCCTCAGGATGAGAAATAATTGAAGCTCATACTCTCCCTTTCATGGAATTCATACATTCAACATGAAATAAAAAATATACACACACAACATTGAATAAAATGCATAACAGAATATTCAAATGAACTATAAACATACCATTCAATAGATGCAAACAGTAATCATCCCAACACCAGGAAATTGAATCAAAGATTTCATAGCTTAATTCAAGTGCTCCTGTACATGGTTATATAGCAAAAACTATCTACTTTGTTCTCTTGCTCTCTAAATCTTACAATGAGAATAATCCTACAATACAATACATGCGAGGGAGATTTCTAGAGTTTTCCCTCCTACAACTCAAACTATCTAATCGAATAAAATCCTACATCTACTTTACATTTATTACAATAAATTCCTCCAACCAATAGATGAGAGCGAACGCTCAAGATCTGTGTTACAATATCTAAACCATAAATGTAAACATATCCTTTCCAGATATTACATTAATGTCTCATCTTTTCAAATTCAAAATATCTCCAAAATGTGCGATGGTGCATATCCATCTATCTCCTCTTGCGCACACTTTCTTTGCCTACGATGCTCCTGCATCATACTCCTCTGGTTGAAAATTTCATGAACTCCTATTCATGAGCTCCTGCACCATCTGTCCATGTTTCTGTACATTTTCTTCACTTTCCCAACTGGCATCCTCAATCGGGTGTCCTTTCCACTTCACCAAATATTCAAAATACGTCTTTTTCCGGGTCTTCTTGCTAACTCCTTGATCAATGATCTTTTCCATCTGTGACTTTTCAGCTACATGCATTTTTCTGACCCACTGAACTTCCTTCTATTGTTCTATTTCTTCCTCTTCAACTTCTCTGTAAGGACACATATATGCTATGTTGAATATGGGTGATATGCCCACACCATCTCGCAATTCTATATCATAAGCATTGGCCTCAAATTTCCTCAAAATATTACACGACCCCATCTTTTTCATCTTCAGTTTATTATATGTCCCCCTTCGGAACATTTCTTTTCTCAGATGCGTTAAAAAAAAATCTCCCACTTCAAATTGAAGTTCTCTTTTGTGTTGATCGGCTCTACGCTTATATTCCTGGTTGGAATTCTGCAATCGCTCTTTAATCTTACTGTGGATCTCTTGCATATTTGCTGCAAAATCTTCCACTCCAACACTTCTAAACTCACTCTGCTCTAAGTATGTCAAATCAGATACTCCTCTTGGCTGCATTCCATACATTATCTTGAATGGGCTCTATCCTGTGCTTCTATTAGGTGAGTTGTTATATGCAAATTCCTCTTGTGGCATAATCTGATCCCATTGACTATGATGTTCAGCTACTAAAATCCCCAACAAGTCTCCTAAACTTTGATTTAATACCTCAGTCTTTCCATCCATCCGAGGGTGATATTCTGAGCTAAAAGATAAATTCGTTCCCAACTTCCTCCACAACGTCCTCCAGAAATGACCAACAAATTTGGTATCTCTGTCTGAAAAAATACTCTTGGGTAATCCATGAAGTTGAACAACTTTTCTGAAAAACAGATTTGCAATGTGAGTTGCATCATTGGTTTTCTGACATGGAATGAAATGTGACATTTTGGAAAATCTGTCGACTACTGCGAATATGGAATCACAATCCCTCTGCCTCCTTGACAGTCCTAACACAAAATCCATGCTTATCACATCCCACAGTCTCTTTGGTATTGGAAATGGTTGATACAACCCTGTATTCTTCCTTTTCCCTTTTGCATGCTGGCAAATTCTACATTTTTTTACAAATTTCTTGACATATGTCCTCATTCCTAGCCAATAATACAAGCTGTTCAATTCTGAAAATGTTTTGTCATGACCGAAGTTTCCAGCCAATCCCCCGCTATGTTTTTCCTTCAAAAGGTTTTCTCTCATATAACTCTTTGAGATGCACAACTGATTTCCTTTGAATAATAGTCCATCCTAGATCAAGTATTCAATCCATTGGCTTCTGTCCCTTAGAACATGATTCTCACATGCTTCATAAGTATCCTTGAAATTTGAATCACCTTTGTACATATCCTTAAGGCTATCAAAACCTAAGGTCTTCACACAAAACTCCTGCAGAATCAAACATTTCCTTCTCAATGCATCAACAACCTTATTAGCAGTTCTATAAATGTGATTTGTAACAAAAGTAAAGTTATGCATAACCTCAATCCATTTTGCATGTTTCTGGTTCAATTTCTCCTATTTGGTTATAAACTGTAAGGCATGATTGTTGCTATACAAAACGAACTCCTTCAGAACCAAGTAGTGCCTCCATTTATTCAATGCATGTATGACTGCATAAAACTCTTTATCATATGTGGAATATTTCATCTCGACCTCGTTCAGCTTCTCACTGAAGTATGAAATCGGCTTGTTGTCTTGACTTAATATTGCTACAAAAACAAATCCACTTGCGTCGCATCTGACTTGGAATGTTTTACTGAAGTCTGGCAAAACCAGAACTGGTTGTTCAATTATCTTCTCCTTCAACAACTTGAAACTTTTCTCCGCTTCCTCTGTCCAATGAAAAGATTTATGTCTTTTCTTAACTGTGCCCATCATTGATGCACTAATCCCACTAAATTTTTGGATGAAATTCCTATAAAAACTGGCTAGTCCGTGGAAGCTTCTGATTTCAAAGATATTCCTTGGCAATAGCCATTCTTTGATTTCTTTTACCTTCTTCGGATCCATCTTTAACTCATTCGAAGAGACCACAAAACCCAAATAAATGAGTTCTTTCTTCATGAAATATGTCTTCTTAAAATGTATCAACAACTTCTCTTTCTGCAACCTTCTCATCACTAGCGTTAGGTGTCTCAAGTTATCTTCCTTAGTCTTACTGAAGATTAGTATATCATCAACATACACAATTACGAACTTTCCAATAAAATATTTCAAGACTTCATTCATCAATCTCATGAAAGTACTTGGCACATTCGTCAAACCAAATGGCATGACAAGCCATTCATATAACCCTTCATTCGTTTTGAATTTCATCTTCCATTCATCACCTTCCCTCATCTAAATATGATGATAATTGCTTTTCAAATCAATTTTTGAAAAAACCTTTGCTCCACTCAAGCAATCCATCAAGCCATCCATCCTTGGTAAAGGAAATCTATATCTAATGGTGATCTTGTTTATATTCCTCGAGTCTGTACACATTCTCCATCCACCATCTTTCTTTGGACTTAGCATTGTTGGCACAACGCATGGGCTCAATCTTTCTCTAATCAACCCTTTGTCCATCAAATCCTGGACTTGCTTCTTGACCTCTTCATTCTCCCGTGGCGTCAATCTATATGCTGCTTTGTTTGGTAAACTCACCCCTGGTATACGGTCAATGTGATGGCTGATACTCCTGATGGGTGGCAACGAACAAGGTAATTTGTCCATTACTATATCAACAAAATTCTCCAGAAATTCCTGAATTTCCTTAGGTAGATCATCTATCGAAGTGCTGGTTAAGATGACTCTAGGTTTTCTCACCAAAGAAAATTGCATGTCTTTGTCCTTTTTGAATTCATCCAAAAGTTCCTTCCTACTCATGAGAAGTATAGTATTGCTTATTTCTTCTTTCACCCTCTTGTCTTCAATTGGAAACAACATATGTGTTCTACCATTCTTTTCCAAGGTGTATGTGTTCTTTCTCCCATCATGAACAACATTTATGTCATATTGGCAAGGCCTCCCCAACAAAGGATGATAGACATCCATAGGAATAACATCACATAATATCTCATATCTATAACCTCCTAGCTTAAATTCAACTAAACATTGTTTAGTGACTATTACCTGATGTCCCTTTTGCAACCATGAGACTTTTTATGGGCTTGGATGTGCAACTGTCTCCAATTCCAGCTTCGCCACCATCTCTGTGGATACTAGATTATCTTTGCTTCCACTATCCACTATTACCTTGCATACCCTGTCCTTGGTCTTGCAAGTAGTTCTGAACAAATTGTTCCTCTGGACTATATTCTCTACCTCCTTCTCTGGCTTCAAGAGAATTTTCCTCATCATTAAGGATCTTCCTCCTTCTGCCTCTTTTTCCTCAACATTTCTCCTTTGCACTTATGAAATGTGAGCTTCACCTCCCCCATATCTTTTTCTATCAAGACATTCAAAATATTTGTGTCCAATCTTTCCACAAATAAAACACTTTATTTCACCTCCTCTGCCTCTTCCTCTTCCTTTGGCTCGAGGAAAGTGTTCCTATCGGCATATTGTCATGTTTGTGAGATTCCTCCCCTTTCTGGGTGGTTATGAGGTTTCCTCTCTTCACCCTTTGGATTCTGCACTCTATCATGGAAAATTTCTTTGCCTCTGCTCTAACTTCTACCTCTGCCCCTTTGACCTTGCTTTCGGGCCAATTTCTCTTCAGCCTTCAGAGAAACCTGATAAGCATCTTCTACATTCCTGATTTTCAACATGCTCATCTCATCCTGAATCTCATATCTCATTCCATTCATGTATCTGGTGACTTTTTCATCATCACTCTGGTGATGACCTGCTCTGATGTTAAGTCGGTAAAATTCCTCGGTGTATTCCTTCATTGTCATCCCCTTCTGTCTCAAATTCTACATTCTTCGAAACAGATTAATTTGGTAATATCCGGGTATAAAATTGGCTTTCATATTGGTGACCATCCTATCCCATCTTTTTATTTTTTGTTTTCCTTTACAACGCCTATCATCCTACAGTTCATCCCACCATAGTGTTGCATTCCCTTTCAATCTAGTGACAACATGTTTTATTTTCTTATCTTCCTCAACATCCTCATAGTCGAAATATTTATCCAGAGCTCTAAACCAATCTAGCATCTCTTCAACATCTAAGATCCCTTCATACATAAGAATATCCATCTTTTCTCTAGCACCTATTCTTGCAACATATCTAAATAGACATTCTTATGCAGCATCTTCGGCTACAACTTCTTCTTTGGCCCTAGCCTCATTTTCGCTTTCAACCTCACTGACATCTCCCATATCAGTAGCTCATCTCTATGCTATCTCCATAATATCTAATCGAGCGCAAATTTATATCATTTCCCATTCCACGACTGGATCGTTCATTGTTCTATCTTGACGTCTTCTTGGCGGCATTGTTCAAATCTATTCCAGGCATAATTTAAATCAAAAATTTCTTTCTATTCTCTCTTTCTTACAGAAAAAAATGATTGTAAGCTAAGCTCTGATACCACCTGATGCAACACCCATACCTCAGCAGGTTCTACTTGACCTCCCAGTCTAAGGATCATTCTTAATCTCCCTTTGATTCAAAATGACTCTTTGATTCCCAGCTGGAATCTTCACACTTGTAACCATAGGTCCTCCTTGGGATTTACACCTGTGCAAACAAATACTAGGCACAAACTCTTACCCACGTGACCGCTGGCACGACCACTGACTTAAACCAAAAATGTATTTCATATGTCACAATTTCACGACTTCTATTGTCGAGTTCCTCTGACTTATTCAACCCCCAAAACCCCGAAAAGGGCTAACGGGTCTTTAGCTCCTCTCTTTAATCTCTCCTGATGTGACCCTCTGTCATAACCTAGGGCCCAGTCTTCAAGTGCGTTAGGATTTTGTGACTTGGGAGTTTGCAATACAACACTCCTCCTTTTCCCCAAAGTCTGAACTCGTGAATTCTTCACTGTGGATCGATGGTCCAGATCCTTCTACAATTTGATGGCCCAGATCCTCTTGGGATTTTTCAAATCGAGATTTCGCGACTCTTTACTTCTCGTCATGACTTTCTCCACACTCCCGAATTCTGAAACGTCGAAATTAAAAGCACTAGATCGACAAATCTTGTTGATCTGGATATGATTTCTATTCCCCCTCCTAAGCTTATGAATTCTTAAGGAATCTCTCCTTAACCCTTCTGTTGATCTTTGAGATCCAATAGTCCACAAAAAATCAGTAATTCTCTCTCCGAGAATGTCAACTGTTTGTTCAGTTTCTTGATAACTCATGGCCAAATAGCTTGGAACCTTTCCTCCTGAACTTGATTCTATGAGGTGACTTCAAACCTTGTCTTTCCTTTGAAATATTCAGAGTCTCTATCCCTTGTAAGCTTGGTTTTGACTGCAAACTCTGGGATTCCAAGGGATTCTGCATGCAATCCTTCCAGCCTCCTCGATAATCACTGATTATCTGGTATCTCCTTCTTCTGTGCACTACTTGCATCAGATCTCCTTAAACCACTCACTTGGGTTGGAAAAGTATAAGAATTCGACCAGCCTACACACTCCTTGCACAATTCTATGCTCTACTTGCACTCCTACTGGTATGGGAACAATGGTATCTCTCCTGATCTCTTCTGAGACAAAACTCAGAACCTCTTCAACGCACTCCTTGCGGACCTTCACTGCACTCCTTGTAGGAATTCTTAGGATGAGAAACAAATGGATCTCATACTCTCCCTTTCACAGACTTCATACATTCAACATGAAATCACAGATATACACACACAACATTGAATCAAATGCATAACAGAGTATTCCAATGGACTGTAAACATACCATTCAATAGATGCAAACAATAATCATCCCAACACCATGAAATTGAATCAAAGTTTTCATATATTAATTCAAGTGCTCATGTACATGGTTCTATAACAACAACTATCTGCATTTTTCTCCTATTCTCTTGTTCTCCTTCTCTCTAAATCTTACAATGAGAATAATACTACAATACAATACATGCGAGGGATATTTCTAGAGTTTTCCCTCTTACAACTCAAACTATCTAATCGAATAAAATTCTACATCTACTTTACATTTATTACAATAAATGCCTCCAACCAACATATGAGAGGGAACACTCAAGATCTGTGTTACAATATCGAAACCATAAATATAAACATATTCTTTCCAGATATTACATTAATGTCTTATCTTTTCAAATTCAAAATATCTCTAAAATGTTCGTTGGTGCATATCCAACTATCCTCCTCTTGCGCACACTTGCTTTATCGATGATGCTCCTGCATCATCATTGGATTGAGTTACAGGGGGACCAATATTGATGATAGGTGGAGAATGGGATTGATAATATTGATTACAATAAGGTTCTAGGACTTCCATCATCACAGTTGGTCCGTCCTGGTGAAAAAAATACAAATGGTGAAAAACGTGAATTTGTTGTAATGGAACCTGGGCAGGTTGAGGGCGGAGAGATGTAGGGGTAGCTAAATTCCACACAATAATCCATAAGGTGAGGTTAGTTAGATTAAGGGTATCCATAACCATGGTATTGACGATCCCAGGTGATGGGAATAGGAAAGGAACCTAGCCAAAAAGATAGTGTGGATGTGACTACTGCATGCCTTAAGGAGGCATGGATGGTGCATTTGTGGAAGGTCTAGGAGAGGGTTGTATGTGTGAGCCCACTGGTTCATGATTGGATGATACCATGAAAAATTACATGACCTAGGTGCAGTAACTACCATAGGGGTCCATAGTATGCACCTAACATGCTAGAGTCTTTATAGACTTCGTGGATGATGTCATCAAGCAAGATAATGGTTTGGTCCCCTCCCAAAAAAGAAACCACATGGTCAGAATGAAGTTGATATTAAGGGTCATTATACGTTAGTTGGTCGATGGTGACATGTTTCCCATTATAGGGAAAACTTATCTTTCAAAATACTGAAGAGGCCATGACCTTCATGACATAAATGAAGATTCGTCCTAACAAGAAGTTATAATCCAGAGGGGAATCAATGAACTCAACATCAATGCAATCATATTTCCCCCCCTAGATTGATGGGAAAATTCTGGTAAATTCCTTAGGGTTGGGAAGGCCAACCATCATACGCTCGAAGAGAGATTGTATATGGAACAAGGGTAGGGGAACCTAACTTCTGCTAGACTTGAGTAGTCATGATGCATGTGAATGCACCTTCATCAACAATAACAAGATGGATTTTGTATTTGTTGATGGTAACTAGAATTTGGAAAGTGAATGATGGTGGAAATCAGAAAGATTCAACTTGGTCACTATCAAAGGTAATCATACGATCATTCAAAGGATCAATAGCTCCAAGAAAAACAAAAAAATTCTTCTTCCATTTAGGGCACATTCGAAGGACCTTAAGGAATGAAATGTCAACAGATGATTGGGATAAGTCATTGGAAATGCTATAATGATGGGTTGTTTTCCCATTAAGGTTGAAACAATTCCACTGAAGAAAAACCTTGGGAACCTTGTGAGGGACGTCAGTGGATGGACAAGGAATATGTAGAGATCTAGTGAGGGAGGATCAAGGGGTGCGATGGATTGTATCTCGAGGGGAATACCATACTGGCGAGATGGAGTAGTGAGTTTAATGTCGATTGAATCCAAAATAAGAATCTAGTAGGTTCCATTACCAGAAGGGTGAGGAATGGGGGCAGGGCCAGAAATAGGGGGACAAAAGTAGACATAAGCCCTTGGGTTGGGAAAGGGTTCTACCACTATTAAAATTGGGTCATTTTATGATGGCCATTTTGACGCTCTTGCGATGTTATGTCGTGGATATTGCGACGAATCTTGGGTCCCCCAAACATCACTTCATGTGTTGTGGAAAGTGCGAAGATCCTGGGTTATCTTCACAAGAGAGACCACCGCCTTGGGTCATTTCAAGAGTGACGAACGAAGGAGGTCATCAAAAGAACGATGACCTAAATATCTCGTCACTAGAGGGATGACCTAGGGTTCTCATCGCAAGAGATACGAACACAGTATTTCTTGTGATGGACTATTCAAGGATGAGGTATCATTAATGGTAACGATAGTTCATCACAAGTGCGACGAAGGCTCGATAGTTGCAACAAACTATCGATACTAATGACGTCTTATTCATCACAAGAGATATGACTAGGGTAGTTTTTGTGATAAACTATCAATACTATTGACAATCTTATTTGTCACAAGAGAAACGCCTAGAGTAATTCTTGCGACAAACTATTCATCGCAAGAGTGACGAAGCCTCGATAGTTGCGACAAACTATCAATATTATTGATTATATTCTTTGTCACAAGAGAGACAATTGGAGTAGTTCTTACGATGAACTATTCCTCGCAAGAGCGATGAATCTTCGATAGTTATGACAAATTATCAATACTATCGATGATCTTATTCGTCAAAAGAGCGACAAAATATGTCTATTTTAAAAATCAAATAATAAATATTAATGAAATAGAGTGCCTTTGAGGGTTATCAATTACAGTATCTCCATAACATATGGGTCATATGGGTCACTATATTAATGGTGATTACATGCCAACATCTATCAATCTGGTCATTTTGGAGCCCTAACATGACTAACAAGTAATATTTGTTTCATATGTTTTATTGCGTCATTATTTAAATTTTGATTTTTAAGTATTTAAGTTATTTTCTTGAATCTTTAACATCCACAAAAATGATCTACCATTTCATCAATTATTGTATCATCTGCCATTGACACAATTAAAATTGTTGCTATTGATGTTTCCTCTACTACTATGGAGGAATAATTGATTGTAGAGTAGGTTTTGATATCTAAAGTAAAACTAACTCCCACTCTCAAACAATAGGTCATTCTTTATTAGTTCTAATGTATTATTTTCATATATGTTGGAACACCATCATATGTAGGTTTATCACACCTCTAGATATTCTAGAGATAGTGAGCGAAAAGTTGAAAATCAACTAGGAGAGTTGACATAGTGGTTGACATGGCATTCAACTGGTTGGGTAGTTAAACCAAAGAAAGTGACTAGTGCATAGAACAAGGTAGAATTCAAGGACTTCATTATATTCTCTCACCAATCTGAGTGGACCTTGTCTTCTTCACTTGAAGGGAGATGGGTACATCTTGGTGTTGTATAAGATGACCTTAACCATTGATCTATAAATAAGAATGTGATATGTGTTGTGTATGAAAATCATTTGGTTTATTATACTTATATGTATGTTGAACTATGTTCAATTAGGATCAAGTGTTGTAACAATGTATTTAAATGCCTCCTCTTATTGGAATACCTAGCTCTATGATATGCATATTTCCCTAGTTCTCCAATATGATATCAATGCTATTGGTTTGAGATATAGTCAAATTTCTATTAGTATTTGGAGGTTTTCAATTGTATGTCCTTCTATCGAGTCAGATATATTTGGTAGATTGAATCAGGGTTTCAGAATGAAAAGAAGATTATTACAATTTCAATTTCAGAGTGCCCACTGATTACAAAATATTTAGTACTCATATCTCTAAGCTTGTATGCTATAGTGAACCCACTACTTATTATGCATAATATATGAGACCATATTACTTATGGACATGAGGTAATTAAGCTAGAATGTTACTAATGGCACTGATTATGCCAAATGATTAAACTAGAGCTTATATGGGAATAACTTTACATGTTACTCAACATGATGAGATTCACTAATAAAGCTTGTATTCAATGGAATCACTACTCCAGTAGATAATATAAGTACAAAGCCATAACTATTACTATACATGCTTTGTAATATCAATGTTGTAACCTTAGACACAGTGGTTGTACTTCACTTGTGTGTATGTCCTAAGCTAAAAATTGTTATAATGGGTTTCATTCAATCCATCTTCCAGTACATGTAAACTAAGTTTATCTCATTATAAGCTTGTAACACTTTACAAACTAGTTCCAATCACGTAAGCTATTCACATAATATTTACTATGACTGTTTACAAGTAAGTAGAATAGTACTATCACAACTAGTTAAAAAAGGATGATATAAAGAAACAAAGTATAGACATTATGTAAACAATAATAATACATATTCCATAATCAATCACACTCGATATACTAGTACTCTAAGCTGATACAATGAAGTTACTAGTATAGATTCCATGTGCTTCTCTTATTCCTTACCAGTGATCAAGCTATCATGTTCTTCTACTCGAAAGTGGTATCTATATCTCATTCATTTAAAATACTCTATTTCATAATTATGGTTATGCTTACACTATTATATCCAAGGGATTACTTATACACAACCACAAAAAACCAAGTTGAAGTATTATATTGGCTATGTGAATCATATGATATGATGAGCTAAAAGGAATTGTATATAATACATACTTGGGTTTGGATCATTAGATAGAATGACTAGCCCCATAGTGGCCCACAAATGATGGTAATGTAAAAATAAATAAATAAAAGGAACCTTAGGAAGTCATAAAAAGAAGGAAAAAGACAAGACATACATGATCTTTGATATTCTAATGTGTAGCATTGCATTGATACAACATCTATAGCATATGCAAATGCACAAACTGCATATTGTAGTAAATAAAAACAAAATTATATTTAGTTTTTAGTAAAAACCAAAAAATACTTTTAATACATGTCAATAAATCCTAATAGAAATTAAAATCGACAAGATTGCAAATAGTAAACACCATTGATATTCTTTTTTGTAAAATCCATATGAGAGGAGATTAAATAGTGACAAACACACACACACAGACACATCTCAGATGTGATGGCATGAATAATCTCCTCTTGGTTTCGAGAATAATTTATTGGATTCGTTTGATCTTGGAGCAAACTTGATCCCTCGATCTGAAGAAGCAACAATGAAGTCAACATTAACTATGTTTTTTCTCTGTTGGATCGAGAGAGGTTTTCTCCAAGAATAAATGGCTCCAATAATTTTTCTCTACTGAACATGGCCAACCACATGAACGTGGAATCCCCTCTAGCACCTGCCTCCCCCTTCACATCACTCTTAAATATTTAATACCCAATCTATAGTCTACTAAAAAATATGCATTAAAAATATTCAAAATTGATAAAAAGTGATTGTAAAGCTCTAAATGAGGCTTATCCTTCAAAGGCATATGTCATAAAAAAAAGTTTTTATAAATGAGATTTATCATTCAAAATATGTTCCAAATATACTAGCTATATAATCTACATCTTTATGTCTTATAAAATTATTATACATCATCAATTTCTTTTAGTCTTCTTTTGTGTTTTCCAGTTCTTAAGTAATTCATTAGTCTCCATGTCTTTATTTTCTAGGTGCTCTCTAGCAGCTGATGTTACTTCATTCCTTTCACACCAAGCATGCATGGTCTCGTACCCTTGGTGTGGAGGCTTTTGTGAGGGGCCATCACCTACAAAAACAAAAAATATTAAATTTATATGGCCAATTTTTAAATATGGTTGAAGTAGTTCATTAATATTAAAAAAAACATCTGCAATGTAATTATTTACCTGGTCCACTGGTTGGCACCATTAGAATGGCTTCCCTATTCCCTTGATATTCAGGCCAAGGAGGCTGAACTACAAAATTATCTACCATTGAAACAAATTTTTTTATAAGGAACAAACCGCAAATGTATAAGTAATTAAAATTAGAAGTACGAAATTTATAAGTACAAAATTATTAAGTATATGATTAATATACACCCATTTTACCGTCGTGGGCCTCAGTCACAGGAACATCTTGGGGCTGCACTCCATTGGGATGGGGCTATTGGGGAGCACCATGATATTTTGGCTGTGCTGCACTATCAACTCTCTATGTTCCAATACTAATGGTTTCATTGATAGTGTTTCTCCCCTGATTACAAAAAAGTAAGACATTAAAGTTATGGATGATATCAAACATTTACGTATTTTATAAGTAATGAAAGGTTAATGTGAACTGATTTTTATTTACCTTATCCCGCAAACTAGATCTTGGGGTCTTCCCCATGCTTTTCGTACGATCAACCAAGAATTTATAACTGTAATTGTAACCAAATTGGAGGTCTTCCTTTGTGGTTTCAGTTTCGAAGTCATCGCCCTGCATTGCATAAGATTATGTTTTTTTAATGTTTTTGGCTTCAATATTCTTAAGATGTTTGAGTACTTACGATTCACAACTGTAACCTTGAGTAGCTGCCTTGACCTAGCCTATGTTGGCCATGTTTGGAAATCCTTTATTTGATTTCCTTCAAATTGTTAGGAAACCTATCATCAAAAGTTTCAAGTATGTTATACACCACACTTTTATTTATATCTAAAGAAAATTAAAGGTATTGAAATCAAAATATTGTAATTTACCTTGGGGTACCAGTTATTTTTATCCTGATTTTTTCAATATCTTTTCTTTTGCATCATCAATTATCTCCTTCCACTCCCTCTTTGGAATTGAGGTAGGACGCTCATACCTAGGGTTTCCTACCAAGTTTCATCTATAAACATCCCACTTATATTTTAACTGTTCACCCGTTGTAGAGGTGATCGCTTTTTTATTGAAGGTGTCTACTCCAAAGAGGCCTTTGAGATAATCCATAAGTTCTTTTTTGAGGTTGGAATTATGGAAATTCCACCTCATGCATAAGGTTTCCCCAAAAATTAACAAGGCCTTGCTCTCCAAGTGCCTATAAAAATGGTCGTTTCCTACACACAAAAATATATGATCATTAATTTAAAAATAATAATTTAGATGATTTATGTATGAGATGGACAACATGAAACAACTAAAATATGAAAAACTACGTGGGAGTCTTATTTTTTTTAATGTAAGTTCGTTATCTTCGACCAAAAATGTGCATGGAAGGGTCCCCATGCTGGTCACATGTCTAGCTCCTGTAAATACAACCATATCAACCAAATCATCTACCTCATCTTGGTCACCACCTCTAGAGCCTGATCGTTGTGTGGATTCCTGGCAGTGTGTGTCATGGCTCCTATCTAAAGGTGTGGAAGATGGAGAATTAAATAGTACTCTAGAATCTATATGAAAAACCATGTTAGGACTTTGTGGCATCTCTACAGCACCACTACTACCAACATCGAGCTGAACATGCTCCAAAAATATCTTTATAAGAAAAAAAATGTTTTTTCGTGAGATAATGTAAAAGTTAAAAAACATAATTTCATAATTGAACATATCAGTACATTAAAAAAAACACTTTAAATTATGGTTATTACCTTATATGTGTTAAGCTATGACATAAGAATATTGATACTTTCTAGGACATTGAGAGTTTGATTTGGATGGTCTAACAAGCTAGCAAGTTCCTTGTTTGCTTTAATGATCTTTTTTTTTTAATCAATACCATCGGATCAGGGGATGGATAAAACCCCTCCTCATCAGCAGAATCATGATCAACATATCCTGCAGACTACATATAATTTCAACAAAATCAATGTTATTTCAGTTATATAAACAAATGAAATAATTGATCGCCACACAAATAAAATTATATAAAAAAATAATAAAATTCATGTAAAATGTTCGAATTTGATAATCATTTACATGTTCTACGACTGACCCTTTTCCACGATCATCCTACCACATTATAATATGATTAGAACCCCTGAATATTTAAAAAAAATGTTAACAATAACACAAAAAATGATTCCCACCCAAATGAAATCAACCTCAACGATCAACCTCCCAGATTATTATAAAATTGGGACTGTGAAATATTTAACACATTGTTAAATATAAAAACAAATATAATGAAATAAGTAGAGGTTTCTTAAACATGTGTTTTATAAGTACCCACACACTATTAGTCGATGTTTCTATTTGATTCAAATGGTATTCCACTAATAACTCTTCTCCATGAGCTATCTTTTTTATTGTGCACATGACTACCTGATTCTCTTCACGTCCCTCATATATGAAATTCGGTTGCTTGTTTGTTGTCCCGGTTCATGTGATTTTTATAAACCCTGTGATATTGATAGAATCTTTATGCCTTCCATCAATATAGATAGGCTCTCCCTTATTTTAATCATTGCTTATTAGTTGTATATAATTTGCGGCGAGTGCATATCTCCGCAAACTTCGCATGTACTAGAACAGACACATCCAATCGTTATAATTGTAACAAAGTCCAACATAGTCCATCAATTCAGTTACTGTATTTTATTTTACATGTATTCCATCCATGTAAAATATCCCCAAGCCATGCAGGGAGGATGGTGCAATGTGATATGTCCTATTGTTGACAATGAAGTCAATGTCTAACGGAGGTAGTTCCTTAGGTACCCATTTTTTCACCATCTTCTTATACCTGAGTGACACCTCTATGTATCCTATGATCTCATCATCATAAGAGCATGATCCTCCTTCGACAAGAAAAAATTCCATGTGTCTACAAAATTTTCTTCTGACTTTTTCACCTCTGGTCCTTGTTCGTGTATCATATCTACTAGATGCAGTCACATTTCCCTCTATTCTTCCTAAGCTTCCCTCACTCGAGGAATAAATATCTGATAGATACATGTTTGGTTGTACCTTCAGTCACATGTGCACGTGTTGTTAGTGAGTATACCACATGCACAAGATAGAATGGTCCAAAAAATCACATAGGTGCAAATATCAAGTAGAGTTTTTTCCAGGCTACACACTTATAGGGCCATGATTTCTCTCTCCATATGTTATGAATAATATCTAATCCTATAAGTGAGAGGTTCTTGGTGTTATTGATACATTTATATTTATGGTTATCACCCTTATGTTGGTCAAATTTGTGATGAGCCTTTACAATATCCTTTGATCCTTGGTTATCTTCTTGAGAGAGCCCTTATATTTCTCTAGATAGGTCTCGCCATGAGAATGGTGATCCTATATTGTTCTATATATTGAAACCATAGTGATAGATCAAGATCCATTTACTAAGGAGAAGTTTTTTCTTTGTGGAAAAGTATGGAGGGACCTAGATCCGAGTGATGGATGTGTTGTAGCAAGATCAAGTATGGTTTGCCTATTGTACACACATTTATTTTAATATAGATCTATTTTTTTCCCTCCCAATTCCTTGTGTTACTATTATGCATGTTTGTTATGTAAATATCTAGGGGTTGGTGGTGAATTACTTAACTTGAAAGTAGTTTAGATCTAGTGTTTTGAAATTACTTGAAGTGTATATCTTGGAGTAGGTCGGAAGGTTGTGCATGTTTGATTCTATGTATATCTACAAATGAAATCAGGGATTAAGAATTTTGGATCAAAATTGATCACTTGGTCAAGCCTTTACAAGAGGGGGATATGAAATGGTCTAATGGGAAATAAATCGTTTATTGGAAAGTCTATTTCAAGAATCACATCTGTTCCATCATGTTCCTTAAATTAAGCTCACCATCATAACTGCATTATGTGGTTGGTGAGGAAATGCAATATACCTTATGTAAAGAGGGAGTATGTGAAAGGTACCTTATAAAGAGATTACAATAATTTTGGGGAAATGTAAAAGTCTCTCATTTCATTCACTTTCCTCATGGTATGATACTGGTTCTTTAGCATATTCACATTCCACTATGAATTTCAAGCTACATTATCATATGTTATTAGAACCCAAAATTCATTACTACCTAAACCAACATTGAGAACCTAAGAATAGGAAATTTATGAGTATAGAGGTTGGAAAAATAGAAAACCATTACCTACATGATGAATTTCAAGCTACATTATCATATGGTATTAGCACCCAAAATTCATTATTACCTAAATCAACATTGTGAACCTAAGAATAGGAAATTTGTGTGAGTATAGAGGTTGGAAAAATAGAAAACCATTACCTACATTCCCTTGCTTCTCATTGAGATCTTATGATCCAAAACGTTGATCCATAATCTTTTCTAGAAGGAAATTAGTAGTGGGTCTTCTCCTATATTTAATTACAAACTAGTAGTGATTTTGTGATGGACTGCATAGGGACTATTAACTTTACTTATGTATATCTTTTGTACAACTTGGACAATGTTCTAGCTATACCATTATTCCTCTTTCAAATAGAGTAGCATATAATAGAGTTCAATACAATAGTGCAAAAACTCTTGTTTCAATTATTTGTAGAGTAGTTATGAGGCATACTGGCATTTATGGAGAGAGATAGGGGGTGCAATATGCACACCAAAAGCATGCATGTTCCATCCTCATCCTAGTTCCAATTTTTGAAATTTGTTTTCTATATTCAAAGTTATAAATATATTTTTTATATCTTTAGTTTTGGATGGACAATTATAGGGTGCAATTACCTAATTTAGTAGGGGCACTCATGCATGTGGATTCCCAACTTAGCGAAGGGTGTGAATCTCTAGGTGGGTGCACCTTAATTTGACTCGCTTATTCATGCAAGTAGTATGCACTAAGGTTAGATTTCACACTATGGAATTTTTGTCCATGCATTTATATTCATTGTACCTCTCTTATTACTAGTTTATAAAGTGGGAATTAAGGAAAACCACTTTATGGTCCAAGAGTTGAGTTTTGAGCTATAGATCTAGATTTATATTTCAGATTTAATATAAAATCAATGATGATGTTTTGAGTCTTTATATTAGAATTTTTGTTGTTTTAATTATCAATTTCATGTGTTTGTAGGTTAAAGTAATCTATTCCCTATACAAGTTTCCCACCTTTAAAAATCATAGAGGAGGAGAAAAATCTTACCATCATCAACAATATGAAGAAAGGAAACAATAAGGGAGGACCCAAGAAAGTTTGAAAAGGGGAGAAAGGGGATTCTTATTTATCTAATTAGGGAAAGAAGGTCCTTAACCATATCAAGTGTTTCAAGTGTAAGATATTTGGCCACTATGCTTCTCAAGATTATCCAAGCTTGAGACACTCTTATTCATTGTCTCATCCCTTTCATCTAACACCATTTTTGGTGTTGGATGGTGTGTGGACAATGGAGATTCCAAACATATGGAATCTAATGATAGGGCCTTTAGTAAAATTCAAGATTTGGAGGAAGGCATGCAAGTAAACTTTGTGATGATGCCACATATCTAGTAGTAGGAGTGGGATCTATCTCATCGCATATTCCATCAAGTGATATGATTGATCTTACTAGTTTTTTATATGTACCTAGTTTAACTAAGAATCTCCTTTGAATTTTAGTAGTGATGGACTAAATTAGGATTTATTGTTGAGTTTGATTATTATCATGCCCTCATGTGAAAGACATGCCTAGATCCTAATTGGTTTTTGGCCAATGGTATTTGAGAGGGTGGTGTTTACAAGATGAAAAGATATCATGTGAGAGCCCTAGTGCATGAAAATGATAACTTGTGTGAGATTTCACACAAGAGGGTAGGTCTCTTGCACTATGAAGTGTTTCCAATATTGAAGGACATAGTTCAAGGATTGTTGAAATTCAAGGTTAAGAAGAAAGTAAAGTGTAAGGGATTTGTACTCAGTAAGCATGTGAAGGATTATTTTCCTAGAAGAAAACACAGGTTAAGATATATTCTTTCCATCCTCCTTATTAGGTAAAATATAGTATGTTTCAATCATTGATAATTCCTATAGGAAGTCCTAGGTTTACTTTAGGAAGACCAAGGCTGGGGTCTTAGGTAAGTTTCGTTTGAGGCTCTTGTAGAAAATCAAATAAGAAATAAGATTAAGATGATAAGTTCTAAAAATGGAGAGGGTTATACCTTTGAGGATTTCAACACTTTTTATAAGCAAGTAGAAATTAGGGAGGAGTTAATAACACCCTAAATCCATTAGTAGAATGGGGTTATAAATAGGAATACCACATCCATGATTGAGACAATCAAATCCACAATTCACAATCTAGATATACTCATGTGTCTCTAGGAATAAGCATGTATTACAACTATCTATAATTTGAACATGTGTCCTCATATTTTTGAAGGAAATGAAATTAGAAGAGGAATTCATAGGTGAGAAGCCTTAAGTAGTACATATTCATGCTTACGATTGTCCCATCTATATTCATATTCCTAATGAGAAAATGACTAAGTTGGAACCTTCTAGTTATAAGGGTATCTTTGTGGGTTACAATGAAACCTCTAAATCTTACAAAGTCTACATTCCATATTTAATGGAAGGCAATTGTGAGAATTTTTTTCTAAGTTTGATGAGGATGCATGGACCTCCAAGTCTCAGGAACCTCTAGTAGACATTGAAGAGGCAAATGAGTTTATTTCCCCAAAGGTTGTTCCTTTTATTTTAGAAAAAATTTTATATATTTAGATCAATAAGCTCTTGGAAGTGCAGGGGATGCTTATTTACCATCCAATCCATCTAGAAAACCTATGCACCTTATCCAGACATTATAGTATGTAAAAAAGAAAGTTGGAGCTCCTATGACCTTATTTTGGGTAAGTTATCCTTACAAGACAATTTTGAATTTTATGGCTCTAATATCATCCATCATTGATGTAGAACCTTTTAATTTTGAGGATATATTAAATTATTGTGTTTAGCAAGATGCCATAGTGGAGGAGTACAACTCCATCATGGAAAAAATGGATTGTGGGAGATTATGCCTATATTAGAGTGGAAGATAATGATTGAATCTAGGTGATTGTACTAGGTTAAGAATGTAAAATATGGTAGCATAGATATATTCAAATATTGGTTTGTGGCTAGAGGGTTCTCCTATAAAGTGGGAGTTGAGTATGAGGAAAATTTCACTCCTATTTCTAGGTATGACTCAATGAAACTCATTATGTCATTAACATTAGTCTTTGGTTGGAATTTATATTAAATGGATGTAAATATAACATTTCATAATGGTATAATTCAAGAGGACATGTAAATAGATAAAAAAAAAAGGATTTGAGGTACATGGGCATGAAACCCATGTTTCTAAGTTGAAGAAACCCCTTTATGGGTTCAGGGAAGAATCCTGCGCATGATAGTTTTGGATCAATGAGTATATTTTAAGTTTATATTTTGGTCAAGGCTTTTCATGGAATCTCATCTACTTGCACTGAGTATTTTGGATGTTCTCAATGAAGTGTGTTTCTTTGTTAACATATTTTCTATGTAGACACAAAAGTGTTATAGCCCTAAAATTCCATACCTATGCATACATGGCATTGGCCTTTCTTCTTGCACAATTTGCCAAATTACTGCTGAGGATCTCTCTTTAATTTTTTTTTTTTTTGGAGCATGTACATGTCATGTTGCACTACTGTCCACATACATACCCTCGTTGCATACTAGACAACCCACATACATATGCTAGTTTCACACTAAAAAACCCACATTTACCTCCTAAAGTTGCAAGGAATTCGACGGGGTTTATGGGTTATTGAGGGTTTCCCAACAAATTCACCCACTGTGGCTCGTTTCCAAACTAAATAACTATCATTTTTTCATATAAAAGGAGGTCTTGGGATCACATTACAAAATCAATCATTAGAATAGAGAAACTATGCCAAAATCCCTTCCCCTTTTAGCCCAAGCTTTGCATCCCTTACTGAGATTTGGCCTCAACATTCCCCGTCCATCCCTCTTCTGATAAAATACCTTACTTACTTCCCAATAAGATCAGCTGATTATGAGAGGTATTACAGGAATGATGCACTTGGAGCAGTAGTAAGAGGAGCCTGGACTAGGTTCACAGAGCATATGCCAACGAGACGGTTGTAACTTTTGTAATCTTCACATCTAAATAAAATAATTATGTTTCTATCCCAACTATTGTGTTCTTATGCTTATTTGATTAATTCATTCACATGTGTATCTGAAATCTAACACTGATAAGTAGATATATAGTATCTTGTAGTTTTTTTGTCGCAATTGTTTACAGGTCAATTTTGGGAGGAGACCAACAGTCCAAGAAACTACAAAGGAGAAGGAGGTCTACATCAATCGAAAGGACCTAGGGTACACCCTATTTTCCTTCTCTCATCTTTTAAGGTTATATTGTTTGGGATAGTTTAGAAATAGGATTGTCTTTTAAGGGAGATACATTTTCTGCCTATACTTTGACCCAATATAGTAATAGGGGGATTTTCCCCACTAGCAGAATTGGAAACTCCACTGGGGAGTCTCTCTAGGGTGTTAGAGGGAGGTTTTTAGGTTTTAATTGGCTTCTTTATTTCCTTTTGAGTTTTTATCAATTTTACTAAGTTTTTTAAGGGTCTTTGGTCACCTGCAAGGTGCCTACCAGCTTTCCCTACCCAGTCAGTCTGCCTAGTCTTTTTATTTTTGAAAATATCATAGGTGTACATGCTCTGCTTTGGATAAGCCCACGTACATACGTAGTCTGCACAGTAGACAGATCATGTACATACACAGGTTGTTGGTGCAACAACTCGTGTCTCTGTGTCTTGAAAGTGTTTTTTTTTTAAGTTTTTCTCTTTCCTGATAGAAGTTTTGGGCTTCTCAGGGATTTCTTAGACTTTACAGAGTCTCTGTTAGTGGCCTTGGCTTGGGTCAAAGATTCAGTTTTAACTTGATTCTTGGTTTTATTTTGTTTTCTCTAGAGGTTTAGAGTGAAATTTAAAGTTTTAGATCCTCAGGTTTCTTTTGAATCCTTGCATTTACGCAGTTGGCCTAGGATCTCTATCAATCTTGGGTTTTGTTCTCTTTGTCCTGTTTATGCTTAGAAAAATGAAAAAAATAATTTTTAGTTTGATTTTTCTTGTTTAAAGTATTTCAAAAAATCCAAAAGATTTTTTTCATTTAGTTTAGTAGTGTAGCATAGGTTGGTTGTTTGCAAAATAAAAGAGTTTTAGTTTGAAAGTTCTTTCTTGCTTTCTTGAAAAGTATAAGTATTTTTGCATTGTGGAACAAAAGCACTTTCTTAGGAAACTTTCAGTTATGAGATCTTGAAACATTAATTTGAAAATTTGATATTTACAAAGCTTTTACAAGCTATTGCTTTAAATTCGAAGTATCTAATTTTTTTTTTCATATAAATTCTCTAAATTTTTCTTCATTTTCATCTCTTCCAAGCACCACTAGTTGCATGACCACATACTTTGCATAAATCAAGCCCATAAAATTAATTCTTAACTTAAAATCTATTAGAATTTTTGTTTGTAGGGTTCACCAACTAGTTTAGGCTTTTAGGTCCTTGAAATAGGTGTGAAGAGGAAACTCTTCAAGGTCATTTAAAACAAACATTGGAGTCTGAGATAGGGAATGTCTTAAGTCTAGTTTCATAAGAGTTATCTAAGACCCCCCTCTAACATAGGGGCTAAACACGACGTCGCGTAAGAAAATGCAGAGGAGATAACCCCTCCAAAGATGGACCGAGCGTAGTGGGGATTATATATTGAGGGTCTTTCTTGGGAGCAATACTAATTGCATTTGCCTACGGAGCCTCATGGACCTTGAATTCATTCAATATCCTTAGTTGTAGTCCAGACCAATTTCTTTGGGCACCATTCAAGGTCTTCAGACTTGTTATCTCACTCATTACGATCAACCCAACTGTCGATTGTACCTACCTGATGACTGACTGCAAGCTGGAAAATTAGTTTCCTATTTTTATGGACTTACACAGGTGACTATGGGGGTGTACCGTGGTACCTAGGGTGAATGTTAGATTGTTATTCGCAGAGTATACCTGGAGGGTGCTTCCATGTTCAAGTTTCACTTGCACCAGTAAGTTTCTCAAGTGTTGATTGGCGTAACTGTCCTTCCCACTAGTTAGTTGTCTACTTGATTTATATTTAGGAACGTTTAGTCTGTGCTCTATGATTCTCTCTAGTCAAACCTTACTATGTCATTTGATCATTTCACAAGGTGTAAGATCAACAACTCCTCCGGTCACGTAGGCTTCAAGGCCTATCGTCGATTACCTTACTCCACCACCGTTGAGGCACATGATAGATCAAGAAGGATTGTTTGAAGTGACTAGGGCACATGAAACTGTACTTGAGCCTTCTATGAGAGAATAATTTATATCCCTAGAGGAATCCATTGATTCTAACCTAGAGATTGAAGGTTTCAGGCCAACATATTCTCCGATCACTGACTTATTGTCACCGCTTTTAATTCATATAGTCCCCTCGAGGTGACTTATCCTGAACGCTAGTTCATTCAGCGAGTGGTGATGGAAGAAAATGCTTCTACTTTGTCAGGGAGTCCTCGTATTCCCGTTATGACTACCACTGAAGGGGGCATTGTACCTCCTCCCCCACATCCTCTTGTCAGGACCACAACTGTCCTGACATCCATGAATTTGGGCATTGGTTTGATCCCTTTGACGTCTTCAACCATTGTTCCTTTCATTTAGAACACGACAAGTGATCCCTTCTCATATGAGATGCCCATTTTTTACTCAAAATCAATTTTTACTTACACTCTACAAACCATGGGTCTGGGGGCAGGGGGCTCTAACTCTCCTTTGCAAGGATCTGTCGTGGGCACCACTTCCCCATTTAATGCTATTCCTTATGGAGGGGTTCATATACCTCCTCTGTCCCCTTCACCTGGTGGTGCGTTTCAGTAGCCAATTGGGCCTAATGCTAACTATAGTTTGTTCAGTGGAGGAAGTCTCGAACCTTCATCCTACAAAACGACGATGGGATCAATGTCATTCTATTTGTTTGGGGAGGTTGGAAATAATGATTTTTCTTCGTCTTCTTTCTCGACTGAGGGAAACCCCATCTTTAGTCAACAAAACCCCATGCAAGGTGACATTCCTTCATAGGGAGCAATGATAGGAGTATACTCCACACAAGGTCTTTGGAATCCTTGACAAGGCTCGTTTCCCTTGCAAGGGATGTCGATTGGGGGAAACCCATTCCATACTCAATGGAACCTCGGGAAAGGTTCAGTACCTATGCCAGGAGGGTCGAATGGGGGCATCCCCAACCAAGGTCCTTGGAGCACTGCACAAGGAGAAATCCCTACGCAAGCTATGTCATCTAACTTTGGGATTCAACCAATGATGCAACAATAGATGAAATTTACTTTTGCTAGTCAAGGCCATGATTTCTACCAAGACCTTCGACAACATTCCAAATTTTCCTGGCAACCTGGTGCCAGTCAAAATCTAGGTCCCTCTTTTCATATAAATACTCTGCAACCAAAACTACCCTTTATGGCAACCCTGCATTTGCTAGACTTGCCGATATTGTTAAATGAATCGATTTGTCATGATCCACATTGGCCCCCCATGCTGACTAAGTTTTCTTTTGACATCCTAAAGTTTGAGGGCAAGCCTGGCAAAGATCCAGGTGATTACATGCCTACCTTTCACTTGTGATGTTCATCGAACTCGTTGAAAGATGACTTCGTTCATTTGAACCTTTTTCAACGTACTCTTATAGGGGGTGCAACGAAATGGTATATCAAGTTCGACAAATAGAAGTACTCTTACTTTAATGACCTGGCTATGTTTCTCCTAAACCATTTCTAGTTGCCAGTGAGATATGATGCCAACATTGATTTGCTAGCCAACTTCGAGCATACTAAGGCTGACCATATCTTGGATCATATCCGAGAATGGAGGCAACAAAAGAGCTTGATTAAGGTGAAGGTCCGTCCTGTGTTCTTGTTGGAGTGGTTCTTAAAGTATTTTGTGCCTTGCGTATCCAAAGATGAGGCAACGTTTGGGGTTTTTTCTGAGGAAGAGGCTATTATGATAGCCCAGTAGCTAGAACTGATTTACTCTAAGTCTAGCGTGATTTACAAGATCTTACTTGATGCGTCACGATCAAATCTTGATAAGGCCAAACAAAATTCTGGGCCCCACGCTGACCGCATAGTGGGATCAACACAAAGCAATTCCATGGATCTAGTTTCTAATCAATTACACCAATTATCGATTCAACAGACTGTGTCCAGCTAGAATCCTAGTTCGACTGCCCCTGTAACCTAGACATCGTATGTACACAATGTGAAATTGACAACTCCCAAGGCCAACCAATAGATTGAGGGAAAGAAGAAATATAAAAACAAAAAGGGTAAGGGGGATAAAAATGCTTCTAACAATGCTGGCAAGGGAAAAAATGAAAATAGGAAGGAGAATTTTCCATGTAAGCTTTGCACGGACGACCACTTAACTCACCTATTTCCTCGGCTTGTGGAAGACCATAAGATACTAGCACAAAAACAACCTGTTGTGTTGACAAAGCCTTTTCCACAAGGAAAAATATGGCTCATGATTCTACATCCATGAGTGCAGTTGGGTGTAGTCCAAGACCCCTTGCGCCTAATCCTAACAACCTGACCACAAACATTTACATGATGAACACTGAGGCTCATTTATCAACCAGGACTCATGACTACAGAATGCCAGAATCTGTTGAGAATGGAAAAGAGGCCTCCAACCCATTGACTTCTCTTCAAATCAAGAAGACAGTGGGAGAGAAAATGACTTGCATCCCTAAAGGTGCGTTTAAGAAGGATTCCCATAACCCAAATGCGAGGGATGCTTAGAATTAATCCATTGTGGAGGATCTAGAACAAACCCCTTGTGCAATTGTTTCTCTGGAGTTTCTTCAGATTTTTGCCTCATAGAGAAAAGATTTGTTGTCTGCCTTGGGAATGACAAAACCTAGTAACTCGGGAATGATAATTTTTGATTCAACTGACCTTGAACCTTGTATTCCTCACCATGTCTCCTTTTAGATAGTAGAGGCATACACCATGAAATCATTGAAATGGAACATTTTACGTACAGTGGTTGATTAGGGTGCCTCGACTTGCATAATGTAGTTGGCATGTTGGAGGGCCATTGGGTAGCCTGATTTGTCTCTGTCACCTATGTTTCTTACGACTTTTGACGATCGATCATTTAGACCACACGGTATAATTCCTTCTTTCCCCGTGTAGTTGGAGGGTACAACTGTGTGCATCAAGGTTGAAGTAGTCGATGTGTCTCTTGACTACAATATTTTGTTAGGATAGATTTGGACTTACACAATGCATGCAGTTTTAGCCACTGTTTTTTGGGTCTTATGATTTTCGCATGAAGGTCGGATTATAACCGTCGACCAGTTATCCTTCTCTCATCCTGAACCTTCATTGGGGGATTCCATGGTCTCGATGATTGATAACCCTAAATGATTCCTATCAATATCTCCAAAAGCCCTGGCATCGTGGAGAATGTCTTTATTGGAGCAAATTTCTCCCCCGAAGAGATTTGAATATACGTTGAGTTTATTAAAGAGTTTTGCGATGTTTTTTCCTGTTCTTATGAGGATATTCCAGTCATCAACCTGTTAAGCCCTAATATTGGCTCATTACCACTTAATTGGGGCATATTAGATTAGTAATGTTATTTTATTTATGTCGGCTTTAGGCCATTAGTTGTGATTTAGATTAGTAATGTTATTTTATTTATGTCGGCTTTAGGC
>ML776879.1:993018-1046793 GCA_009831015.1 Picea engelmannii | reverse complement strand
GGCCATTAGTTGTGATTTAGATTAGTAATGTTATTTTATTTATGTCGGCTTTAGGCCATTAAAACCTCCTAGTCTCCTATATATACCCATGAATTGTTGAACATGAAATAAAAACTTTCCCTGATGTCAAATTGGTCTGACAGAAGCTTCCCCCAGTCAATCCTCAAAAAGACACGACAATAAAGGCTAAGGTGGATAAAATCCTCAAGGATGGTTTCATCTACCCCATGCAACTCAAGGAATGGGTATAAAACCTGGTTCCTATCAACAAGAATCAAGGCATGATTCACGTTTATATGGATTTATGGGATTTGAAGAAAGGTTTCTCGAAAGAAAATTTTCCAACCCCGTTTATTGACCAGATTGTTGATGAGTGTGTTGGTTGCGAAGTATTTTCTTTCATGGATGGTTTTTCGGGATATAATAGAATTCAAATAAAACCCGAGGACCAACATAAAACAACTTTTATTTGTCCTTGGGGTACCTTCGCGTATCGAAAGATTCCTTTTGTCCTAAAGAATGTTGGAGCTACTTTTCAATGGGCCATGTCATTCACGTTTTACAAACTCAAACACATAGTCGAGGTGTACCTAGATGATATAGCATCACTTTCTCACAAGCGATTCAATCATTCCTCCCATTTATGAGTAATATTTGAACGATGTCGCGACTATCTGATTCACTTGAATCCTAACAAGTTCAATTTTTGCATGACATCGGGTCATTTATTAGGTTTCATCGTGTCAAAAAAATAATTCATGGCCAATCCTCTTAAAGTTGAGGCGATAGTTTAATTGTCTCCCCTGTGCACAATACCCCAACTTCAGAGTTTACAGGGGAAAGTGGAATTTCTTCGACGTTTTATCACTAATTATGCCGAGATTATGAAAGGGTTCAGGTGTCTTTTGAAAAAGGGAGTCCCATTCTATTGGGACAAAGTATCTCAACTCTCTTTTGATGTGTTGAAATGTGCTCTGACGTCTTCCTCTTTGCTTAGGCCTCTTGATTATGGAAAATATTTCCTGTTATATTTGGTTGTTGCATAGTTCACCATCGACATGGTCTTGGTACAAGTGGATGATGCACTTGAGGAGCACGTTATCTATTATATTAGCTGAGTCCTAGTGGGACTGGAAGTCAACTACTCAGATGTTGAGAAACTCACTTTGGTAGTTTTTCATGCTATCCAACGGTTTCATCACTATATATTACTTCGCAAGACCATTTTCATTGCCATCGTCAATCCCTTTCAACATGTGTTAATGTGATGTGTCATCGGTGGAAAAATCAGTTGGTGGATAGTTATTCTCCAAGAATTTGACTTGGATTTCATTTCGCTGAAATCTAAAAAGTCCCTAGTCTTCATTGAATTAATTTTGGAACTGGCAGTCGAAAGTGGCGATGTTTCGCCTAAAGAGTCACCAATTAACAGAGATATTTTTATGATTACATCTTTAGACCTTTGGTATAGAGATATTCTTGTGTATATTCATACTTTGAAGTGCCCCTATTCTTCTTCTCATGATGAGCATCGACAAATATGACACCAAATGCAAAGTTGTCTCATCCTCAATGAAATTTTGTATCATCGAGGTGTATATTTCATTCTTCGACGATGTCTTACTCATAAAGAATAAAATCTCGTCTTGAAAAACTGTCACACTGGAGCATGTGGCGGTCATCTGTCTGGGTTGGAAAGAACCCAAAAGATTCTTCACGTAGGATATTTCTGGCCCTCATTAATCAAATATTATGTTGAGGCAGTCAAGTGTCACCCATTCTAGATATTCTATCAGAATATGAAGGCACACACTGCTCCTATGTTTCTGATCATTGATGTCAGACCCTTCACTAAGTGGGAGATTGATTTCACTACTTGTCACCCGAATTCTTCCAGGGGGAATCACTATATCATCATAGCGGTAGACTACTTCACTCAGTGGGTTGAAGCTATGCCGACATTTAATAATGACAGAGAAATCGTTGCCATTTTCATTTTCAATCAGATAGTAGCAAGATTCGGTATCCCGAAGGAGTTTGTCACTGACCATGGCAGTCACTTCCAGAATAAAATGATGATTGAATTAACATTAAATATTGGGTTTAAATAGGAACATTCGTCAACCTATTACCCTCAAGCGAATGGTCAAGTAAAATATGTGAATAAGTCTTTCAAGACTATTCTTCAGTGGGAAATCAATTAAGCCAAGTCAAATTGGAATTTGATGTTATATTCGGCGTTATGGGCCTATTGAACTTCTGTTAATACTGTTACTGGTTTTTCACCTTTCCAACTTGTCTATGGGTTGGAAGCAATCTTACCCATTAAGTGTCATATCCCTTATTTAAAGTTGGTTGTGCAACTACTGCCCGACACCACACTACTTGAGGAATGTCTTCTATATCTCGAGTAACTTGATGAGCAACGTTGTGATGTAGCCTTGGCTAATGAGACTCATAATAAATGAGCCAAGTATCAATATGATCAGTATGTTCACCCTCAAATTTTCTCTGAAGGCAATCTTTTCCTGGTCTACGACCAAGAAAAGGATCCCCTGGGGGCAGGCAATTTCAAACCCATGTGGTTTGGACCTTTCATCGTGAAAGATATATTAGAGAAGGGTTCTTACTATTTGGTTGATTTCAAGGGAAATTCCTTGGTGGAGCCTAGAAATGGGCTCTACCGTAAGAAGTACTACTCTTAGGTCGGTCACCTAGGTGTGGATTCTTGTATATATGTATAGTCTTTTATACATTTTTGTCTTTTTCATTTTATGGACGTGTAGTTATTTATGTCTTCTTTTTCACTGTGGTAGATGTCAAGTGAATTGGAGGTTTACCTTAGGTTCATAGACGACACTAGCTGACACACTCGAAGGCTTGCTTCTACAACTTGGGTGATTTTCACACCTGGAGGCCAGTTGCTATCTTTCAGAGGTATTTGTCTAGGTGAGTCAACCAATAATGTTTCCGAGTACATTGCAGTGATTGAATTACTACATGATGCTTTGTCACATGGTATTTATCGCCTCCGGGTTTATTTAGATGCTCAATTGGTTGTGTCCCAGTTAAATGGGGTTTACCGCGTTTATGATCCCACTCTCACCAAAGATTCCTTAGGGTACGTCTCTTAGAATGATATTTTGATTATATTACTTATATTCATGTCCTTAGGAGATTTAATCATTTAATTGATACTCTAGCTAATTAAGTTTTAGATTGGCATATTTCTCACATGTAAAAGTAAAACACACACATACATATGTAAATACATTTGTAAAAAATGTTGTCCATAAAAAAAGAAAAATGTATATATATATATATATATATATATATATATATATATATATATATATATATATGTCCAAAATGGTGTCATGAGTACAAAGTGGGCATGAAAGCCTCAAATATAATCAGTATACATTGTTGGGCTTAAGCCTTCAAAATACATAATACAAAAAGTTCCCTTAGCACATAATTAGTCTGATGTTATCTAAGGTGTAGGCCTATTGGCCATGATGTAGTGGACAAAAACATTCAAAAGACGCTGGAATAACTGGACCCAGGTCCGTTGAACCCCTACTACATGTGGTTGCATAGCTGGGGGAAGATCGTCAATCTTAGCCATAGAAATTGCATGAGTGAGAACAACGAGGGTCCTCTCTACTCGTCGTAGGACATTATCAGCCTCTCTGGTTGGGCATCCTCCTGCAGCTGCTGATCCTCCTGCTACTATTGGTCCTACCTTTGGTCGAGGATTATGCCTGGTCCTTGTGAATTCTACTAGTCGAACAAGTCCCACATCTGTACATAACAGATTTGTAAGTTGGTACTCTAATGCACACATAAAAATAATATATATATAAATTAAATTTTTTTAATAAGTTTAAAAAATATATGTTATCTATCTCACCGTGCTCCTTTCTAGGGGGAACGGGCATGTCGGGATCTCTAAGGAAGCTAATCCCTACATAGGGATAGTCCTCTAAGACTGGGATCTAATGTTCCCACCATTCAAAGAATTTATCATTGAAGGCCTCTTAGGTCCTTCCTCCACTCTGTCTAGGCAGTAAGACCTCCCACCTACACAATGCTGGGAAGGAGGCAATATTCCCCTGTACTATCTCTCTCGGACTGAGACTGGGAACCTCTTGAAGAAAAAAGAGCATAAAATGGTACCAAACATGAAGTTCTTGTTCGTATGCCTACGATACTCCGTGAGTTTTTTCTTCATGCATAATATAATGGTATTACTTCAGTTAAATATCGTCTCCCATAAACATTAAACTGCATAGTGCATTTGTGCATGGGAGGCTTGATGGAGTGTTGTGGATCTAGTAATCCACCTGATCATGAATAAAATGGCTCGTAGGGAGAGACTAGTAATATTTTGAATCGACACTTGATAACCTACTTTCTCGGTACCAGCCTCATAGTGCATCGCGATGTAATATTCTATGTTGTATGGTCCTAGAGGAAAAGTCCTCAATTTCACCAATTCCCCTCTCCTAGAGAGACCAATCAAGAAGTAGATGTCCTCTGTGGTTGGGGTCAACGATTGAACATATAACATGAACACCTCTGCTCTGGGATGCCAATACTCTACCAAGGCATTAAGCAACCTTAGTTGTGCCCTCATGAACGAACATTGAAATTTTTTCCATAAGCCACACTATTTTAGAGTAGCGACGTCCAGAGGGTCCTCCTCGACCAATACATCTAGCTCCTCATGTTCCCTCTCTCTCTCTAGTGCACATACATCCTGTCACACACAAAAATTAGAGAGGTTTTAATACTTGTGTTTTATTTTTTCAATACAAAATGAGGTGTACATGGGTTGTAGTTTGAACAATCACGTATGTACTCAAGTTGTTTATTAATCTTTCCAAGTACGTACACGAGCTACCTTTTGACAACTCGCATACATGCAAACGTGACCCTTTTGAGATGGGTTACATTTATATCGGCCCATGGTAAAATTCATTTTTTCAACTTCTGCATATAGGTTAGGTTGTCACTCCCAGCTTTCTTCATGATGTTGACTTTTTCTCTTTGCCATAGGATCGTTCCCACCGAGGTGAGACATAGAACCTTCTTAGCTACTTTAGAAGTGTCGTAATTAGGTGGTAGAGCCTACCTCTACATGAATTCGCTAGGTAAATCCTTTACTGCATTTTGGCATCCATGTTGTGAGTTTTGACTATAGGCTTGGGATTCTGTTGGCACATGGGGAGACCCAGGGTTCAATGCTTCAACAATGCACCAACAAAACCCTAACTACATACCCTTTCGAAAACACCTACAAAGAAGGAGAAGTCTCACCCAAGGTAGAGGCAAGGGGGTTATACGACTCAGGTGTCTGTAACCAAGCTGGGACACATACATGTGATTATAACACTTCGCAAAGTACTTTAATAACACTTAAAATATGATATGCATTATTTCATTAGCTTTATTAACATCGCAAAACAAACCCTAAAATAGATCGACGTAGTAATAGTAAAGATTAAGCACTTCAACCACTTAGCACACAACACATAGTTATATATAACATTCATTCATCCTTTCCACATGTGAGCACTAATCATCTATAGATCTATCTAACATACATAATAAGAAAAGCATATTCATAATATAAACAACACAACACAAAGCAACCAGAAGACACAAGATATACGTGGTTCACCCCAGTGTGGGGCTACGTCCACCAACTACTTCGTCTTCTTTATTATTCTTCAATCTCTTACATTCATCCGCTGTTGTGTATTAAGCCACATAGATAATCTTCACAGGGGACAGGAGATATGTGCATTGAGCACCAGATCCTCCTTCCCAAAATTATATCAAGCACAAAGCCAACCCCTTTATCAAGCACAAAGCCTTACATACACTTTTTGTTACACGTACCACTCATAACTTCTTTCACTTAGCTACCTAGACTTCGTTCTCTAAGTCTCTTACAACACTTAGCTACTTCTACCTTACAATCATACTTATTTATACTTTTACAATTCCTTACAAAAGTCCTAATCATGGGTAAATCCATGGTTAGACATCCCATAAACCATTACAAAAACCCTAAACCCACAAAACAAGTGAGATTCGCGATCTCAACTCTGCCTGGGTGCTCCTTCCTTAATCACTATGTCGAAGTCCAAAAAGTGGTCAAACTTGACCAATATTTCCTCAAAACTTGGTCAAGGGCCAATAGGCTCCCAACACTCACTTGTGATGCATCCCGAGTCACGAAGATTTGGGCAATGCTTCTTCAAATGCCTCGATCTTCACTCGAGCAACCTCAACTTCATTCTTCGCTTGAGCCTCCTTCTCAGCGTGCTCTTGGATCATATTCTTTGTAACATTCCCTTCAAAGCATTGTTCGATTGATTCAACCACTTGGTCCAGTTGCAATCCTTGTCCCTCAATTTATTCGAACACCTTGTAGGCTTCATCCTACACAGGTTGCAGCTTCTGCGTGATTTCCATTACCCTACCATGGATGACAGTAATCTGTTGTTGTACCATGCATTGTTCCTAATATCTCTTCATTATTTCTACCATAGTGAGTAGCTTCATCTGCGTCCATACTGATAGTGCCTGATGCTACGCTTCCTGTAACTGTGCTTCCAGTTTCCTTAACTATGGATTTTCTGTGAGGCGTTCATAAGTCTGCGCGCTTCTATCGCTCAGTTTTTTGCATTCTGAGACGATGGCTATGATCCTTCCAAATGTGTTCTTAGCGTCTCCCTCCCTCTGATTTCACACCTCTTGCGGAGTGATTGGTACTTCTTGGATCTCCAACTCTATTATCCTCGGTTGAAGCTACTGGATGGTCTCAACAAGCTTCACCACTTGAACCTTGACTGACTCATGTTCTTGTTGTTCCAAGCCTGGCACAGAGTGAAGTGATTTATTCACCGCTTCTTTGACCACATTTTTCTTTGTGAGAAGCTGGTCCTTTTCTCTCTATATCTTCCCTTTGTCCTCCTCAAGCATTGCCCAAAACTCATCTTTCTCATTCTCATAGGCAGTTACGTAGTACCGCGCAACTCATAGTTGGTCTAACACTTCCTGTTTCTCTTGTCTCAAGGATTCTGTAGCCTTCTCCTTTTCTTCTTGGACTTTCTAAAGTCGAGCATCTGTTGCATCTGCTAATCTTCTCAATTGGGCATGCTCATCCCCCAATTTTGCAACCTATGATGAAGAAAGTGCATTAGGTACAACACGGATCAATTGAATGTCTTGTTGTATTTCCTTCAGTTCCTTTTCGAATTTTCCATATAGCTCCTCCTTCTTTACTCCTTAGCTTTGCAAGAGATCTTCAGACACATCCTCCATCGCTCCGCTGACTATTCTGATATCATCCTATGTGAGTGTGGCCTCTAGCTAGGACTTACTCGCATGTGTCTTCTTTCTTGCCAAAGGTTTCTATGGAGAAACCTTCCTCTTTCGTGGTGTTTCTATTTCAGTAGAAGGATCCTTTGGTAGTGTAGCTTTGCCTTCTTCTTTCTTTTCTCCTTTATCCCCTCCTCCTTCTCCATTTACTTTGTCTCCTCCTCTCGGTGAGCCAGATCCATTTTCTTCTAAGGCGCTATCCTCCTCATCAGTCTCTATATTATGAAATTCCTCCTTTTTCTTCTTCTTCTTCGCATTGGATTGTCCTGCATGCTCGATCTGGGTGACCAAGGGGATTCCTATAATGTCAGTGTCAGAGAGATTGACATCAGTGACAAGTGTCTGAAATTACTTTGGCCATTCCTTCATGATCTACTCCATGTCTTCATCTATCAGCGTGTAATAGGATTGTAACTCCTCCTTTCTCTCATCTCTGTGTGCAGTGATATAGATAAAATGCGGATCTGCATAAAACTTGGCTATCGGTCTATACTAGTGCAGGGTGCATGGTATCATGTGCTAGAATGAATCAATGGAAACCTTCAGTTGTTGATAATAGGCATGGAAGACAATGTTCGACTGCCATTTCTTCGACATGTTGTTGGTGTACCACAAGGTATAGAACCTCGTGGCCAATGAATCTAATGGGTTGATCTTCAGGAAGGTGGCTCCTTCGGGCATTTTCCAAGAGACAAATGCAATCAATATGAACAACCAACTAAAGTGGAACTCGTATCCCTAATCCTGAGATTAGTGATAGTCTTTCTCGAGCTCATTGATGAGGTAGTTCACCCAATTCATTTTCATTCCCTCCACACATTTTCCTGCGAGGTCCACCACAAACCTGGTGACCTGTGTGGGGAGGTTTTTTATTACGATATTGTCAGTTATGTGTTGGAAAGTGAGGCGCACTGTGTCATCTTGGATAGAGGCTACATTGTATCCTCGCTTTCCCTTTTCGAATTTTCCATAAGCCTCCTTTATGCACTGGGCCAAGGAGCGATTCGAGGTCTTCCTTGGGTAAAACTGCTAAGGGTTGGGTCCCTGCATCCTCAATCCTATAATCAAGTCGATCAACGTTAGATCCACAATAATCCATCGATCGAGCCACATGTATCTTCCATGGTAGCCTTATAAGAGGAGTTTAACACAAGAGTTAACCTCATGGTGTTGGCCAAAATGGAGAATCTTCATCACATTTGTTATAGTGGATTGCTTCAGCTCCTTAATCCATGGCTAGGATACCTAGTGAGGCATCTTCCCTGGACTTCGTCAAGTATCTATGGGGTGCAAGAATCACATAGTTCTTTTTATCTCCAAGGATGAAGTCACTGATTTTCAATAGTGGGATCTGTCCCAGTTGACTCCCAACTACGCGTATTCCTTTCAGGATGTACGCGGTGATCAAATTGTACTCGAAGTCCCATGGGATGTTGTCACGGTTAACCATGCCATCCAAAGGTGGGATATAATATGGTAATATTGATGGGATTTTCTTCACATTAGCTAGATTGTTGCGATGCTTACTTCGCTCCTCAGTGGTAGGGTTGACACAGCTCGAACGACGTCCAGTCGAAGGGGAAGCCTAGAGTCACCCGTTCAATGATGCCTGTAATCCTTTAGACATAGCTTTATTATCCATAAAATTCTTATGAACCTCCTCGACATACTTCTCTAACTCAGTGTGTTCACCCGACATTCTCACTTTTAAACAGACCAATCGGGGTAGGTGAACTGAAAGGAAGGGTAAAAAATGGATGGCAAGGTCTAGCTTCAGATAAGACAACTCAATCATTTCTTCTCTTGTCTCATATAATCATGGGTGGAAAAAGTGGTCCCGATGCAACGTCCGACGGGTTAAATAAGAGAACGTTGTAACATATTCTTCCAATGGGCAAGCATGCTTCCATTAATGTGAATCCGTCCATTATGGTGCGGTCTCAACATCCCAAACGTGGTCCATCCTCCCATAAATGTGTTTCCTAGCCATTATGGAGTGTTTTTCTAATGGTTGGGGTGCCTCCAACGGTCATATAGCTTCTCCAGGGTGAAGTATCATTCTACGCGATTCTGCTGTTCTGGCGAGGTTCAAATCCTGTAAACCTACCTCCTGTGAAGTCTTCCATTTGTTCTCTATAACTCCTATAGCTTTTCTAACTTGGATTTCTTCTTACTGAGATTCCTTGCCTTCTTTCCTATGATATGAGTCTCTCTATCTGTTTCTAGAATTCTCTTTCCAGTCTTATTCTTATCTTCTCCTAGCGTAGTTACTTCACATTGTGGATGTGCTCTCAAAGGGTTCAAAGTTAATATCCCTTCTCTTATTAATTCCAAGGTTGGTGTTCTTCTTTCTTGCATGGATATTTCCTTCAAACCTTCTTGCATTCTTTCAACTTCGATAGCTAATTCTCTTGCCCTATGTTGCTTCGACTTATCTTCTCGTTCTTCTATTAGTCGGTCCATTTTTCTAGCTATGAAATCCCTTAGTTCTTGATTTCTCTTTTCTGCAACTTCTTCCTCTTCTTTCCTTCTGATGTAATCCTTCTCAATCCAAGTCTTTCTTAACAAAAGTGGGAATGGGGTGTTGTTCTCAACAAACTTAATGACTTCAAATTCCTCTTCGGTCGATTTTCCATGGACGACAACAAGTACATTAGTAACTCTTCCACATAGGGTCATCATCTTTCCCTTGAACAAGCCTATCCTTCCGAATGAATGTATCACAATAGGCTTTCCCAAAATTTCCCAAGTGTCTTATGTCATAATATTCACTTGTGTTTCCTCATCCAAGACACAATCTATGTCAAAGTCTCCTATTCTTGCATTTATGCATTGTTTTACCTTCAAGATCTCTGGTAAACTGACATCTTTGTGATCATTCATCATTTCTTTCAACTGTGATAACATAGTTTGAGCTTTCTCTCACTCATTCTCTTGATGATTATCTAACATGCTGTTATTTTTTTGAATTCATAGTTTTCTTGTCTCATGTTCATTTGTTCAACTTTAGCAATCATCCTTGGGCAATCCTCAACTTCATGACCAACAATTTTGCAGCAAAGACAAATAGGGCTTGTACCATGGAATCCCTTAGCAAGATGTCCCGATCTTCTACAGTTATAACATATTTTCAATCCTCTCTTTCTCTTGTATGTTCCCCAACTTCTCCTGTACTGTGCACTAGGATCACAATGTTGGACCTCCAATCTTCAAAGATTCTTTCTAGGTTCCTGCATCCACTTATTAGTCCAAAAATTCTTTCTATGCATAGGAATAATATATCTTTCTTTATTTCTATCTAATTTATTCATATCAACTCTTTCTTCCAACTGTGCCCTAGCTTTCAGATTAGGACAAAATATATTAAACATACCTAAATTCATTCTTTGGAAACAAAAAATTCAATTATCTTACACTTATCAAAGCACAAAGCTTTACCTCTTTTAATATCTTACCTCTTTTCTTCAGATCATATTTCTCTTTTAGCACAGATCTTCCAACTCAAGTAGATTACTGCACACTACAACAACATATCTACGCATAGAGCTTCTCCAAAATTGAAAATATTGTCAAGAGATCTTGTTTCCCTTCATGCTCACCAAACTCAAATTTGAAGGTACATCTATCCGAAAATAGTTTACCCCTTTTTCGGTCTGGATGGCCAATTTTACGAATAAAGGTATGGTCTAGGAACTTCGGTTCACTAGAAGAGTGTTCTCAGGCGTAAGTTTAACCTTTTTTCAGGCACGAGGGACTAAATGTTTGAAAAAGGAACATTCTCCTTGGTTTTGGATTATCTCTTTTTCAGGCCTTGGAGATTACTTATGAAAAAGGAACCCCCTCGGAGTCCATAGTTAGGCACGTTTTAGACTCCCTAAATATGAAAAGATCGTCGAGTGACCTTGTTCCTTTCAAACTCGTTAAATTAGTCTAGAAAGAACATCTATTCAACATGAGTTTAAGCCTTTTCCAACCAATAGATTATTTCGGAAAAAGGTATGCCTCGAGAGACTTGTCTCGTCAGGAGAGTTCTCCTCAGTTATATTTTGTACTTTTCCAGGCTAAGGAGACTAAAAACTAAAAAAAGGTTGTGAGTCCATAGTTAAGCTCTTTTCAGACTCCTTAAAATTGAAAACATCACCGAGTGATATTGTCTCAATCACATTCGTTAAAATAGTATTGAAGAGACATCTTTTCGGTATAAGTTTAACCCTTTTTTGAACCGACTAGACTGCTTGTGAAAAAGGAACTCCTTGGAGTCTTCGTTTAGCATTTTTTCAGACTCTCTAAACGTGAAAAAACCACCAAGCTTTCCTTCTCTGGGATAGTAAAAATTCACATGGAAGGAGTATTCTTGTGTCATTATTAATCGCATTGTGGGTCTCATATTTGTGTCTTTGGCCTAATGCCAACTCCATGTTTCTCTCAACTGAAACTTTAAATAATTACTTATACGCAAGCCTTGCAACACTTTTGTCCTTGTGATCTAACACCCTGAACAATGGAGGAATTTTCCCTGAGTGTCCTTGTTGGCATGAGTTTTATCAAACCAAGGTATTTCTCAAGTTGTCTAGAGAACTCACATTTTCATCTCCTCCAAAGAGAAGAAGTCTCACCGGAAGTGTTGCTGAGACAGATAGATAGGGAAGGGTAGGGAAAAGACTTAAGAGGATCCATAGAGCCTTCATGAATCATTCCTGATATTGCACAAGAGACATGAACAAATATGAAACATACATGTGCAATAATTGAACCTACTTACATTGCTAGAAAGCATTTAAATGTAGAACCATCAAATAAAACTCATAATCCATAAGGAAATACTATAATGCATAAGTAAACACATAGAGACACATCATATTTGAAATTTTGGGTCCTTATTCATATTATCTTAGAATCCTTCTCTGATTACAAACTCAGAATTACACAGTAGTGTACTGTACATACTCTTGGCTCTGGACTCATGTCACATATCTCCAATTCTCAAAACTAATAGATCCCATTCATTACAGACTCAAGACTTGACTTAACTTGAGTTACAACAATCAACAACTAATCCGACTGGGTAACAACAACAAGAATGAATAAATCAATCAACTCAACCACAACTTGACTAACTAACCCTTTTACAATTATGTTTATCCCTATATATAAGATGGGTTGTGTCTTCCTTCTTGGCTTGAATTCTTTCTTGTTCTGTTGCAACTGTTTGCTTCTTAGCTGGAGTTGCGCTGACTTTCACAACTAATTTTTGTTTCTCTTTCTCTAGGCCTCTGATGAATCTTTCACAACTCATGCTCAGTCAAAACTTTCATAATTCCTTATCCAAAAATGAAGGGCCCAATAGGCTCCGACCACAATCCTTGACTCGCCCTGGAGTTAAGCGCTTGGTTATTTCACATCCTCCAGGAGCATCTGTTGTTTTTCCTTGTCCTTCTTTTATTCTTCCTTGGGCTCTTCTTTTTGTGATTTATATTCTTTTACCTCTTCAAACAAAGGGCCCAACTCTGGTACTAACGCTAAGGCTCGTTGTTTCATTCCTTGAAAGCTTCCAACTTTGTCCTGCCATTTTCGGGCGAGGCATGATGCCTTTGCAAGAAACCGTTGGGTTGTCTCTTTTCTATAATCCTTTGGCTTGGCCTCAACCAACAAGTTTCACTTGGAATCTTCTGTTGCATCAACTTGATGCATTTGCAAGTAGGCTATCTGAATTATAGGTTGAAAGCTGTGCAACTCCTTCTTGGCTTCGAGCTGTGCCTCAAAGAGTGTATTCAATTCATTGTTGGCCTATTGGATTTGGTCGAACTTCTGTTGTTGCTCCATGGGGTCCATTGTGGCCATAAATTCTTCATTCATCACCTAGATATTTGTGTGCACCTCCTCCAAGACTTGGTTTCATCAAGCGATGATGCCCATCCAGTCGCTGACTTCCCTGAATATTTTGGTGCATTCTGCTGTGTGCTTGTGCAATGCTTCTCGAGAATTGTTTCCTTGCAATATTATCTTCTTCATCTTCTCCTACAGTTGTTAAGGATATTGCTCTTCTTCCTGCTGGACCTATTGTAGCTTTGCTTCCAGTTGCTCAGCATGAGTAGCGAGTTGTGTCCATACTTCTTGTAGCAGCTCGATCTATTTCTCTGGCTCGTCGACCTTGTTAGCTTCAGGTAGGTTGGGCGCAACCTTCCAAATATTCGGCCAGGCTTCAACAAGTCTTTCCTGCACTTTTTCCAGTTTTCACTGGACTTGGAGTTTTTCATCCTCTTGTTGTATCTTGCATGTTTGCTTGATGAATTCTTCCTTCCTTGCAACCTCAGCGGATCTCTCGACCTCTTGGAGCCTTTTCTTTAATTGGTTCATTGATGCTCGAATTAGTCCAAATAATTACATCGCTGGCCATTGTACCAGGTTGATGAATGAAGGAGCTGCATCATTGGGTGCTCTTGTCTACAGTGGAAGTCCACTATCCGTTGAATGGTCTAAGTGGGTTTCTACCTCCTGCTCCATTGGTGGCGCTGGTGTGATCCTCAACCTTAGCATTGTGGGAAAAAGAGTCAAAACCTTTGTTCTGGCTATGTAGAGGTGCATCAATTTGGTGCATTGTTGAGGGTTCTAGAGGACCCACTCCATTTGTGCTCACGTGAATGTCGTATCCTACCCAGTTGTTGATTCTGGTTCGTTATGAGCATCTGGTATCTCCGGCTCTTTCGGTGCTTCTACTTCATGCACCTTGATTTCTTGGGCACCCTCACCCTTGGCTGTTGAGGTGATTTGTTGGTTTCTTTTGGCTTCTTACTCCTCTCTAGTTAGGGTGTATTTTTCTTGTGCTAAAGACTCAGGCTGTTGTTCCTGGGTTTCTGGATTTAGATCATTCAACTTCATTCTCGGCTCTGATGCTTTGGGGTCTAGACCACAAACTTTTGATGTTGTTTTGGGTGACTCTTGGGTTATTCATGGGAGTCCTCACTCCACTATTTCTGGCTGATCGAGTTGCATTGGATCTGGGGTTGTGGTCTGGGGTGGACTGGTTGTGGCGGGGTTTGGTGATTGGGGTGGTGGAGGTGATGGAGGGTGCTTAGTGACGAATGTGGACGAAAGTGTTTCAGGCTTTGAGTCATCCTGAATATCAATGATAGTGGTGGATTTAACCGCTATGTGGGTGTGGGGGGTGGCTGAGGCAAGGGGTTGGGGGTTCATAGGTTTGTTCGATGAGACCCTAGTTCTGGGCCTCTTCACCAATGGTTTGATACCGAACACAACACCCAAGATCTGGTTAACATATGCACTTGACAACACAACATCGTCAGACAGTTATCGGAGGGCCTATATTTTCCTCCGCTCTAACTGATGTTTCTCTTCTTCCTCCTCAGAGTCTAATTGTACCAGAGCGTTTGGCTTCTTCAGCTCTTGGCCTGAGCTCAGTCCTTCTCATGATTCCTTGCATTTTTTCTTTAGTAGCTTCGCAGGAAAAATGTAATGCATCCTCAACTTGTGCGGATTGCGTTTGACTCCTGGCCATGACATGACTTCCTTATCTAGATAGAACGGTAGCATCCTTGTGTGAAAATGTTCCCTGCTGACATGTCTCGACTAGAAAAATGTATGGTGTCGGTTCATGATGAAGGAAATATTTCATGTATTGTAGTTGAGGGGTATAAATCCTAACCTTGTACAATATCTACTACAAACAAATATTCAAAAAAGAACATAAAAGATACAATGGAAAATACAAACATTACACAAAGAGTTTTCCCCTGGAAACCCAAACCAAGAAAACCAACATATTCTATATTCATTCATTGTGTTACATTGTTTACAATACAATATACATATAGGAGCCAGTGGCATCCAAAAACCTAACCCAATGACTTGGATTAGTCCAAAACCCTAATTCCTTAACTGGAAATAGAAAACCATTGGCAAAAACCATGTGCCGAAAAACCACCTAAATACATGACACATTTCCCGAGGTAGGTGTCACATTTCCTGAGGCAGAAAAAAATATAACACATACCCAACAAGGAGCTCCTGTGGGATGCGCAACCTCTGTGTTGCATCTATCAGACCATTATACCATTTAGCAAATGTTGCGGCGTTGAAGGCTATATTCTCCAAGTCTGGTCTGGACTACCATGGCTTGAACATCTTCGCCATGCGGCCCTAATATGTGAAGGCTGTATTCCCATAGGTGGATTCCATTTTAACATTGTGAATTCCACAAATAGGTATCCATAAGTGAAGGTTCTTCCCTTCTCCTACGCTTCCTCGCAAGCTACTAGTAATTCCTCCAACAAGTAACTACACCAATTAAACACTACTCCATTGGCGCAAAAGTCGACGACTGATAATGCATATAGAGTGCATTCACCCTTGTAGTATGGTCTCATAACCTTGCTGGATATGATGTAACAGCCAGTCTAGACTGTCTCGTGTAGTATTGGTTCGATTACTGTTATGCATCCTCCCCTCTTTGTGTTTAATTTCTCGTACAAGCTAAGCTCACCTTTCTTTTTCCCGTGCTTACTAGGGCCCTGAAATCCTTTCGACACATCCTATCCTTGGGAGTATAGTCCAGTAAGCTGCTGGATGTCTTCAACATGGATTGGATACTGCTTATCCAACCATAGACTTCTGTCATGCACCCTTCTTATCAGAAATTTCGTGCACCGTGCAATCTCACTTGTGGTACCAAAGACTGGTAGGTATCTTAGGTTCATGATGGTCGAATTGAATAAGTTTATGAAGTCTTGTTTTGGCACAAATTACATATGTCCAATTCTATCCGGGGCCATATCCCAAAAGACATCAGTGTGCATCTGTGGGAACAATACTGAATCCATGAGGTCAAGGTCAATGAGCTTAACATGCTCCAATTTCCCTTTGAGATCACCCATGACCTCGACCTGGGGGTCACAAGGCTCCTCGAGTACCGCTTCTTTTGCATGGCACTTCGGCTAGTTGTGGCTCTCGGAATTCAAGCTTCTACAACAAGCTAAGGACTGCAGATTTCACAATGGTATAGGCTGGTTCGCTCTACTGAATTTGAAAATGGCTATGCTTCTTTTGGAAACGATGCATTTGTGGGTGAGTTCGTAGGGCCTTGTACTTGGCTTAACTCACAAGTTTAGCAATAACTGTTGTTCATCATGACTATATGGACACAACATGATCTGAGTTGTCCGATGGGACAATTTAACAGGGTAAATCTTATTGGGCAATTCTAGCATTTACTTATTTACGTGAGTGGAATAGGGATGTGGCTGATTTTAGACCTTTCTGTTTGACGGTTGGGTATCCAGGAGTGAACTTTGATGGAATATTTTAATAACGCGGATTTATGTCTTAATGGACTTCAGATGTGGTACCAAAATGGAAATAAAGGTTATGGCTAGAATAGGTTCATGTGGCATATGGGTTCAGATCGTATTCAGATTCATCCTTTCTATGACCACAGAGGTTGTCCCCACCATATTAATGACTATCATTAATGGATTGTCTTAAGCTTTGGATCATGCACTGCTGAGTCATTAGTTCTATATCAAACAACACTTAATCAGAAAATGAACTATGTGTCATAGTGCAACATTGCGCATATTGACTTTATTACTGAACTTACAAAAATTTCAGAAAACTCAAATCTAACTATTGTACAAGATCTTTTGGACTAGAGAGATAGTACCTGTTTCTCATTTTTGAGATAGGTAGGGCTTCAAGCGAGCGCCATTCACCCATCCTGGTCACAACAGACCATCCAGTTGCGTGATTATGACTGCTCTTGATGGTTAGATCTCTGCAATCATGAATGGTCCCAACCAGTGCATAAGCAACTTTCCAAGATGCTTCTGGTACTGGATATCATAGAGTATCACCTTGTCTCCTTGCGTGAATACCTTGGTATTAATGTGCCTATCATGCCAATATTTTTGTCTTTCTTTTTCAATCGAATGATGAAAGTATGCTAGAAATCTGGTCTCCTCGAGTTCTTGTAGTTCTGTAAGTCTCTGCACAATGGATTCCTCTTCTGTCATGCATGTGACCTGTGAAATATGCAAAATTGGAGTGATGAACTTTGCAGGCACCACTGCCTCTCTCCCATAAATCAACTGTAACAATGTGTACTTGTGGATTTTCTTTGTGGTTGTCCTATAAGCCCATAGTACAGCTAGAACTCGATCATCTTAGTCCTCCTGGTTTGTGCAACAGACCGTTTTTAGTCACCTTTTCAGGATTTTGTTGAAGGCTTCAACTGTTCCATTGGCCTGTGGGTGGTATGGACTGCTCTTGTGATGTTGAATCATAAATTCTGCTGCAAGTGTTTCTATAGTGCTGCTAATGAAATGAGCTCCCTGATCACTGGTTAGGCTCCTGGGACATCTGAATCGAGTAATTATATTCTCGAAAATGAACCTGGCAACAGTATCTGTTGAAAAATCCTGTATAGATGTTGCTTCTTCCCAATGGGTAAGGTATTTAGTTGTAGTAATGATGTACCTAGCCTTTGAATGTTTAGTTGTGGGGTTGATTGGTCCAATGAAGTCAACTGCCCATTTCTCAAATTCTTGTAGAGCTCTAACTGGTTGTAGAGGTATTTCATCTCAGCATGAAGGATTGCCCATGTGTTGACAAACATCACATGATATAGCATATACATTTTCATCCTTGAAGAGTGTTGCCCGCCAAATTCCTTCCTGTAGAAATTTTTGTGCCATGGCCTTTCCTCCCACGTGGCCTCCTGCAACTCCACTATGGCATTCCCAGAGTATATCCTACCTTTCATGATCCAGGACACACCGTCTGAGAATGTAGCCTAGTCCTAGTTTATACAAATGTCTGGCAATCAGCTGGTAATCTTTTGCTCTAACAACCATATGGCATTTCTAGGTTGCGGAATAGGTTTCAGGAAAGACCCCTGTACTGAGAAAGATTTCTATGTCCTCCAGGTATTCCAGTATGGCCTCAATCCTGAACAAATATGCATCTGGGAGTTGACCATCAACCGCTCTGCCACTTTCCCCTGACTCTAACTTGGATAGGTGATTAGATCCTACATTGCACCTTCCAGACTTGATGATAACTTCAAAGGAAAATTCCTGAAATAACAACAACCATCTACAAATTCTCCCTTCCAACACAGGTTTGTTAACTAGATATTTCAATGCAGAATGATCATTGAAGAATTTGAAATGAGACCCTAACAAATAATGTCTAAATTTCTACAAAGCATAAATCATGGCCAAACCCTCCCTTTCTGTCGTTGTGTAGTTGCTTTCTACTTGCGGCAACTTCTGACTCGCAAAATAGATAGGGTGATCTGTTATCACCCTGTAATTTCCTAGGCTGAGGAGGAAATCGGGGTAACCATAAACCACTTCGAGTCAAGGATCTATCCATCCAAGACTCAGAGAGGGATCTCTCTATCAGGTTTAGATTTGTTTGAGTGTGGGTCTTAGGCTAGCTATGTAGAATAGGATTTGTTTTTGGAGTTTTTGGTTGAGACAACAAAAAGGGCCATTGGGCAAAATGGAGTCAAAAGTTAAAGTGTTTAAATGAATGAATAACTAAGAAAAAATGTAACGAGGTAGGGTAATCACGTCAGTGGATCCTTTGAGCTTTATAAAATGGGAAAATAAGAATAGATCGAAGTTCATTTCAAATGTAAAGAAAATCTTATCCGAATTATAGATTTCAAACTTGGAATAAAACATAAATATTGTTTCGATCCAACACAAGGTGTTAAGAACAAATCCTGCACGTCATCTTCTCATAAACAATACAAAAAGAAACAACATGTGAAACAGGACAATAACAAGTTACATCAGGGGACAAACTTCACCACTTAAACATGACACAAGAATCTGGAAATATAATTCCTTTGTATTCATTCATAACAATCACTTATAGTTTTTGAAACATTTCTACAGTGGATGGGGACATTTCCAAACCATCCTTCCCTGGTCGTCTAACTGAACAACCCCTTTTTTCATTAAAATTACATTAATATATAGGAAATATCACCCCAAGCTTAGGAGTTCGAATCCAACCAATGTCCCCAAGATAACAACAGTTACACTAAATTTTAGAACTGTCTGCCATACAAAGTGGATCAAATTTTCTGAAACATGGGGGTCAAAGATGAGATCATATCTCCCAAATATTAATAGTTGTTACAAAAATGGAGGAGGTTTTTGTAGAAGATTCTATATTGAACAAAAATTCCTTTTGTTTTTTTGAAATTCATCTCCAACTCGCTGGAATCCTTATCGAAAAAATATGTCTCAATAAAAAAATATGGTAGGGCTCAAAGATCCCTTCGAATCTCCCAATTGCTGAAACTTGTGTAAATTATGGGAGATTTATTGTTCTTCAGCTCGTGCTGAAAAAAACCTCTCTCAGATTTTCAAAATCCACTGCCTTTTTCCTTTTGTCTTCTATTCTAAACCTAGGGAAAACACAACAAAATCCCAAGAAATAGGTTGTTCTTTGACTTATAAAAACTAAATATAATTCGATTTGAACTTGACAACAACATATGGAGGACGAGTCATAACCATAAAATCATTCTGGACTCCTTTGAGATCATTGAAGAATCCATTTTCCTTGATTTGAGGAGATCTTTGTGCATTATGTTCATAACAGAACTTTCGACATGTAACTGAGAGTTGCGCTTTCCTTTTTAGCTTCCGAAACTGGGAACTTTCGACAGCTAACAACACATAAAAATTTGACCCTTAGCTGCTGAAAGATATTTCTTTGAAATTTTACATTCAAGAGTTTTAAACCATCACTTTCCAACTTTGGATATACCTGGACACCTCTTTGAAACACAAGATACACCACTGGACCATTACTCCTAAACTTCTTATCATGCAGACATTCTCAAAATGATCAGAGCAAATATCCAAATAGGTAACTGGAGAATAGATGATTATATCATAGGACCCTAACATAGGCTTCAATTTTGGATGACAGCTCCTTAGGAGGTGTCAAGAATCTCATATCTCTAAACATGAAGACCAATGATTTATTCATCGTGTTGATCCCAAAACCTACATCTTGCTCAATCCTGAAACCTCTATGACTGAAAAATATTGAAACTCAAATCTGAAACTAAAAATGAAAAATGCTCAGAGTAATATGCCTATTCTAATTTGATAAAATTACTACCATATCAAGTAATAACAAACTTCCAATGCAACCAGTCAAGCAAATGGATACTTAACTGAAGTTTGCATTCCACGTTTCTAGGTAGAAAAATAAATTTAAAACATGGCAACTTAACTTTTCCACTGGATTCAATCGCTCTATTTATGAACCTACTAAATTCTTCCTTCACTGATGACTGCCATAAATTGACCAAAGGATCATGGTAAACATGCAACATAAGCTCTTCTGGATGATTTGTAACAGGAAAACAAACCTCATTCGAAACAGTTTCCTTGCTTATGTGTTGAAACTGATTCTCTTCAAACAGAAAGGGAGTAAATTGTTTTTCCCCATTATCCACTATAATCAAGTTCTCTGAGTCCTCCTTATCATTCTCTTTGTTACAAACAAACTTGCAAGGGAGCTGTGAAATATCATTAATTTCGTTTGAAGGAATGTGACTTATAACAATATGTTGTGCTACTTCATTAACATCCAAGGAAGAAATTAATGATTGAGAACTTTTATGATTTTCTACAAGGGTTGTAAATTGAGGTAAGATACAACATGAAAGAGAATTTGAGAGATGGTCTTCATCATGCAAATCTGATTGGTCTTTAATCTCTGAAGGAAATACTACTTGCTGAAGATGTTCTTGGGGATCAAGACAATTAAGCTCTGCTGCCTCTTTTTTCGGATCACCATACTATTGTTGATTTTCACTACTATCCTCTACTTGATCAGGTTCAGGAAGCTGAATTTCTTCCTTAACCTTTGGTTGATCAGTTTGTTGTACTACTGTAAGAATTGTTTCCCATGGATAAACTTCATGAACATCTAGACAACATACATCATTTGTTTCTTCATGAGGGGGATAAAATTCAAGCAAGGCTTCTACTTTTTGAAAAGACCTTTCTTCTAAAGCCTCTAGTATTTCATTGTCCATGAACTAATCATTGTCATAGTAATCTTCCATATATTGAATAAAACTTTCAAAATTATGACAACAGTCTTGAACCAACAACAAATATGGATAATCTTCTTTGTATTTGTCGTAAAATACAGTATGAAAATGCTTTAAAGAACATATACTAGAAGCTGGTAAATTTTCATACCAAGATATAGCCTTTTCCTCCAATCTTATCACAAACATTTTCCTAAGACAATCTTCAGGAAACTTGATTTTAAGCTTACATATGTGCATATGAAACCTGAATAAATGTATAACAACATCATCTCCTTTTTTATCTTTAAAAACTGGAAGATATTTTAACCAACCGATGTTGGGCATGGGATTTGGAAAACCTGGAATCTTTGAACTGTCCATAGGAGCATATCTTCGTTGTATTCTTGAATTCATTTTGAAAACAATCAATAATAAAATGGATTCACCATAATTTCTCTACAATTATGGATTCTTTTACTAATGGAGTTGCTCTGAACTTTGAAGCTCTGGATCTTGAACAATGGAGTTGCCAGGTGAATGGTATAGCTTTCCTGTGTTTGTCTTTTTTTCACCATCAGAATTCAAATCTGAACCTGATATAATTTTCTGGAGAACCTTGAAAATTTGTTCCCCAGTATGGTTGCCATTATGTTATCACCCTGTAATTTCCCAGGCCGAGGAGGAAATCCTCAGGGGTAACCACAAAACACTTCGAGTCAAGGATCTATCCCTCCAAGAATTAGAGAGGGATCTGTCCCTCTCTGTCAAGTTTAGATTTGTTTGAGTGTGGGTCTTAGGCTAGCTATGCAGAATAGGATTTTGTTTTGGAGTTTTTGGTTGAGACAACAAAAAGGGCCATAGGGAAAAATGGAGTCAAAAGTTAAAGTGTTTAAATGAATGAATAACTAAGAAAAAATGTAACCAAGCAGGGTAATCATGTTAGTGGATCCTTTGAGATTTATAAAATGGGAAAATAAGAATAGATCAAAGTTCATTTCAAATGTAGAGCAGAGCTTATCTGAATTCTACATTTCAAACTTGGAAGAAAACATAAATATTGTTTCGAGCCAGCACAGGGTGTTAAGAACAAATCTTGCACATCATCTTCTCATAAACAATATGGAAAGAAACACCATGTGAAATAGGACAATAACAAGTTGCATCAGGGGAAAAAATTCACCACTTAAACACAACACAAGAATCTGGAAATATAATTCTTTTTTATTCATTCATAACAGTCACTTATAGTTTTTGAAACATTTCTATAGTGGATGGGGACATTTCCATGCCATCCTTCACTACCCATCTAATTGAACAACCCATTTTTTCATTAAAATTACATCAATATATAGGAAATATCACCCCTCAAGCTTAGGAATTTGAATCCAACCAATTTCCCCAAGGTAGCAACAATTACACTGAATTTTATTACTGAAGGCAGATCAAATTTTCTGAAAAATGGGGGTCAAAGATGATATCATATCTCTCAAATATTAATATTTATTACAAAACTGGAGCAGGTTTGTGTATAAGAGTTTGTATTGAACAAAAATCTCTTTTGGTTTTTTGAAGATCATCTCCAACTTGCTGGAATCCTTCTCGAAAAAATATGTCTCAATCGAAAAATCCGAAAAAATGAAAAATAGGGCTCAAAGATCCCTTCGAATATCCCGATTGCTGACACCTGTGTAAATTATGTGAGAGTTTATTGTTCTTCATCTCGTTCTAAACAAAAACCTCTCTTGGATTTTGAAAATCCACTCCCTTTTTCCTGTTGTCTTCTATTCTAAAACTAGGGAAAATACAACAAAATCCCAAGAAATAGGTTATGGTTTGACTTATAAAAACTAAATATAATTTGATTTGAACTTGACAACAGTATATTGAGGATGAGTCATAACCATAAAATCATTTTGGATTCCTTTGCGATCATTGAAGAATCCATTTTCCTTGATCTGAGGAGATCTTTGTGCTTTCTGTTCATAACAAAACTTTTGGTAGCTAACTGATAGTTGCACCTGCCTTTTTAGCTGCCGAAACTGGGAACTTTCGGTAGCTAACAACACATAAAAATTTGACCCTTAGCTGTTGAAATATATTTATTTGAAATTTAACATTCAAGATTTTTAAACCATCACTTGCCAACTTTGGATATACCTGGACACCTCTTTGAAACACAATATACACCATTGGACCATTACTCATGAACTTCTTATCATGCAGACATTCTCAAAATGATCAGAGAAAATTTCCAAATAGGTAACTGAAGAATAGATGACTATATCATAGGACCCTAACATGATCCATAGCTCCATCTCCAGGTTGCATTAAGATGTCTCCTAAGGAAATTCCTGAAGCACCTACATGGACGTGGAATTCATTCTCCCAGTTTGGGAATATCAGAATCGGTGCTGTGATGAGTTTCTCCTTAAGTGTCTCAAATGATTTATCACTTTTGGGAGTCCATTGGAACATTTCAGCCTTGGTTTCCTCATGTATAAACCAATATTTCAAGATTGGTCCTAAAGAGTGGGGAAATAACTGATTGCATAAGTGAGAGGGTATCCCCACAACTTGCCACTATGTCGTGCATTGTTCAATGTGTATTCTAGGATATGATTCTCCACTGAGCAGTTGCGCAGCTTGGAGATCTGTCTGCATCTTTGATTCCAGCTTCTGCTTTCTCTGGAACTTGTACTTGATATCTTTCTTCACCTTGTCCCAATTTTTGAGTACAACTTTATGATTATCCCACCATCTGGCGAGGTTGTTCTCAAAGGCTACATCTAGTACCGAGATTCTTTGATATTCTCTTACATATTCCTCCATATTGGGAAAAAAAATTTCGATATCCGAGGTGCCATCATATACTGGGTGTTCTCTAACTTCGGTCCCAACCCATCTGGTCACTCTGATAGTTTCTTATCTTCTTGATAATATTTCGTGCGACAATTGTTGCAATATGTCAAAATCCAATTCTGAATCTTCATCTTCTTACTGTATACTTCTCCAACTTACTAACCCATCAGTGGTGAGGTTTATATAATCATTTCTTGTCCCATCTATTATAGTGTACAACTGGTCCAAGTCTTCTCCCTCCATATTATTGTCTGTTGGTTCTGTATACATGGGTCCTACATATGGATCCAAAGGTTGAACTACCTTGATTCCCTCAGCCTCAAAGGTCATGGTGTTTTTATTTAAGTCTATTACTGCATAATTATCATAGGCCTAATCAATTTCAAGTAGTGCAGTGTAGTGGTATTTATCTCCCATGATCTCAATGAATTCAAAGTCAACCACTGTTTTTACTCCTTCTACATCTATTTCCACATTCTCCAGTCTTCCTATGGGGAAGATACAATATTGGTTTTCCATTCCTAACTGAATTGGGGAATATGTTAGCCTCGATTTTCCTAAGGCTTCCTAGGTATTCTTAGGAAGAATGTTCACATTTGACCCTAGGTCCAACATGACGTCCTTAATTTCAAATTCATCTAATTGGGCTATTAATCTGAATTCCTTGCCAGTTCATACTTTTCTTCGCTGCACTCTCTGAGTACTTTTCTCAAGAATATTGGCCCTTATCCTTGCTTCTAGGGGTTCTTCATTTCCTAAAACTAGGTATAGCACATTGCACAAATTTTATGTTAGTTGATCATTCCCTAGAATGTCAAAGAATAATTGAAACCAAAGGATAACTACATTTTGAGGTTGCTCAGGTTGTCTTGGTATGACTATAGGGTTTCTGGGTGTAGGGGGTGAAGTAGGGACTTGTGACATCTTATGGTAAACAATCGGCTGGGGGGGTTCTCTCTCATTTTAGGACTAGGAATATTCTGAAATAATTCTATGACATATTTAAAGAACAAATTTTGTTTTAGAGGGTCATATCTATCTCCCTTAGGTGCATCTTTCTGGATTTGAGATAGAGTATCAACATCAGCTCCTGTCTTCACTCCTCCTCGAGTAACGATATTAAGGTTGGGAAATTGTCCCTTAGAAATCCTCTTGATTTCTGATTTGATAAGGTTAGATCCTCTTTGTCATACTTTGTCTTCCCACTTTGCTATGTTTTGTTGCATGTCTGTTGGTTTTGCAGTGAGAGCACCATGGCCGCCTCGGCTGAGGAAAGTCTCTAGCCAAGTGACCTTGCTCATCACATTATAACATCTGCTTGGTATTCTTCCCCCAGTTCTTCCTCCTATAAATTCTCTTATGGCTCCACCTCCTCAACCTCTTCCTGGTCCCTGAGGGGTTTCATTCACCTTGAATGTTGTTCGGTCTAACCTGTCTTCAAGTGCATACAACGCTTTACATTGATTGGTAATATGTGTGGTAGATGCGCAGAATGCACAATGTACTGTGTTTGGTACTGTCGAATATTTTTGCGTGATGGGGCACTGTCTTGGCCCATGCCCATAGGTTCAATAGATTTCACACTACTTAGATCTTGATGTTTCTTGGCCTCCTGGAAAAGCATGATACAGGTTGGGGTTATGGAATGGTAAGTTCGTCAACACTTGCAGAACTCCTCCTGTGTGTCCTGGTGGGGCTACCATAGGATTTTGAGGAGGTCTCATTGCCCTCATTTGTGAACATTCGTTCACCAAATGACCTTCCATATAACATCAAGTGCACAAAACTTGTGGTCGTCCTGGTCTGGGTATCGTCAACTCCTGAATATTTTATGTGAGTGACGATATATTCCCTTGTAGTTGCGTTAGATTCTCATCTATTGGGGGTCTGGTTACTCTCAGGTTCCCAGGGCATCCCTCCATGGCTTAAATCTTCATCTATTGTTCCAAGGCATCTGTTAACGTCGCTATCTGCTATTGCATTAGCAGAATCCGAGTCAAAGGCAATAACCCCTAAATGTACCACTCCCTTTGATGTTCTTCATGGATTGGATGTGCCAATCTCCCTATGGCATGTTTGAACTTCTGGTTGTATTCCCAAGTGGATTCACCTTCCCACTGCTGGATCTCGTGTAACTCTGATAGATCTTGTTGTTCTAACTGGGGTAGTTTGAACTCTGCTATAAACCTTGTCTGTACCTAGCTGAGTGTGAATGATTGACATTGCGTCCCTGGCACTCCTGAATCAATGATCTTCATGTACCACTTGAGATCATGACCTCTCAATGTAGTCTGGAACTCGACTAGCTTATTCACATCCAGAATCCCTCTGGATCTCCAGATTGCTTTGCACAGGAACCAATGTTGCTCAACATCTTCATCTCCCTTACCCCAAAATTCTAGGTATTGAGCAATCGAACCTCCTGCATGGTTGGCCATTGTTGATCTTGTTGTTCTTATCAATATCAATCATAACGATCCTGCTTGTGATCTACCATGGGATCCCAATATCCTCCCTATACTTTCACTTCCTGGTTGTGACTAACTAATTAATTGTACTGGAACAAAATTAGCATGAGAAGGTAGTATAATACTTACTACTTGTATAGAAGACACTTGGGGTATGGGTGATTCAAGGCTGACGCCACTGGCTTAGGGGCATTTTTATTTGATTTGGGGGGTCTCATTTGCTTCCACTGGGACGATCTCCTCAGTTGAATTCCCGATCTCTCCTGTTATTGAGACTAAATCTTCTCTTTCTTCTCTAAGATTCATGCCAACTTCTTCCTCTCTTACATTTGTAGCTTCTCCTTCTTGTCCCAACTCCTGGGGAATTATTTCTCTCCACACTTCTCTCTAGTTTAACCTTTGACTGGCCAGTCGTTCCTGTCTTCTCATCTTCTAGAGTTCCTCCATCTATCTTTCCTCTACTTCTCTTGATCTGCCTTCTTTCCTCAACTTCTAGGACTGTCTTGCTTCTTTCTTGATCTTGCCATGCCACCACTTCTCAACTATGGCGGCTCTCTTCAAAGATCACTCGTCTCTTGAGTCCATTTCTTGTTGTTCCCCCCCCATTTGTCAAAGAATCCTCCCCCTCTCTCATGCCATGAATCTCACGCCATCTCACCCTACCCCAAGCGAGGGTGTTTACAATACCATCTCATTTGGGGACATAATCAACATCCCTTATTCGATCAAGAAAACCTGAATCCACAGGGGGATTTCTCTCAACAACATTCCTCTTGCATATTTCTTGAAAATTGCCTCTACCTGTGAGAAAGACTAGTGGTTCTCAGCTGCAAATTCGATTATGTATCCCTCTAGTATGGTGCTAACCTAGAAATCCACAGCTAGTGTAACTAGACAATCCATCCTCTGAAGTGCTGCTAGATTCTTGGTATCCCACGCAAAGATCCTCTTAACTCACCCTTGGAAATCTGGATCTTCTTAGAGCCTCTTTATCTAGTAGAAAAATTCTTCTGGGAATTTAACCCAAAAAATATCATACTAGTCGCTCGATATTTCTGAGTAAAAGATTGATTCACGAGTGTTTTCCACTAATTTTCTCCTCAGTTCTGCTTCTTTCCATATAAAGGTGTCACAGTTCCTTTCCTACCATTGATCAATACCAGATCTATGGATCGAGGGAAGAATTCTCCCTACAGGTTCCCTTTCAACACAGGTCCCGACAATGGAACCATTTTGTTGGTGTGAGTTTGATCAGACCAGGGTCCTTCTCAAGTTACCAACAAAAGGTACCATGTAGTCTAGAGTGCTAGCATTTTCATCTCCTCCGAAGAGAATAAGTCTCACCTGAAGCACTGCTAAGACAGATAGATAGGGAAGGGTATGGAAAAGACTTAAGAGGATCCATAGAGCCTTTAGGAATCATTCCCGATCTTGCGCAAGAGACATGAACAGATCTAAAACATACATGTGAAAGAATCAAACCTAATTAATCGAACCTACTTACGTTTCTAGTAATCATTTAAATGAAGAAACATCAAATAGAACTCATAATCCATAAGGAAATACTATAATGCATAAGTAAACACACAAAGACACATCATATTTGAAATTTTAGTTCCTTCTTCATATTATCTTTAGAATCCTTCTCTGATTATAGACTGAGAATTACACAGTAGTGTGTTGTACAAAATCTTGGCTCTGGACTCATGTTACAAATCTCCAATTCTCAAAACTGATAGATCCCATTCATTAGAGACTCAAGACATGAATTAACTCGACTTACAACAATCACCAACTAATCTGACTAGGTAACAACAACAAGAATGACTAAATCAATCAATCCAACCACAACCCGACTAACTAACCCTTTTAAAATTATGTTTATCCCTACATATAAGCTAGGTTGAGTCTTCCTTCTCAGCTTGCACGTTTTCGTATTGTATTTCAACCATTTTCTTCTTAGCTGGCATTGCACTGAATTTCACAACTTCTTTCTGTTGCTCTTTCTCCAGGCCTCTGATGAATCTTTTGCAACTCGTGCTCAGTCAAAACTTATGCAATTCCTTATCCAAAAATGAAGGGCCCAATAGTCCTTATCCTGCACATGTCTCCTTTCCTTGAGCATCAGTATGTTCCATGTGCTTGGAACCCATTTTCTTTCCCACGACACTCATTCCTCCTTTGTAACGTAAAATTCTTTTATTCTTTTTCAAGCTCGTTAAAAAATTGAAAAAGACAAAAAAATCAAATATTCCAAAAAGAGGGGATGGGATATATCAATTCTTTTTTCGACATCAAGATAATCTCCCTTGGAAAAAGCACATCCTTCTGTTTGTTCACCAAGCATTGGGATCTAGTATGACCTTAGGAAGTTGTTCTCTCTACATATAGCTATGTACTCCTCCATTTGGTTACTCTTCCAAAAGTTTGGAGAGTTTGCGGTGCCTCCTGCATCACGAAATTGTTTCAATATTACACTTCCTGAGTCTGATCATCTTTTGTTCTTTTGTTCAGGGGAATTTTTATCCAACGTGAGTCAACCATTCTGTAGTTTTTCTCTTGAATTTCATGAGTTGTCCATCTTGTGAGTCCAGTCAAGTCCAGATTCAAAATTGATGAAGTTCTGTGCCTGATCATTGAGATCCTCCAGTCTTTCCCCAATGATATGTCGAAGACCTTAGAGTAGTGAGTCCTACACTCCTATTGTACTCCTACCTAATCTGTTGAAGATCTTGAAGTTGTTTCTCAAGATATGAAGTCCTCATCTCTAGCCATAAGCATTGGTGCTTCTTGAATATGCATATTGTATTGTATTCAAATAACATCACTTGATTTTGAGATGTAGATCCATTGTGTATTTCTCACAGATACACTTTATATAGAAATTTCTATGACATGGATCTACAGTGTACTTCATTGGCAGCCATGATTAGTTCATCCTGAGCATGGGTATGCCCGCCTCAAAGAGATTATTATTATTTTGCAGATAGAGACCTGTCGAACTCTAGTCCTGGGATCTCTCAACTCCATGCCTTCCCACTGGTAAAGATATTGTAATGTATTTTGGCCACAAGTTTCTCTTTTGATATCACACATTAGGTGGAATATGTTATAGCCCTAAAATTCCCTACCTATGCATACATGGCATTGGCCTTACTACTTGCACAATTTTCCAAATTACTGCTGAGGATCTCTCTTTAAAAGACCATTTTTTGGAGCATGTACATTTCCTGCTGCACTACTACCCATGTACATACACTAGTTGCATACTAGAAATCCAACGTACATACTCTAGCTTCACACTAACAACCCATGTTTACCTCCAAAATTTGCAAAAAATAAAAAGTTGCAAGGAATGCAATAGAGTTTATGAGCTATCGAGGGTTTCATATAAAAGGAGGTCTTGGGGTCACATTCCAACATCAAGAATTATAATAGAGAAACTCTTCCAAAATCCCTTCCCCTTTTAGCCCAAGTTTTGCAGCCCTTTCTAAGATTTGGCCTCAACATTCCCCCTCCATCCCTCTCCCTATAAAATCCCTTCCTTACTTCCCAAGAAGATCAGTTGATTGTTAGAGGTATTATAGGAATGATGCACTTGGAGCATCAGTAAGAGGAGCCTAGACTAGGTTTGTAGAGCATTTTCCAATGAGAAGGTTGTAACTTTTGTAATCTTCGCATCTGAATAAAATAATTCTTTTTCTTTCCTAAATATTGTGTTTTTGTGATTATTTGATTAATTCATTCACATTTGTATCTGAACTCTAACAATGATAAGTAGAGATAGAGTATCATGTAGTTTTGTTTTTGTAATTGTTTGCAGATCAGCTTTGGGAGGAGACCAACAGTCCAAGAAACTGCAAAGGAGAAGGAGGTCTACATCAATTTAAAGGGCCTAGGGTACACCCTCTTTTCCTTCTCTTATATTTTAAGGTCAGATTGTTTGGGGTATCTTACAAATAGGATTTTATTTTAAGGGAGATCAATGCTCTGCCTATACTCTGACCCAGTATAATAATAGGGGTATTTCCCCCTCTAGAAAAAGGTTTCCACCATTGGAGGTGTCAGATAGGAAATGATCATTGGCCAATAGGTTGAAATCCAAAGCATATTTCAAAGGGGCCACATTGTGTCACATTATATTGAGGAAGTTATAAAAATTAGCGATTGGAAGCAAGGTTTTTCATCATATGTGCATGGATTCTTGTGATTATACATGTGAAGCAGGTGCATAATATTTTGGTTAACAACTTTTGTTGAATTAAGAATGGAACATTATTGATGTGTTCAAAATTGTGTCACACAGATCCAAAAGAGATTCCTAATTATAGAAATGAATTTGGTATATTTTTCATTGAAAATAGGCATGGATGACTTAAATATAACCAAATATATGTGAAGAAGTGTTTCACTATGTCCTATTCATGGCACAAATATCACCATATTCGAGAACCAATTGATAAAAAATTGCATTATGGTGGTGAAATGTGATAAGGGAACCTCACAAAAAACCCACATAGATTGATTCCCATGGGTGGAAAGGAATGGATAGAGGTGTATATAACCACTACCTCATGTTGGTAAGTTTTTTACTCACACAAGAAACACAACTCTTAAAATATTTTTCCATTCCAATGGGATAGTGAAACCAAACAAAAATACTTTTGTAAGACAATCAATGTCTCATGGAAAAAATGATCCTCTTCCTTAGAGTGTGCCTCCCAAATAATCTTGTTGCACTCATGTGTTGGGGGACATAGGATTCTAGGGTGGAAAAATAAGTTACACAATGAAAAAAATTTCATGATACTTCTTGGATAATATCTACATACATATGGTTTAATACTAGATCCACTATGAAATGCTTCAACAAATTGTGTGTTTGATATTCATAATTGTTTAGAATAGTCAACAATGCGTGAAATGGTGGTCGACATAAGTAACCATTGAGATAGTTATATGCAACATGATTACGTTGATCACCAAGTGGAATTGTTGTAGATAGGTTATCCACTTCAATTGGTTCATGCTTCAAAATTTTCTTATGTCTACACACACACAATGAATGCTTATGGTTGGAGTGTTGTAAGAGTCTCCTTCCCAAGAATGTAATGTTTCAATTTCTTAACAACTTGGATTATCATATAACATTTCTTTGATGTAAATGTAGTAATTTATAATAGCACCACTGTAAGTTTTAAAGTGGTGTGCAAGGAGATGCCCATTTTAGGTATGATTCTTAAAGGGATGATGTAAATCAAGGAGTTATAGGACCAACAAAGATTTCATTTTTCATTTGAATTCTTCAAATCCTTGATGTTGTATTGTGTCCCTTCTGAACATGATCTTTGTGGAATTCCCACATAGTAAAGAGTGGAGAGGGTGTACAACATGGGATAATCCCAACACAAACCTTTTGTAGAAGTTCACTAAGCCCAATAAATTATGTAACTTGGTTAGGTTGGTCATGGTGGACCATTATATGATTATCTATACCTTCTCAGGATATACATGTAATTTGATTTCATAAACAATGATGATGAAGTACCATATGTGCTTCCCAGTGAATTCACATTTCTCTAGGTTAGCAAAGAGATTTTGGTTGTGCAAAGTGTTCAAATTGGTCATCATGTTCTTCCCACCAACACATGATTAATATGAATCTCAAATTTAACTATGAAAGGTTGCAAAATGATGCATGAGCATTGCTTTAGTTAGAGGGCATCACCAACCACTCATACAAGTCATCCTTAGCTTCAAATGTTGTATTCCAAACATCCCTAGGGTTGGCATGACCTCGGTGGTAGTTATATTTCAATTTGATTATGGTGTATGTTTCTCCCTTCATTATGTCTACAGGACCATCAATTCAAGGAATGGAGTATTGTTCCCTCATTGTGATCTCGTTAAAGGAGAAATTGTGAATGCATGCACACTAAGAACCATGTTTCTTTGACACTAGCATGATCATGCTAACACATGGTGATGTGTTCAATCAAATGTATCCCTTATGTAAGAGACCCTATATTTTTTGGGCATCTCATCATTATCTAGCAATGATTTGTAATATAAGGTTCGTTGGGTAATACTTCTCTAGGAAATAGGTTGATATGATTCTTTAATTGACAATGGAGTGGAGTTATAGAAGGTTTTTAAAATACATTTATGTATTTCTTCAAAAACAATTATGACTATTTTTTTTTGCAAAAGGTGCATGATGGATGAAACTTGTACAAGGAAAATAGTATTGTGGATGAAAATTTGTTAGATAATCAACAAAATGAGTTTTTTTGTATGACTATTCAATTTACAACATTGTTTTATAGAAATTAAAGAGATCCATCTTATGCTTTACTTTCATATATCTACGGTTGTGCTAGAATCACATCACATAGCTCCATAGGTGCAACATCACATGTTACTTCATCCTTCTAAAGATCTATCTTATGCTTTACCTTGGGAATGTGAAAAATATTCTCTTTGGTGTTCAGGGCGAAGAACCAAGGGAAAAAATTATAGATTCTATGTATTTCCCACATGTATCATTGTGCTATCATCGCATCACATATATCCATATGTGCAACAAAACTTGTTTCCATTCTTCCTTCCAGGGGTAGATAGTGTATTGAAAGTGCATTGGTGGGTGGCATATAGTTCCTTCCCTGAATTGAGCCATTTGATGTTGTAGGGTTATGGGTAGAGTGGGGTAGCTAATTTTGGGCCAAATGATGATTGAAGAGATCATATTCCTTTGAATCCCATTGCCAACGCTAAAATGAAGAGGGTTTTTTTGAACACACATTTGACTATGAAAGATATTGTATTTCTCCATCACCAATTAATTTTTTCATGATTAGGGAGCCTAGTCTATGTGCATTAGGATAACAAGAAAGCTAGAGGATTCAACTGTAAATAAGGAAAAATATTTTCCCTTGTAATGATCTTCTGAAGAAGGATCACAAATTTGTACTAAAAGAGTCTACACGAATCAACATTTCAACTTGTCATGGTTGGAAGTCTTATGAGTAGGCCAGAAGGTTGCGCATGTTTGATTTTGTGAATATCTACAAATGAAATCAAGGATTAAGACTTTTGAATAAAAAATTATCACTTGGTCAAGCCTCAAACATGAATAAAAGGTATGTCCTTTTTCCCATCGACATTGCATTTCACATCATAATCATTAGGTCTAGGAAAGAAAGTTAGTGTTTTATCAGTTATCTATTGTGAGCTATCAACCCACTTACTAGGGAATCCATTAGTTAGTAATAGTGAAAAATCCCTATAATAGTACTGGTGACTCCACTAGGGAAATTCATAAAATTTCTACTTTTTGGGTTGGCTTAGTTGGTTTCTGATAGGATCAAATTTATATTTTATTGTTGGTGATAGTTTGGCTCTTAGTAAACACCATGGTAGGAAATTTAGTGTTATTTTTAGGTCTAGTTTTTTGTTTTTTGCATCTCTCAAAAAATAAAAATAGATGTCATAGTATGTTAATTATGTCATAGACCTTCAACTGACCCCAAAATTGATGCTATTAGAAACAAACTCAATCCTAAGGAAAACTAAGGAGAAAAAAAGAACACATTAATTAATCTAGGAGTCAAGCATGCAAACAAACCTTCTCACAAAGAAGTGCTAGTTGGTGATGGAATCTAACATCGCAGGATCGATGCACGAAGGGGATGAATTTCAGCGGGTGGGAAAGTTATGTTGAAAACATGCTTAACGAACTAATTCCATGGTGCAAGTTACCTCATCGAGCAGTGATAAACCCTCCAAGGAGTCGAAGTGAGTCTAGACAACGTTGATCCTAGGTACAACACCACATTCCTTGTATTGTCACCTTAGGTAGGAAGTCTAAAATATTATGGCCTCTATGGTGCCACCTACTATACCAAAGCAGAGGGGGGACAATCGACAATTGACAGCAAGACCAGAAAAGTAGGGTTGATTACTTTGTCGGACCCAATGAAACCTCTTCCTTGACCCTTGTGTTAGAAGGGATTCCCAAAGTCAGTGATATAGCAACTGGATTTCACTCCCTAACTCAAAGCTTTATGTTTGTTTAGAAAATTTGGAAATATATTCTCACAATCCTATTCCAAAGATCTACACCTAAGTTAAGATGGGTTTGAAGAGCCCTAAAATATTTGCTAGATAAATTTTAATTAGCACTTGATTTTAGGTTGTTGTTACTCAAAGGAGTGGTCATGAAACTGATGGCATTTAAACTCGAATCTTTAAACTGTACAAGAGGAAAATGAAATGCAAGAATTCCAACTTCGATGAAAATTATATATGGGAAGGAGAAAGAGGTTTTAAGCAACGAAATAATTTCTTGATTGATTACTATGTGTGCAATGCTAATGACAAAAAGTATGAGCTAATTATCCAGATAAATGGAAGAAAAATTACCCAAATTTTAAAAATATCATGCAAATGTCATATTTCACTTTGTACACCTATACAACATTTATTCAAATGTCATCATTTCTAACATAGTAAAATTTTATGATTATAGGGAACACCATACACATATTAAATACTCATAAGGATCATGGGGGATTCACCTTGTTGACCAATATCTTATCACATTCATTCATAAAGGTGGATTTTGAATTATGAAAAATAGATATTGGGAACCTTGTTGAAGGTAACCCAACCTTGGAGAGAGAGATAATATCACCTACATAACAAAAATTGTGATGTGAACATGTTCTATAATCTTATCAATGAGACAATCATACCTATGTTCATGATAATAATCATGTTAATTACAATATGAAACCATAGCATGTGTAACATGATACATTTGAATTCGGGTCATAATACCTCTATGAAATAAATGTTACTTATGGTTGAAATATGTAATGAATGGGTGTTTCCTTGATGAGGGACCAAAGCTATTATAATAAAAAAATCCCACTAGAAAAGTTCTTTGAACATGTTGATAGCTAACCATTGATAATCCTATGTTGATGGCTCAAAAATACTGAAAAATAGTCATATTACATGTTCATTGGTATTCAACTAGATCTAGCTACCCATTTATAAAATTGTAGGATAAGGTGAATGGACAAGACTTGAGAACTAATCACACTTATAAAATTGTAGGATAAGGTGACACAATATTGATTATCTAGATAAGGGTGACACTAATATATACCCAAACTAGAAGTGATGACATATCCAATAATACAAAAAAATCATTGTGTTTCCTTTTTTTTATGTTTTGGGAATGATGTGTTTTTCATTGCTTGTTATTAATTTTTTATTTTTATAAATATTAAAATAGTGTTTTTGTTGTTTATGTTACAATGAGGAGGCGAGTGCCATATGAAAAAAAATGGTTTTAAGGAACATGTTAACAAAGGTCGGGAAGTGACCAGTGATGTGCCCATGATGTGTCTCCTTAAGTGGGATCAATAATGATGGTAGCATGATTGGAGGTGAAGATTTAAAACAAGAAGGGGTGAAACATTGGTTCATCGACATGATTCTAAAGTAATACAATAAACTAAGTGTAATGACTCAAGAATCCATTAGGTAATGGTAAAAAATTGAGAAGAGAAAGGCATGAGGCTCATTCATGCAATAATAGACTATGTGGACTCCCATACCTATGGTACAAAGTGGCATGGGTGTCAACATGTGAACTATGCTAAACTAGGGAAAATTATACAAGGATGAGAATTGACATTCAATGAGAACAAGAAAGTGGCTTAGAGAGGTTAAGTTGCTTGTTGGTATGGGGTGGAACCTTTGGTAAAATCAGATGGAAATAATATGAAAAAATGCATTGTATCATAGGAATATAATAATCCTAATTTCTATTTCAATGAGTTATACCTAAATCAAACCCACCAAAAATTTTAAAAGATAGGAAAAAGGGATTCCCATAAAAGTCCTAGACACAAAACAAATTATACAACATGACAATGCCTAAAAAATGGAATCCAATTATGTGAATAGTATAAAAAATGGACCTTGTATACTCCTAGAGAGTTTGTGTGAAAGTTTAGGGCCAAAAATCCCTTTGGTTGGGGGGGGTGATGATGAGTCCAAAATATGGTGCACTTTTGACAACATTATGAAGCATAATTTTTTTTTCTTTTTGTGCTACATATGGAATTATATGGTCTATTACCCCTCATTTTGGTATAGGGTAACAACCCTATACCAATTTATTCACTAGCCTTTGGATTTTTGATCAACTATAGACAATTGAGAAACCTGCTTGGTTCCATGTATCTTGTTGAGGTATAGGATTTCATGGCATATTTGTTGATCGATGATGAAACACTTGATGTTGCATGGTGTCTTGTTTAGTTTTGGCATGGAATTAGTTTCATTCATATTTTTTGGCATCTTCACATTTCCCAATGTAATTCACATTTATCGAGGTAATTCATGATTCCCAAGGCATTTGTAAATTTGTTTTTTGGCTATTCTTGATGAACCAAATCTTCTCATGCCTTGATACATTCCAAATTTATGAAAGCTCACATTATTAACTCATTTTGAGGCATCTGTCATATCAATTGATGAGATGTCCACCTTGGAGTTTGCATGAAGGTTTCATTTGGCATGTGTGGGTTTGTTCAGCCATCCATTGAATTGGAGAGGAAATTGGAATTATTTAAGGAGGGTTATTACACCTTGTTGGCTTCACATTTGACATATTAGAGTTGATTAGAGGAGGATATCCATTTTTTAGGGTTACATTCATCACTTTTGAAGGATCCTTCACCTTGAAGAGCCACGTGTCCACTTGGAAGGGGATTGTGAGTCCTTTCTTACATGTTTGATGAGGATTGGTACACCTTCACACAATACTTATGGAGCCTATTTGGAGGGGGCACCCCTTGTTAAAGATTTCTTCCTTTTGGTTCTAATATAATCCCTAATCCTTGAATGAAATAAGCCCATTCTTAAGCATATAAAATGGATGGAAAGCAATCAGATTGAAGATAATTGTCACTAGCACTTGATTCTTATAATTAGTGGTTATTAAAAGTCCAACGTTGATCCAGGTGGATATCAGTGGCCACCCACCTTTTCCAACTGGTTCAAAACAGGTTTCTGGCAATTTTGGTAATTTATTATTTTTAGCAGCTTTTAACTTCTGGAGCCGTTTTGAGGCCCTAAATGATGTTTTTTGGGGGGAAACATGTTTACAATATGGAATTTAATTCAATATTTTTCCTAAAATTAATCTCCTTGATGATACCTTTCCAAGGAGCTATCATACGCCTAAAACAGAGATCGTATGCAAAAGTTACGACCCCGAGAAGTTGATGTACTAACTTACCCAAACGGGGCCCACGTGACTTTTGGCGCTTCATCTCCTAGGGTTAGGTTTTTGGATGTATAGGGTTTTTGGCATTCCTTCTTATTGTAAAAAGGCCTTCAGAGCCTCATTGTAATCATCTTCTTGCGAATGAGTGCAGCCATCACATCTCTTCTCAAAGATAAGCTGCCACCATTCTAGCGAGTCTCTCACTCTATATTTTTACAGTCTGTGTACATTTATTTCATTAATAGAAATCATGTATTACTGTATATCTGTGTTTATAGTTTCATATCTGATATATTTCTTTTATATTATTGGATATCCGCAATATATTTGTGCGTTTCTTTATTATCTTCGCTCTCATTTCGTGCCGAAAATAATTTAGATTAGTGGTATCAAAGAAGGCTTCTCTTGATCGTTTTTCAATGCATGTCCCCAACCAGGTCCAAGTATAGCAAGTTGGGTCTCGAGCTTGTCTCTCTTGAAGACAATCGCTCTCACATGCCCAAGAAACCCTCCATGGTGGAAGAAAATAAAAAAGACGGAGCATACGATCCTATAAGTCTGTTGCTTGAGCAAGCTCTCACACAACAAAGGGACGAAATGATGGAGAATTTTTCCCACATCCTTCAATGCCTCCTGATATCATCAGGCGCATATTCATCAAGTGACCACTTTGGAGGAACCTCACCTTTTAAGGTACAGGTCAATTTTTATATTCCTATATTTGAAGGTCAGATAGATGTGGATTCCCTAGATAAATGGTTAAATCTATTAGAAGGTTATTTCTCTGTTCACAATTTTTTCAATGGATAAAATATCATCTTCGTGCTCCTTAAGGATCTCCCCCATGTCAAACATTGGTGGGAAACTTACTGGGAGCAGAGTTCCACAGAGGAGTCTGGAATATATGGGGCCGAGCCCACTTGGCATTTTTTTGCGGATGCGGTAAAGGAAAAATATTACTCTGTTGGAAACTATGAGGACCAGTACATGAGATGGACCACACTGTGACAAGAGAGGGACCAAGTAGTTCTGGATTTCACCAATACCTTCCATACATTGCACACCAAGATGGGTATCAAAGACTCTGAATGACATTTGGTTTTGAAATATCGCGGGGCTCTACACAAATACATCCAAACTGAAATGGATTTCTTGAACATCTCATCACTCGATGCTGGTTATCGATATGCTATTAAAATCGAGCAGAAATTTAAGCACTAGAACAAACGAGAGTTCAGGTTTTCAAATCTGCAACAACCAAAGTATGACAAAGATGTCTTCTCTAACAAACAGTCTCCTGAAAACCATTCCAAGCCACAGGAAAAGAAGGGTCATGTGAAGACAAAGAAGGACACTGGAAAATGGTGTGATTTCCAAAAAGGCCCCTGGCACAACACCAAAGAATGTTGCTTAAAATAGTCATTCGTGGATGAGATCAAATATAAGGAGCCGAACCCTGATTTAGAATCTGATTATGAAAATAATGGTAAAAGAAAGATCATCGACGTAGACCCCACTGCTATTGTCGCGAATGCAAAAATTCAACCAGAAGAACCAACAGATCCTGAAGAGGGGGAGCACCTTTTTCATTCATAGATGTGGGTGAAGGGGACCCTGATGCATTTTATTGTTGATAGCGGAAGCCAAAAGAACCTCATCTCAACAGAGGTCATCAAACAATTGGGATTGTCAACAACACCATACCTGCAACCATACAACATCGAGTGGCATCTCCAAGGACGAGATATTCATGTCACCCAACAACATCAATTGTCATATGACATCCAACCCTTCAAGGATGAGGTATTTTGTGATGTTTCCCCACTGGATTTCTATGATGTTCTCTTGGGCCAACCATATATGTGGAAGCGCCATGTTATTTATGAGTCTCGACCCCGCAACATCATTGTTTCTCTGGGGGTCATCTCTATAGAATAATAGAGGTAGTTCCAACTACTGTTCCACCTAAAAAATGCCGAAAGGTATTATATCATACTACAAAATTTAGCTTCTTCACAATCTGTTCAAAAGGTGAACAGAAGGATACTGCAACTACTACAGCCTCGACCTAATCACCTTCTATCTAACAGAAGCAGGTCAACAATATTGAAACAAAAGTAAACATTCCTTCTGCACACAATAATATCATGTAGCCAAACTGGTTAAAAGAGGTCCAGTCCTTCCAATCACATGTTCGTGACAACCTTCAACAAGATAAGCAACACAACTTCTCTAATAAGGCAAGCAACTCACCAAGATTCAGATTCAACAAACATTTTTTCCTCTCCCCCAGGCACTCAACGTAATGGAGACCATTTCTTCCTAAGGATGGATGCTTGATCCAGGTGGATATCAGTGGCCAACCACTTTTTCCAACTGGCTCAAAATAGGTTTCTGGCAATTTCGGTAATTTACTATTTTTAGCAGTTTTTAACTTTCGAAGCTGTTTTGAGGCCCTAAACGATGTTTTTTGGGGAAATCATGTTTACAATATGGAAGTTCCTTCAATATTTTTCCTAAAATGAATCTCCTTGATGATACCTTTCCAACGTCCTATCATACGCCTAAAACGGAGATCGTATGCAAAAGTTACGACCCCGGGAAGTTGTTGTACTAACTTACCCAAAAGGGGCCCACATGACTTTTGGCGCTTCATCTCCTAGGGTTAGGTTTTTGGATGTCTAGGGTTTTTGGCATTCCCTCTTATTGTAAAGAGGCCCTCAAAGCCTCATTGTAATCATCTTCTTGCGAATGATCACAATCGGCACATCTCTTCTTAGAGATAAGCCACCACCATTCTAGCGAGTCGCTCACTCTGTATTTTTACAGTCTCTGTACATTTATTTCATTAATAGAAATCATGAATTACTATATCTTTGTGTTTATGGTTTCATCTATGGTATATTTCTGTTATATTATTGGATATCTGCGATATCTCTGTGCATTTCTTTATTATATCTCCTCTCTCATTTCGTGCCAAAAATAATCTAGATCAAATGTCCATATTTGTGGTTAATTACTAGAGAAAGAAAAGAACAAGGTATTTCTAGTATTAAGTTCGAGAAAATACATATGAAAATAAAACCTAGCCCGAAAAACTAGAATAAAATTTTCAAATTCGACATTAAATTTAAAAATGCCAAAAACTAGCACACAAACCTGCATAGGATACAACATGACATTGTTCCGACCCTCACAGGATGCCAAAAAACAGCACACACACGCCTGTTGTATTTTTCCAAATAAGGTAACGACGAAACCCTCATGACCTTAGAGAAATGTCAATGGAGCTCACGACTTGAAGAAATAAATCCTAGAACCAAAACAACTTTGTGGTGATTCGAATTGAGCGCTTAGGGGATCGATCAAGGGAAAAATGAGTCCCCCGCAACCAAATTTCAGGTGGAAATTGCAGAAAAGGAACTAGAAGACGATACCTCGGGGGTTGAAATGGCTCTGATACTGAGATACTAAGGTCCCAAAACCCTGGATGGCTCCCAAAGAAGAGACCTTTAGAAAGAAATAAAAAAAAATGAATGAATGAATAAATAAATACACAAAGGAAATGGACAGAAAGAGGACATGAGAGACAAAGAGCAAAATCTATAAAAATTGAATAAAAGCATTTTTAGGTTGTCATGGACATAGATATAAAAAGTATAAACAATTTGTAACAAGGACCCGGGTAATAGGTTTGACAATGGAGATTGATAAATCTATGGTAGTTGTGGTTCTTTAATAATGCAATGCTACACAATTGTCCCTAGGGTTTTGATTCCATGAACGTTGTTGATTTTACCATTTTCTTCTCAAGAAGTGGGGATACTATTTTGCACTTTTTTATATTTCTTATAGAATTCTTGATAATGAGAATGATGATATGGTTTTGTTTTTCATTACTCTCATTCCTTATTTTTAAAATTATTTATCAATATTCCTCTCTGGTATAATAACACATTCTAGTGTGTGTACTTAATGTTTTGTTATATTTGTGTTTGAGATAAAATTGCTTTCAATTATGATTGTAGACACTCAAAAGAGGGGGTTGAATGATAAAATCCCTTTAGTATACCTGTGTGTCCTAACAAGAGTGAAATACCAACCTATGTGAGTCTCAATGCACAAATGTTGATGATAAAGACCCAAAATTTGTGAATGTCATATAAAAGCCTTTTAATATTGTCACAACAATGGATTTGAAATCTAGAAAGAATTTGTGATAAAGGACTTAGGAAATATGTGCATTATGATTTCAATACACTAGAATTAAGGATTATTTATACATAATTTCCCATAGACAAGTTAAATTCAATCTATTGAGAGTTATGGTAAAATAATACAATCATTTATTAGATTAGTTGTTAGGAAACATAACGAAAATTTGATTGTGTTGAATGTAATTTAGCAAAGGAGTTTAGTGTGTGAGAGTCAAAGTGTGTGAACAGATAGGAGAAAAGAATAGTTGCAGAATGACAACAATTTAGCACAAGCCTACCTTGACATGGATGTTGAAATGGCACAATGTAAGTGAATTAGCACAATATAAGATGTGGGGATGATTATTGATGGAGTGATGACTTTCTCAATGTTGATATAATGCATAGTCAACTTTTATACATGGGTTGTTAAGCATCACCCTAATAATTCTAATCAACTTAGTTGAATTTAATCACGGACCTTGATTTCGTGGAACAAACACAAAAACCCTAGGTAATTTTGATCCTTGACATGGTCAATGTCGATCATTCCTCCATTCCTATAAATGTGAATGCACAACGACCTTTGGAGGATGACACGTCAATGAGTGTTGTTTCCCCAAGTTAACACCCTACTGCATGTTGGAATCCATTCCATTTCCCCATTAGGATTTGGAGTCCATATTGTTTACATTCCAAAGAGATCCTTATGATTCCTTCTCATTTTGTTGGTTTTTTCTAAGGACTCACAAGCGATTTGTATCAAATTGGTATATGATAGGGTGTGATTCATCACATGTCATTGTCCCTTCAACTCCTCCATACCTTGAAGACCATTTTTATGTTATACCTCCATTCAATATTCCCCCAAGGATATTTCCATTAGTGCCCCACCCATAGGCACATATTCCATTTACCATCATTCATTCCACTCATCTAGGATCAAACCACTTGGTTGCACTCTTTCATTGAACCTATATCTATTTTATTTCAATGTATCCATATTCATCCATTGTTTTCTTGCACCTATCTTAGACCATTCTAATGTCAATTTGTATTTTATGGTATTCAATCATATTTACACTCGAAGTTATAATCAAAAGTCCATTGCTTATTGTTGACCGTATCTCTTGGTGTTTCATAGTCACTACCCAAGCCATCCTTGTTTGTTATGATTTTCCCAAGGAAATACTTGAGTCCCTTTCTCGGTGATCACCTCATCATACATTATTGTCCCTCTTAGTTATCTACATTTGATTCATGATATGTCGCACCTCATGTTAGTTTCTATATTGTCTATCATTTCTTGTCTCTAGTGGACCTCTACCTACGGACTTCAACACATTTATTCTAAGGGATTGGTTTAGAGGTATTATGTATGTCATACCCATTTATATCATTGATAGGTAACCTTGAACTAGAAAGGAGATTCATAATTTCTCCTTGACTTGGTAGTTTCTCACATGCTCAATGTGAACTCATCATAACATGATTTAAATTCATACAAATTCATGGGTCCTCTGTCCTAGTTCTACTTGAATACCATTGAAAATGTATGGTTCTTTCAAGTATTTATTGAGACCCCAAGTGGGAGTAACATTTTAGGTATCTTTCTACATGTTCCACTCAGTGTTGGTTATAGTCATCCAACTCTAGCTGCAATTCCTTGAATTTGATTGGATCTATTCAATAATTATTTTGATCCACTAATTCAAGCTTTCTTCTGGTCAACTCTTTTCATATCTCAATCCCTCTCTATTATAATTAAGCTTCAGTTGTTCTAATTTTTCACCCCAATTGGTTCCATTGTTCCTTCACATGTGTTTAGACATGATGTAGAATTAGTTATTGATATGTATTTGATTTATCCCCATATTTCCATGATCCTATATTGAACTTTGTTGATACATATTCATGAGCATGGGTATGCCCGCCTCATTGACACCCCACATTGTGGTTTTTTTTTTGAAAGTGTTATCCATTACTAGTGTTTAGACAATCCTTTCTTCTTAGATGATCTTCTCACTCTCAACATTGTGTTTTCATGGCATTTGGGTGAGAAAAACATGATGTATTTAGACTATATGATTTTGTCCTAACCTCACATATCAGGGGGAAATCATTATGACCTTAATTTTCCTCACCTATTACATTCAATTAGTCATACTTGGAAACATAATCAATTCATGTATTATATACATCATGCACCCCATCACATCATGTTATGGGATTTTTTTACCTCGCCAAATCTAGTCAAAACCATTAGTTGACCATTTTATGGATGATGGAATTTATCTTGTATTTTCTACGTGTGTTGCATGGTAAAACCATCGAAAATTGCATGGCTCTCTTTAATTCAGAATTTGGTTAGCAACAATGATACAATACCATATCGACATGGATATTTTTATGGTGTTGATTAAACAATGAACGAAAAGAGGGATTTTTCATCACAACTATGACACACATACATTGTATATACAATGTAGAACCTGAAAGAAAAATGAAAAAAGGTTGATGAAAACTTAAAACTTGTGTCAACCAATTTGTGTACTTTGAAATAAAAATAATGTTTATGGTTTACGTGATGAATTTGAGTCCCGAAACCCTCCCATATCGTTAAGGCAAGTGAATAGTCTATCTGTTATCACTCCAGGAAACTCTCCTAGGTTGTATCTCAGAGATGCCTGGTAACTTAACTGTTTTTTTAATTATTTTCTCAATAATGGGTGTGGGGTTGGATCAATATGAATATATAAATTAGTGGATTGTATCTTCAAGATAGTCTAGTTGTATTCAAATAGTACAAGGCCTTCAAGAGCTATTATCATACAAGTTTGTAAATCAAATAGATAAGAAACCAATCAATTTACCAGAACATACATAAAAAATATATATGATGGGTAAACAAACTAGCAATGGATGCATATGATTCTTGTTTAATAATCAAAGGTAATATGACAGTTACCATAATACATTTAAATAGAGACAAAGAAATAGTTTCAACTCATAGGCATAGAATAGAAGTGAAAGGAAAGTCTGAAAATAACAATGAAAGAACTTTGCAGGCTGAGTATATTAAAGAAAGTCTTTGTATCACAATAACAGTAGAGTCTAGAAATCAAAATCGAACCCTTCAATCCTCTAATATTTTTGGATTTATAACCTTTACAAACAGTTTCCAGATCCTAGGATACTGGATCAAATTTTTCCAAAAATAGAAAGTCAATAACTGGCCCAAGAAAATAGGCAAAGATCCTATAAAATAGGTCAATTCCTATTCTTGGGTGATCTTCATGTCCTTCATATTCTTCGACAGGTGTAGTAAGCCTTCCAAGGTTGATGGATTTTCATGAGATATGAGAGAAGTCGAAAATGACACTTGTTGACAATAAAACAGTTCTTTCCCTGAAAATAGCTAACCAATTTGACCTTTCTGCCTTGTAGAGAATCTCAAAATCAAAATAGACTCTTGATAAGGATGTATTTAATTATTATCTATCGATTGGAACTATTCCTGAGGCTTTTGGACAAGAAAAACCTGGATTTGTGCAAAAATACTAACTTTCTGCCCTGTCAGTGATTTCGGTAGTTAGAATAGACAAAATCTGGACCAATTAGCTACTGAAAGCTCTACTTTCAATGGCTAATGAACAATCAAAATGTTCTCCTAGGCCACCGAAAGTTCTGCCTTAGTGAAAATTATCAAAATTTCAAAATACCTTTTGTCTTAGCTCCAAAATGCCTTAGGGATGATCTTCTGAGGCTTCTGCACCTTGCTCAGCTTCTGGAATGACTGTAGGATTGGTGGTTTCCTGTGGTTCATTGTACTGAACTGCTACCTCTGCTAGGGTTTCAAGAGTAGAATGTGTTTGAGATTGGTTTTTTGAAGACATATCTTGCAACCTTAAATCCCTGGCCTTTTTATTCAAGTCCCTAGCTACTCTCCATAAGCTTTTGTAATCTTTTACAATCATCTCCTTATTTTTCTTTTCCTTTATTCTTTCATGTGCTAATCTTTCTAAGGCTGATTTGCTTTCTGAAAAATTCTTAGACAAGGTTTCGTATTTGGTTTTAATTACCCTTTCTAGAACTTCTTGTTGAGCTAACTTCTTTTAAAGTTTCCTGATTTCCTTTGATTTACTCTGCTTCACTTTTTTACTAGATGAGGCATCTGCAACTTGTAGTTCTTGTTCTTCTTTGGGTGTAGGTGATGGAAGATCTTTGTACCTTGCTATGAATAAATCTACATATACTGCATCTTCATGTCCTGTGGTAACTAAATCTTCATGCCCTATTTCAATCTAATGTTATTCATGCTCTGTTTCAATGTGGTGCTCTTCATCCTCTGAGTCTATGTAGGGAAGATTAATAATTCTCTTGTTCACTGGGGGTTCTTCGGCCTTCTCTGTCTCACTGCTGAAGTTTAGTTTCTTCTTAGTTTTATTAGGCTTAGAAGAAGGAGAAGGTTGATTATCTGGAATTGGAGAGATAACTCTCCTCCTCCTCTTTCCACTTCTGGGAGTAGAAGACTTCTTGGAAGAAGGACTCTTCTTTCCCTCTCGTTGTACATCAGTCTGGAAATCATTCCAGAACAAGAAGTAATTACATTCTTTTCTTCTTCTCTGCAACAACTCATAAACCAAGATTTTAATCAAACCATGGTGGGATAACCTACCTGCAACCTTATTGGGCTTATCCTTGACCTAATGAGCCATCTTAGATATTTTGTGGAGATAATAAGGTAGATTAAGTGGGTTTCTACCAGTGAAATGGTTCATGAGTTTGAAATGGTAAATCATCACCCTATTATATCTACCTTCACAAGTTATATAAACAAGAATGGATTTTAATAACTGTTTCCATTTCTCTTCAAGGAAAGACATAGGAATGTCTTTCTTCCATACCAAACCCTTGTGTTCTGGTTTCAAGTAGGACCTAAATTCAACATTCTTTGTGATAGTAGTTTTGAACCAATTTTCTCTGGTCCTAGGTAGCCCTGTCACCTCAGTTATGAGGGCTTCATCCACCTAGAATTCATCTTGACCGATGAATTCTTTCCTTCCATTGAAAGTCAGGGCAAAAGATTCTACCACCTACTAGTGAGAGCTCTGTAATTGTTTACAAAAATTGTAGCAAACTGCATCCCTAAAAAGTTGGCATACCTCTAGGTGTGATTCAAAGTAACTAATATCATCTAGCTCCTTCCTCAGAGTTTATCCTCCTTTCTTCATCTGTCGTAATGTTCCTGTACACCTGTAATTGGAAAATCGGGTTTTGGGGGAAAATTACACAGTGTAGACTTAGGAAGATTTGGCTCAGTTGTGACAGCGATGAGAAGTATGAGGGATACATTAGAACGTGACACTGATTATAAGGGATGTGAAAGTGCAGCTTAAAATTTGAAACAATCATGGTTGATGACTGTAATGATGGGAAATACGTAACCATGTGATTTGATGAAACAACAATTTGAAAAGATTCGATATATCATGCAGAGATCAGCTCCAAGTCCCTAAACGGTTTTGCTCCTGTCTTTTCGATGGCCAATTACAATCATAAAACCTCAATCCCGACGGTTTAGGCATGTGAAAGGATGTGCTGACTCCTCCCACGCTCCTGCAATTTCGGTGGATAAAATAGCCCTGAATTTCTTGTTTAAGCTGTCGAAAGTTAAGGTGTTCGATAGCTAAGAATCCCTTTTGAAGAAGCACCTAAGCCACTGAAACATGAGATTTGACTTTTTTGAAATGAAAACGAAACCAAATGTTTTTTTTAAACTTTATTACATGCGTAAAGCTCTCAAAAATGAGCTTTACAAATTTAGAAATGTATTTTTGAATGACATCCTATCACCTAAAATAAAACATCTTGATTAATTTATCTGAGGAGATAACACTATCCATGTCAAATTTCAGTGTATACAAAAACAGTTTGAAAAAATTTCAACGTTGGCCCCCAGAAGTCATTGTTTCCCATGTCTAGTCCTAGTACAATGTATTTTCGTTGTTCCTTTTAAAATTTGTTCAACACACATGTTCCCACATATAGTACTATAAGGACATGTAATAACATCTATAAACAAGTACTAGTTGATATAAATTGCACAAGCTTCATCAATTGTTTCTTTTCTTTGTTTTTTGCTCTCATCTAAGTACTTCCATAAATTAAAGACTATTAGTACATAATCATTATTTAAATATGAAATTACCTCTAGCACCTTATTCTTGCCACTAAGCACATGGGACTAATTGGAATGATGCTAGTTTTGTACAACATAGGCAATGAAAATAAAGAGCATGACCATGATGATGGGCAAATTGTTGGGATTTCCATGCACGACATTAATCCGAGAAAGTTCAAATGAAATGAGGTTGAGATCAGATATATAGAGTGGGTGTGTGAGTCATATTTGAGTTTGGAAACACATGCTCTTCTTTCCACTTGAATCATGGGCCAAAGTCCCATGTTTTCAAACGGTTTCAATGAAGATTCTATAGAAATTAGAAACACGTTCATCGAAACTTCGTTGATGCAATACTATGACAACAATGATGACATCTACGATCATGATGGTATACAAATGAATGAGCTTCTCTTGATTTCAAGAATAATTTATCCTCTACTGAACAAGGCCAACCACGTGAAGGTGGAAGATCATATGGCCCCTCCCCTCCCCCTCACATCACTCTCAATTCCCCAATACCCAATCTATAAAATATAAGACAATCAAAAGAAACATAGTAATATTCATGCATAGAAACTACCAAAACAAAAATTAATGAAGGTAAATGAGATTATGTGTTTGTAAATGATATTTTTAGTTTACCACGTACTCTAGTATATTGGCGACTATTTTTAGGTTTCACATAATAATTAAATAGCATGTAACATAGGATATAAAAACATCCCATAAAAATTAAAAACGTGTAATTAACCCATGACATAAGTAAATTATTTTAAGAGAATAATTCATACAAATTAAAATATATAGTCATGTACCTGATCCAAATCAACATCTATATCATCCTTATTATATATCTTCTTCTTCATTGAAATCGACATCTTTATCATCATTCGATTCAGAAATGGTGTTGAAAGGATTGTTGATATCATCATCATCATCAATGTCATTTTTGAGCATATTTTCATCGACATCATCATCAAGAAATTCATTGTCTTCTACGCCTAGACCATGATCTTCTTCACCTTCTTTGTCTATCGACGTTGCATGATCTTTCGACTTTGTTTGATTTGGAAAATCATCTTCTTCTTCAATATCATCTTCTTCATGTACATGAGTATACTTAACCGACGTTCCTCTTGGATCATATCTAACAACAAATGACCAATCCCTCTCACCTGGAACATTTTAGTAAATTAACTATTCACATTGGCTTGGAAAAACATAGTTCTTTTCTCATCGTGTTCATTCATTCGTAACCTATACCATTTGACGTCGAACATAAATAATTTTAAGGAATTAAATTCACACTCAAGTATATCATTCAAATACCCATAGTATCTATTTTCATATTCTTGGGGATGTCTGTTACTCCTAGAGGAAACATTAGTGACTTGGAATACTGCAGTTATCCCACTATCATAAGTTTTCCTGGTTTCATCCAACTGTTTGATGCGAAATTTACAACCATTGCACCACATAGCCTTGTGGTGTTTCAACTGCAATATGTCAGATATGTAAAATATGCATTGTCAACTAATAAATTAACATATTTATATAACTTTGAAAATATCTAAAAAAGACAATACACATGCAGTCACATTAATATAGTATAAAATAACTGAATAAAATGGGTGAATTTGATTTCCTGCCCATCTTTCAAGCCATATGCTAAATCAATTTCCCTTTGCGTAACATTGGAATATCTGTTACGATGAGCTTCTCTAACTAATTCAGACAGTCGTTGCCATGATAAACTACCGCCATGATGTTGTTTACATATTTTAATCCATACATTCATCCAGTCAAGAGTTTTTTCAATCTATAAATGCAGTGCATCCCAATCTTGAGCAACTGAATAAAAAAATCATAATTCACCAATATTAAATATTAGTTATAACCATGGTAAATATTAATAATTGATGAAATAACAAATATTGATATATTAATGAGTATGATAATATACACAAAAAATGAAAAATTATATGTATTAATATGAATCTCCACAATTATTAATATATTACCTATCCTTTTTTTCATTCTACCTTTCCCCAACATGTGCTCTTGATCTTCAATTTTTTTGTTGGATTTCACATCCCAAATGAAATCCATTGCATGCATACTTGGTGCTGCTAATTTAGGAAGATACTAACTAATATACACCATGGATTGATATACCATATATCCCTCCACCATAGAACCCTCATGATGTGCTCTTTGTCTAACCAAAGCCTTCAATGATTTCAAGTGCCTCTCCACCATCCACATTGACCTTGTGTGTACATGTCCACACATTTCAATCTTTTTAACTTGGTGTATGAGGTAGTGTTCTTGTGCATTGAAAAATGTTGGAGGTATATACTTTTGCATTTCACACATTAGCCGAGGAATTTCTCTCTTCCAATACTTTATATCAACTTCATGGATTTCTTTCAATGACAACCATCTACATGAGATCATGACACAATAAAATAACATGTTTCAACATAAAGTAATATATATTACATTAAAAGTAAAACACATGTCATTAAGTACAATAACAAATTGAAAGAACATTTTTCATATAAATCACAACTACTTACCTCATGTATTTTCCAAGATCATATATAACTTGTTTAAAGTTTTTGTCAAAGTCATTTGGAAGAGATAGCGATAGAACATACTGTAAAAAAAAATGAATCGTTATTTGTTTCGACCAAAGTAGACAAAGAAAAGAGAATTAAAAGATTTATAAGGCCAATATATAAATATATATACCAAAATTGTTACCTTAATGAAGGTATGCCAATCATGTGTTTTTACCCCACCAAATTCACCTTTCTTCGTTAAGATATTATTTATGTTTGAAGCAAAACCCGTGGGAAATTTAATTCTTTGAATGAAATCTTTTACATCATTGCTTTGTTGCTCTGTTAATAACCATGGAAGGTTATTTCAGTCTCCATCACTATTTGATTGGATCACACTTCACATTGCATGTTTGGCTTCCTGAATGTCAATACAAATTTTGACAATTTTTTCTTTATCCCTCCTACCATCTATGATTCTCCATAATGTTTCTATCACATTCTTCCCAATATGCATTGTATCAAACAAATGAGTTATTTTTAGCTCCTCATAGTAAGGCAACCTCATTAATTGAGTGGGATAAAATTTCATTCCTAGTGGAATCCCATTATTAATACCTTCATGATGACGACCTTCATGAAGCATAAAAGAAATCACAACAATAATTATCAAATATGGTAAAATAAATTCAATGATTAAAATAAAAATTCAAAACATTACATATACAATACATAAAGAAATTTCGTACCTTGATGATTTCTATTATATTCCAACCTCCATAGGTGAGGTGTCATTCTTCGTGGTTTTAAAACAATCTCTTCTCTCCCATTGAAAAGATGTTTTTCAGTAGTACGATACCTACGGTTCTTAGGGAGGAGGTGCCTATACTCATCAAACACCACCTTCCCTAAACTTTTTGAATGAAGATACTTCATCTTAGGACCACATATTGGGCATTAAAATTTACCCTTTGTTTGAAGACCTGCAACAAATGGATTAATGTCAATTATATGATGAGATTATTTAAAAATTAAACATGCATGATATCTTTAAAAAAATTTATAGTATTAAAGAGAAATAGAATGCTACATACCAAAAAAATGTGTTAGTCCTAGGGCATCATGAATTGTCCATAAAAGTATTCCACAGTAAATTTCTTCTCCCTGATTAGTTTACAGATGTCATACATAGTGATGTCAGCCCATAAATTTAGTAGCTCGTCGATAAGAAGCTCGATATATAGATTCATATCTTTAACTTGGTACTTACCTAATTGTTTGAAATTACACATAATTACTATCATGATATGTATATATAAGTAAATAAATAAATAAAATGTATTATGCAAAAAACGAAACAAATGAAAATGTTACATTAAAAAAATTAATGTAAAAAAATACCTGGAACAATCATTGTCAACATTATGTGCTCCCTCATTATTGACATCCAAGAATGGATTTTATTGTTGATAACCAAAATAGGCCACACCGACTAAATAGACCTAATATCTCTAAATGGATTAACACCGTCAACTGCCAATGAAATCCTAACATTACGAGGTTCATCTTTGAAATATTCCCATTTTTCCTCAATTTCCCTAAATGCATAACCATAGACAGTAATTTGAGGAACACCATATCCACTTATGTTACGTGCATGGTAATCCATGAAGTGTTCTATGCTTTCACACCTGAACAATCGTTACAAACGTGGAATTATGGGAATATGACGAAGAAACGTTCACGACACCCTTTTTGTTACTTGATCGGTTCGATATCTACTGATAAGACATTGCGGGCATTCTGTTTTTAAAGGATGTTGTCCATAATATATAATATGATCATTAGGACATGCATCTATATTTTGAAAATCCATCCCAATGTCTTTCATAATGGCATGCAAATATCGATATGTGTGAGGTAAAATATTTGACGATGGTAACAAAAATTCACCTAACAATCTACAACATAAAAAATAACTAGTTAATGTAAAGAATATTAATCATAAAAATTGCCCCCGGATAGGGTGTTAGTGGACTCCAGGTGGCAGAGAACTGGACGGGACGCGTTGCAGGCCCATGCGCGGGCACGTGATCACCCCGTGCCGCAGGGCTCTACCGTCCCTGAACGTAATCAGGCTTAAATAGATTTGATGGATAAGGGCAGGGGCATTTACGCCACCCTACGCTTCCCACATATCAGCAACATGGCTAGATCAGTCTCTCACGTTCTTCCTCCCTGCGTGCGATCGGAAGGGCTTCTTCCCTCTCGACGCAAGCACTCTTTGGCTTTCTCTGCTACACGGTCCACCTGCTACCTGCAACTCTGGCTGCTCGCTCCTCGCGCAATTCCCAGCCAACCTGCACACATGAGAGAACGCATTAAAGGGAAGCCCAAGCGGGGCTCCCCTTGGCAGCCTTCTCGACCTTCCATCTCGCCCTCGACCTCCCCGATTGCTGGTTCCTCCACCCATCCGCCAATTCTATCCCCGAGTGTCACCTCTACTCCTGCGAGGACAAAAAGACGCAAATCTTCGGACATCTCAACTCCTGGGCATTCCTCGCTTCCTCGTGCCATGGCCACCATCCCGAGTGGCTCCCCCACTACTCCGCGCAGTCCTATTGATCCTCGGATGCAATTCTACGCCTCCATGTCTTTCCCTGCATCCGCGAGCACCTGGCGAAGCGAGCCTCGAGCCTTAGGGGCAGCTAAGCG
>ML776879.1:964504-992679 GCA_009831015.1 Picea engelmannii | reverse complement strand
GGGCAGAGGACCTCGGTGCCGTGTGGCTTGGCTTTTCACTAGGTGTCTAGCAGTCTGTCAATTTCCTAGGCTAGATAGTTTTAGTTTGAATATGCTAGTTTTTAACTCTGCAACAGACTTAGACTAGTGATTCGGAGGATGACTGGACTGGTTTCCCCTCTGTTGGGGCAGTCTAGCAACTCAAGCTGAATATTTTTTGTGTAATTTTGGAACCCTGTTTTAGCCATTGCAGGCACTTTACATAATACGATTTTCTTACTTACAAAAAAAAAAAAAATCATAAAAATTGCATTCTTATTTTACACATTAATTAACACTAAAAAAAATAGAAAAAGTCAACATTTATGTATATGAGATGAAATATATTACATACCTTAGGATCTGTGTCATACAAGTGTTCGACAAATGATTCATAACCTTTAATTTCACTAGCAGCAATGTAGCAGAGAGAATATTTGCTCTCAAGCCTTCATAAAGTCATTTGTTTACCTTTTCTAATAGAGGTTCATCATAAATACCATCACTGTCCCCATCCTTATCCGGTTGAGCAAACAAATATTGGATCGTTTGATTTGTCCTGTCATCTTCTTCCATGAGATCCTCATTTTCTTGATCATGTTCCTCAACTTGTAGAAGATAATTTCTACTACTACTTGGTGCAATATTGTGCAGAAAGTTAGGGGGCAACTCTAACTTTATAATTACAAACAATCATGCAAAATTAGTGTAAATATTCAAACAATATATATATATATATATATATATATATATATATATATAATAAAAAATATAAAAGAAGATAATGAATATATATCTAATTACCACGGGACGATATTCATTCGATCCCCCATCAATGTGCCCATATTTCCTACAAATCTTTTTAGTGGTTTCTATCAAAATTCTTACGGGATGTGTAGTGCAAACTTTTTTGCAAGGGAAATAACATCTACCATCACCCTTTTCACCCTCTTTACTTTTTTTCCCACCTCTAATATTTTGTGACATTCTTTCACACAAAAATACCCATTATGAATTGTCATTGTTATAGAAAGATTGTTGTAACATCTCTAATTTTCAAAATATTTATATATATATTTTTCATTGCAAGAGTGAAGAACATTGACCAAGTCAATGTTGAATTTTTCAAATAGTTGGGTGACTGTTTGAATAGTGTAATGATCATCATTGGATTGTCTCTATTGCGATGAATGTTGACCAAGTCAATGTTGACTTTGTCAAATAGTTGGGTGACTGTTTGAACAGTGTAACGGTCATCATTGGATCATCGCTCTTGTGACGATAACCAAAGGTCATCGCAAGAGCGATGAGAGTCCACTATCTTCATGTTCATCTCTCTTGAGACATTCAACTAGTTTAATCTCAAGAGTGATGAAGGCAGATTGGATTTATAAAAAAATTGAAAAATTCAACTCTTTATCTTCAGTTTTGCGATGAAAGGGTACTTTTGTCACACGTTTTTCAATATGTAGTATTGTACAATACAATAGGTTGCAATGAGTATGTAGGGGAAGGTTGGGAATTGGCTCGTTCAGTAGCCTCAGAGGCTTCCTAGGCTAGACACATGATGGGGAGGAGGGGACACTCATGAGTGTAATATCTGTAGACATCATAACAAGCATAAGGTTTATTGGTGGGCAGGGTTGAATTATTCCTCTATTTGGGTGGTGGGTTGGTTCCTTATATTAGGTTGGGGCTAGGATGATTTCCCCCAATGTTTGGGCTGGGATTTTGAGCTCCTTGTCACCCTTGGTTTTGGTTATTTTTCTTCCCTTTCCTTTTTTTATTACTCTTAGGTTGGTTTGGGGGAAGGGGATCATTCTATTGCACATATAGTTGACCTCGGGGAGGATGTGTAGGCATATGGGTATTAGAAGGGGGCACAAATGTGGGTTGGATAGGTGTAACTAGTGGTGGACTAGGGAAATGATAATAAGGATTGGTTGTAGTGCCACAAGAGGGGTTACCACAAGTGGTACCCTGACCATGATGATGTGGATGGACATGAGGGGAATGAAAATAAGTACTCATTATCATATGATATGAGGAACATGAGGGGAATGAAAATAAGTACTCATTATCATATGATATGAGGAACATGGCGATTCTTGAGGTGGGGTGGGGTATCCATAAGGAGTGGGGGACCCACCATAAGGAAGGGGACATCCACTAGGTCTAAGTGGAGGTGGTGGTGTATATGGATGAGAGATAGAGCCTATTATACCATCAACTACATCGGAAGTCCTTGGGGTGGATTAGTCACTTGATTGGGAACAAGGGGCATCAAGGAGGATGGTGAATATATAACCATATTGGGCATATATCAAGTCACACTATTGGGACTTCTGGATGGCCTCTTCCACATTCTCAGGTAATTATATAGCGACATCATTGCCGATAGGAGGAAGGAGGGACTTCAAGAATAAATCCCTTAAGAATATGTCACCGATATTGGCTTTGAACAAGCCACACATTTTTCACGACTCATGGATATGATCTGATATATGAGTGGTCATGGTTTGATGGAAAGAGGTAAGTATTTTGATCGCCGAGTCATGGAGAATAGGTAATTGAAAGAAGGTGAGAAACGCCTTCACAATGGACTCAAAATTATGGTGATAATTCCCTGGTTGGTCAGTATACCACTTTGAAATGGCACTCATCATGGTTATTTGGAAAAGTAAAAGTATAACATAGTTCTTTGTGGTGGAGTTTGAAGAACACCATAAGTGGAAGGACATCATGTGGTTAGAAAAGTATTCTCTTGATTTTCTCTCAAACTAGGGGATGTCAAAGGGTAACTTGGTAGGAATGGGAGGCTAGGTAGGGTCATGATGCATTAGGTCATTGATCAATTGGTTAAGGTATGGGATGCTCAGCTTAATCATAAATGACATGGAGGTTTGGGTAGTTATGACTGTGGGGGGACTAGGTGTAGATGTTCCTAGTGAAGGAGGTAAAGGGTTGGGATTGGTAACACCAATACCTCTCAATAGGGATGGGAGTTTAGACTCAAGGGATATAGAACTAGAAGAGTAACTAGGGTAAGGGGCATTGCCTCATCGGGTGGATACAAGAGAATGTTTGATGGGAAACTCAGGATGAAGGCATTTTAGCCTACATGGATATCTGTTTGAAGGATAAATGGTGTCCAAGGTAAGGTTGAGTTTCAATTTTATTATGTGGTTTGTGTTTGTTGTTGTTATGTGTTTGTTGAAATTGTTTTGGATACTGAAATTAAATTGTTGATTAAGAAATGAACTGTTGGAAATCAACAAGTTTAAAAGAAAGTGCATAAAATAAACTTCTACTCATGTAAGAAATCAATTTAGACGTACTCAGTGATGAACTTTCTTTCTAAAAATAAGAAAATGTGTTGCATGTAAGATAGGAAAAAAAAAGATGCAAACTTTCTTTCAGTTAATGTAGCTATATTGCGAGGAATTTTTTGGAGCAACTACAAGGTAGGGTTTTGATAGTGACGGACATATAAGAGGGAAACATGAGCACCATGGGGGGGGGGGGGTAAGGGTACCCCCTCTTACAAACAGGTAATGGTAGATAGAGGGAAAGGGCCAATGGGTGTATTTTTCAAGGCACCAATGACAGGCACCTTAGGATCTGACCCTAGAAAAGGTCAGGAATTGAACCAAGGAAAAAGTGAATGCATGGAAGAGGAAGCCAGAGAAACCCAAAACGAGACACAAGACATAGTGAATACCAACCGTGAAGAAGGGTGCAACCCGTGCAAACCCAAATCAGCACTGATACCTAAGGTGATACTGAAGGACCCGCATACACAACTCTACAGGTATTAGATGAAGGTGCATGCGCTAATATGAAAATTTATGGGCTTGTGGCCCACCGAAAGAATGTTGCGCAACGAGATCAAATATCACTGGAAGCCAAATGGGGAAGTGTAGCTCCATATGGGCTCGAAAGGTTTCTTCACAACAGTCTTCATAAACCTGGAAGAAAGAGATAGAGTATTTGAATGAGGGCCATACTTCCATGCATCAGAAGGACTGTACATGCAGCCACAGAAGGAAAACTTCTCCCCAGAAAAGGAGACCTTCAAAAAGGTACCAGTCTGGCTGAGACTCTATTTCCTACCTTTAGGATACTAGTTACCCTCTACTGTTGAAGCAATAGGGAATAAATTGGGGAAATATATAAAGACAACAGAAGCCACCCTGAAAGGGAGATACACATCTTATGCAAGAATATGTATAGAGATGGATGCGTCAGGAGCACTCCCATAAGACATAAGCCTAGAATTCAGTGATGAGGAATGGATCCAAAACATCGATTATGAACAGATCCCTTTCCTATGTAGAAGGTGCCATGAACATGGTCACTTGATCAAGGAATGCCCTCTCAATAAAAAATAGGAAATGAAAAACCCCAAACCACAACAGGATGAGGATGGGTTTGTTAAACCAAACCCTAGAAGTAGAGCCAAAAAAAAGTAGAGAAAATCCCAAGAAGGAAATAACCCATAGGTCCGGAATAACCTAGAAGGATGGGATAAAACCAATCAAGGGGTAGAATCCAATAAGGAAATGACAAACGCTTAGGAAGTCAGAAAAAAAACACCAAATGAACCCACCAACTAACCCAATAACCAGAAGGAATAGGGAAGCTTCACAACTCTGATGGAAGGAGAAATCAGAGACGGCAACACCCCCATGAAAGAAGAAGAGGGAGAGGTGGAAATGACACCAAGTGAATTAGGCACAGAATATTCGAAATGCAGAGACCTTGTGGAAAGGGAAGGGATAGATATCACGAACATACTGGAGAAATGGAAAAGACAAGGAGTAGACAATGTACCAATAGAGCAACTTGATTGCATCCAGTACTTGTTCCTCCTAAGGGAGGAAGCCAAAGCTAGAGGCCTAAAGCGTACACATGGTGATATTGGACACCTAGGAGTCAAAGCTGGTGAGGGAGAACCACAACTCTCACACAAGCAAACACGGAGGAAAAAAGGAAGGAAATCAAATAGTGTAGCACTGCAGGAGCTTGGAGCGCTACTAATAAACTCGGGTAAGATAAAGAAAATATTCCCCAACTCCCTCCCGCATGTTTAAGTGAAGGTTATAACTTGGAATATAAGAGGCCTAAACATCCCAAGAAAGCAACGAATCCTTAGGAATAGACTAAAATAGGAACAACCAGATCTTTTTTTTATTCAAGAGACCAAATGTAATATAGACAAAATGGAAACAATCAGTCAACAACAATGGCACAAGTACAAGATGGTGGCTATTGGATGCCACCAAATGGAAGGAGGTATCCTCACCCTGTGGAACCCATAAGTACTAATCCTAATAGCAGCTGAAGCAACAAGGCGTACCCTTACGGTCTACATGAAACTCATTGGGAACACAGAGGTGATTTTATGCACTAATATGTATGGACCCCAGGTATCAGAGGATAGGAGAGGAATGCTAAGAGACCTAGATGATCTTAAAAACTGAGCCAACAACCTCCATCGGATCCTAGCCAAAGATTTCGACATCATCACGTCACTTGTGGAGAAAAAAGGAGGTACAAGAAGATTGGATAGAGATGCAGAGGAGTTCTCAAAATTGATAGACACAACGGAGATGGTAGATTTGAAAACCAATAATGGCCAGTTCACCTGGAACAATAAGCGAATGAGCTAGCATCAGGTAGCAACAAGATTCAACATATTCCTAGTGTCAGAGTCAATCATTATACAGGGGCTAACCTTAGACTACAACATCCTTCCATGGGGGGGATCTGATCACTGGCTAGTACAACTGGAAGAAGGCTTCTAGACCACACCAAAGAACAGACCTTTCATATTTGAGAAATTCTGGATTGAACACCCGACTTTCAAAGAAAGAATCAAATAGTGGTGGCGTGAGGATAAACCAAAGAAATAGACAAGGATGTTCAAACTCTATAAGAAACTAAAACATATCAAAAATAGGCTCAAGGAGTGGAACAAGGACACTTTTGGGAATATAAACCAAGAAAAGAACAACATTGAAGAAAAAATGAAAAAGCTCTAGGAAACCTGCATTTCGGAGGGCTACAATGAGGAGCGGAAAAAAGAGGAGATCCAGATGACCCAGGAATGGGAGGAGATGTGCCAGCAAGAAGAAACTCTTTGGTGAAAAAAGTCCTAGATCAGATGGCTTAAGGAAGGAGAAGGAACATCAAGTTTTTTCATAGAACAACCATGGCCAGAAGAGCCCATAACAAAATCTTGAAGATTAGGGACCAGGATGGCATAGAAAGAGAGTCACATAATGACATCGAAACAATGCTGGTAAACCACTTCCACAAAATAGCTCAGGAACCTAACCAAGATATAATGGAGGCCATACAAAATGTAATCCAAAATATCCCTCACTTAGTAACAGAAGAACAAAATAAAAACCTGAACAAGCCCATTGCGGAGGAGGAAATAGACCAAGCACTCCAAGAAATTCCCAATGGAAAATCCCTAGGGCCAGATGGTTTCACAGTGGATTTCTTCAAAGCCTTCTGGGAAGTTATCAAACATGATGTTTATAGAGTAGTGGAAGACTCTAGAAGGTTATCCTCCATTTTGAAAGAACTAAATGCTACAATGATTACACTTATCCCCAAAGAAAATGAAGCCAAAAACCCAGATTGTTACAGACCTATAGCGCTATGCAATGTGGTGTATAAGATAATTTCCAAAGTTATAGAAAATTGATTGAAACCAATCCTATCCACACTGGTCTCACAAGAACAGGTAGGTTTTTTGGAAGGAAGGAAAATAATGGACAATATTATCCATGCCCACGAACTTATCCACACCCTGAAGCTGCATAAAAGAGGGGGAATGATAATACAACTGGACCTAGAAAAAGCTTATGTCAAAATCAACTAGCACTATATGATCAAGACCCTAAAAGCCTTCGGATTCACCCAACATTGGATCAGGTCGATAGTCAACCTCATATCCACAACCAACTTATCGCTATTAGTAAATGGATCCCCTGCCAAACCTTACTGGCCCATGAGAGGAATCAAAAAGGGAGACCCATTGTCCCCCTTCCTATTCATCCTAATGATGGAAGGTCTGAGTCAAAGCATAAAAAGTGCAACCGCAACAGGGGAAATAAAAGGTATCAAACCCTACGAGAATTTTCCGACTTCTACACACCAACAATTTGTGGATGATACCTTACTTCATGGCATACCCACAGTCAAGGAAACGAGAGCCTACAAATTCATCTTAGATGAGTTTGGGGAAGCCTCGGGGGCAGAGATAAACCAGTCCAAATCTATGATCTTCTTCTTTAATACCAACCCTGCTATACAAAGGAAATTGGCCAACATCTTGGGATTTGAATGCAAATCCCTCCCAACCAAGTACTTGGGCACCCACCTAATAGACAAAGATTACAAGTTGTCAACTTGGGAAGGAATAGTCAACAAGCTACAAGACCGGGTAAAAAATTGGATGTATAGATCCCTCAACCTAGCCAGAAGACTTGTCCTAACCAAGTCAATTTTGTAAGCTATCCCAACCTTTATGATGTCAGTTTTCCCAACCCCCAAGGGGATTCTACAAAAAATAAGAACCATACAAAGGGACTTCTTGTGGCAAGGAGCGAAAACAAGGAAAAAATGGGCATTGGTGGCTTGGGAGAAGGTTTGTAAACCAAAAATAAAAGGAGGCTGAGGTTACATGACCCACAAGTGACCAATGACCCCTATGGGCAAACCTTTGGTGGCGTTGGGTCAAAGAAACGACCACGCCATGGGTTAACCTGTGGAAGGAAAAGTATGCCCCAGAAATTTGCGACCAGGACAAAATCCACTTCAGAGGCACTAGGGAAGGTTCCACCATCTGGAACCTAGCCTGGCACAACAAGACTTGGATCCAGACATACATCTTTTGGGAAACAAGGAATGGAAGAATCGCTCGATTCTGGGAAGATTCCTGGCAACAGGAACCTAGAATGGAAAAACTGGGCTGTGAGGAACTCCAATAGGAGATGATGGTGTAAGGAAAAACCCAAGTCTACCATTACTAGAAACAAGAAACATATTGCAACAAATGGAGAATCTGGAACACTCTCAACCCATAGACTAGAGACCAGATCGCAACAACAGTAAAAGAGGTGGAGGAGAAATTAGGGAGATGAAAAATTGTAGTCTTAGACGGAAATGACCAGCTGAGATGGGGGCACAAAGCTGGCGGTGAATTCAATATTAAAGAAGTACACCACTATATAATGGACCAGGACCAAGAAGACTCAACGCATCAATGGAACAAGCTCTGGAACAACCCTCATTGGCCAAAAATAAAAATCTTCTAGTGTCAAATACTACAAAACCGACTCCTAACTTGGGAGAACCTAAAGAAGAGAGCTTTCATAGGCCCTTGAAGATGTCACCTATGTGAAGAAAAGGAGGAAACAACAAACCATCTCCTTGATGAATGCCTCTACACAGAAGAATTCTGGGACTAGGTGGCAGACATCTTCTGACAGTCTAATAGGATCAGAGGTAATATTTCTGCAACTATAAACACATGGAAGGTGTTGGTGCAATTATTTGCATAATATATTACCAAACATAAATTATCAACCGAGATTCATAATCAAAAGAGTTGATGCACTATATGTGCCAATAACAGATAGGTTCCTATGCCTGATGAGTATAGTTCAATCAAGAAACAATTAATGACATAACACTCTTTTTCACACTTTTCAAATAAAATTCTCCACTCATTTCAAAATTCAGAAAGAAAAACTTGCAAACAAAATCTTAACAATCATGCATCCAAAAGATCTTGTTCAGATAATAACTTGCCCATTTACAAGATCATGAAGTGGAAATATGGACTTTGAATTAGTTATCTGTAGCTTCTACTCTTAGCAATCAAATCTGGGCACACTTCAACAATCCAATTCCAAACTTAGAAGAGAAAATTGATAATAAAACTTCTCAAGAAAAACAGTCAATCAAAGGATTATTTCTTCGGTGACAAATCTGTTCATTAGAGGCTCGTGAAATGAAGAGATGAATTCAGATCTTGTTCCCTGTAGCAATTAAAACAACCAACACTCTCCATATGCTCAAAGGAAAACATCAATCAATGCTAGAGGAAATCACATGTGAAGGAAGACACTCCACTTTAGGCACATGTAAGGTGAGAGATGGAGGTCTTGATTGTGCATGTGTTTGCAAGGTGAAATCTGATTTAAATCTATGAAAGAAAGCTAAGTATGGTAGGATGCTCCATTACAGGCTCATCTACAATGAAAGATAGAGATCTAAACCGTTCTTAGATATGCAAAATGGAAACACCACTATAACATTAAATCTACCAAATGATTGTCTACACACACATACAGGAATAACAAATATTCACTCAAGAATCTATGTTGCACTCATAAATCCATATTACACTCCAGAAATCTATATTGCACTCCAAAAATTCTCACTCACTCACTCACAATTTCCACACATCTTTATTGTATTTTTTCAAATGTTTATTGAAGAAAAACAGAAATAAAGTTAGATGTTTATGATCAAAACAAAAATGATTTATCCATATACAAACTAGAATTATATATACAGTAAATAAAAAGAAGCTTACCTTGGTTGGGTCGGTGGTCCCTTGCCGTACCAACAAGGTAGCTTTAAAATAAACTTACAGAACGAAAGGTCTGATAACACACATCAATTCCATGAACTGCAATTTATATCATTACTTGAGAAAAACAGAGGTACAATCCACAGTGTTCAAGAATCAACCCTACAACATAACAATTCCTATTTCTTCAAGAACCAATCTTGTAGAATAATAATTCCTCCCTAATCAGACCTATGAGGTCTTATTTATACATAAAATCCATGGAATAATGGATCAAACCAAATCCCCAAGCTAAGAAAACAATTTTTACAATTTTAGGATAAATCCCAAAAATCTATGTTTTTTAACAATTTGGGCAGATTCGAGTTAGTCCCCCACCCATATCTCCCAAACCAGTTCTAATATTGAAAATATGCCTGCGTATTACTCAATTTTCCATGTTTTGGACAAAACCCATATATTATAATTTATATATCTGATACCATGTGCACAAAAATCGAGGCACAAGTTGACAGTTTGAGTTTTTTTCCTAATTTTGGCAGAATCATTCCCCCTAAGCTGGAGGTCCACACATGCAATATGGGTGAATTCTGACTCACATTCCACATGAAATCATCGCTCTAGACAAAACCCATGAGCCCGATTTTCTTCTAGAAACATTCAAAAATTCTGAATTATGTCTAGTACCAGATTAGCACAGGCTAGTACCGAAATAGGTGGAGCCTTGGTACCATAATAGACTGGGTACCGGATCATGTTGCTTAAGAGTCAAGGTGATTAGTATCATACAAAATCAACCATTTTAATCAAATTAAATCAAGAAAATTAGACAAAACATGCCTTAATCATAAGTTACCTCTTATGCACATGAACAAGGTCATCAAGTGTATTTATGGAGGAAACAATCAATTAGATACACATAGGATAGGTAGTATAGGCTCAGATAGAGGGTAATATAAGGCATTAGAAGTGTCAAAACTGAGACTCAACATTCTCCCATGCTTAAGTCATTGCATGTCCTCATGCAACAATGATCTTCAAAATTTCACAGTTGATGGTACTCCTTACTTGATCAAGCATTCCTTGAAGTTTCATCCTTCTTCAACACCTAAGTTCTTATTAAACAATATAAACTTCCTACTGTATGATTCACATTCTTACTCATGGAAAAGTAGTTATGGTAACAAAGTGGAGTCATGAGTAATGGATTAGATCTATTAGTGATTTGACGTTAAGTCTTATCCAATCTGTTTTCGATCAAAGTTAGGAGAAAGGGTTGGTTGTGACTCTAATATGATTATAGGATAGTGGCCAAGATTTTCCATAATGACTTTGACTTAATAGGCCTCCCTGGATAGATTACCTTTTAAAATAAAAGTGATATAGCATAGTTTAGATATCATTTGAAGAGAGGAACACATAAAGGAATACATTCTAAGATGATTAACTCGTTTCAGATCCAAGTTTTTAGAGATGAATCTCTTCTTGCTTAGGTAAGGTGAATTACACATATTGAGGGTCCCACTTCTCTTGCAAACCTATTTTTTTAAAGATATAACTCTAAAGTGGATACTTGAAGGTTCTTAAGAACATCATCCGAGAGATATAAAGGTCATCTCCTAGCCTTGATTTGATAGTGATTGCTTTAGAATGAGACCCAAGGTTTTTTGTTCAGTTTTAAGTGTGCCACTTTATGTTTTTCAACTCCCTTTACCTGGCATAGCCCCACTACCAACAGGCATGTTCAGTACTCTGGCGGGTTTACCTTAGCACCATACAAGCATGGCCCTGTTGCCAACATGCATGTTCAGTACCTCGACGGGTTTACTTGTACTTCCTGATACTTCCTTTTTATTATATTGCTCAAAATATTTAGAATAATGTAGACTGTTCATTGACAGTTTTAGAGTATAAGGAAGCCAGGTGGTACGAGAGTGTTTTAGATTTATTAGGCACATAATTAATTTTTTGCAATTATCCCAAGGGTGACATCATCCACATTCAACTTAAATCTTAGCTATTCAATGTATAATGGAACATCTCGGATAATGACTAAGAGGTCCCTCTAGTTAATCCTATTGGGTTTCTCATGAAAGTTCATTGCGGTTTTGCAAGGGCGGTTCACCACATGAGGTTTTCATCAATACCTCTCAAGAGAAACTTGGATAAGGACTTGTTGAACCAACTAGGTTAGTATTATACATAATGGTGTCACCACTTTTCAATGGATATTTCAATTAGCAATCACTTCTTCAAAATAATGAGGTAATAAGACAAGTGCACCCATTATCATATAGAGCTAAATGTAAAAAATATCTTCCTAAAGGGAGAGCAAGGATGATTCATTTAGGGTTGAGTGTAGAAATGTAGGAGGAAGATGCACATGAGAGTAAAAATAATTCAACAGAAGACTTAAATGATCCTTGATAGAAATAACATGAAGAGATTATCCCATACCTCCAATTACCTAAAGTGAAAACAATGTTAAGCACATGACAAAGATCATATCACTTTGGCATCAGTACCAGATAAGTAATGGAGTAGGTTTCTACAGTACCAGAACAGATAGTATTGGAACAAAGTGACATGATGGATGATTTTTGCTCATTCATGGAGACAACCACTTCACAAAGGAATTCAGTGATAATATATGAGGAGATGTATACGAGGGCTTGCAAAATTTCATGGTAGGGAGAGTGCAATAATTGAGTGTAACCATATGTTTACTGCATAATTAGTCTAATTCCTTTAGTAAAATGAAAAATGTTGAATTTATATGTCCTAGTACTTAAATCGATCAACAAAACTTGAATATATGATTAGAGCTACCAACACCTTATTACCAGTACCAGATCACCTGATTACTAGATGGAGGCAGGGTTGTGCTTCAGTATTGGAATAGCGCAGAGTTGTGGTTAAGTACTGGAATAACACATACCTCCTCCTTTGGTACCAGATGAGCACACAGGTGACCATCAGTACCGAATGAGCACAGTACCACAAGAATGTTGTTTAGTACCGGATGAACACAAACTTTCTTATTTGGTACCGGATGAACGCAGAGGAAACCATTGTTTGCAATATTGGATGAACGCAATTATGCAGTACTGGAATAGAATGGTACCAGAATTCTAGAAATGACTATCAAATCCTAGCACTAAACATGTTGATTTGGCCTCGCCGATGGAAGTTGCAAAAGAATATGAAGGTTTCAACAACCACTCCCCCATGCCTAAGGTTTTGCATGGCCTCATGCAAACAATGTGAGATGCTAAAAAGCGCTGCTCAGAGAGTTGTGAACACATGCTAAAAACAAACCAATAGAACTAATTAAAACTGGATTTTTATTCATGCTTACAAACATAAAATTTAGAGAAAATGTCAAAAGTTGAATTATTAGCTACGAATAAAATGGTTTGAAATTAGCATTTAGTTTCAACTTCTATTAAAAAGATCACTGAATTGATCATCCTTGTGAAATAGTGGTCTTAAAATAGATAGGTAATGATAAATAACGAATGCATCATTTTTAACAACTTAAGGAAAAAGAAGAATTTTGAAGAAATAGGTCATGAAGCACTCCCTTAAGTGTTATCTTCCGTTGACAAGGATGCCTTCTCCTCTTTTGAAACCCTTCCAGTATCATGTGTGCATTCGGAGGATGAAGAGATTCCCTTCTCATAAAATTCCAAACAAAATTATCATAACTTTTTAGAAAGAAATCTACTATAGGAACAAAAGATCTTAAACTGATTGCTTTGTTAACTTTTGACATTCTCATTTATGAAAAGTATGAAAGATAGGATTTATTGTACTTATGTGCAACATTTATTTATTTATTTACCTATCCTACTCCATTTGAACAAAATAAAATGTCCTTCAGGTATAGGAATACTTCCAGTGAAGCCATGTGCGTAATAGGGTTAGAAATATATCCATACTCGGGTTTAAAAGATAAATTTTAATGCATACCAGAGTATGAAGGACCAACTACTTTGATGATGAGATCAAGCAATAAATAAAAGAGTGGTGTGAACTAATAACTAATTGAAACCATATTTCAATAGGATCACTATATTCTTGTTTATCTTCTTTGTTTAGTTCACACTGAATGTCCTCCTCTACCATGCTATGCAGATTATCCTCTTCAAGATGATTGGTCTTTGTATTACATACATGATCAGTTGAGAGGCATGCTAAGGACTCCTCAATATCAAGTTCCACTAGTTTCTCTCCATTGAATTCTATCCATGATCCTTTATTCCCCTCAACAAATTGATAAGAGGAATCCAACAAGACTTCTAAATCTTCTTGTGGAGAGACAACTAAATTCTTGACTGCTATCAAGATATGCTATTCTTGAGAAGCAGATATCTCAGCTGCTACTAGAATGAGAGAAAGTTCCTAGAGGAACATTCTTCAAGCTCTTGATCATCCTTGAATTACTCTAGCTGGTTGATGATCCCAATCTCGCAACATAACTTAGTAGTCGAGGGTTCTTATAGCACCTCAAAAATGATTTACGATTTAAGGATCTGAATTTTAAAACTATTTGCAAAAATAAAACACACCAAAATTGAACTCCTTGCGTTACTGGGATACTCCTATCACCAGGTTATTGGTTTTCACAAGTTAGCTCATCATAAATAAAACTAAATTTGCATAAAAGAAGGAAAAACACACTTGCATTAAAAGAAGAGAATAACCTAACTTTGGAGAAACCCCACCAAAGTGGATGCATGGGCTCTTCCCTCATGTCTTACCATCTTCTCTTCGCCCTTAGTTCATCCATAAAACCAATCAAAAACCATTAAAGCAATCTGATTCAAATACTACCTATTACCGTTTACAACTCCTCGGCAATAGCGCCAAAATGTTGGTGCAATTATTTGCATAATATATTACCAAACATAAATTATCAACCGAGATTCATAATCAAAAGAGTTGATGCACTATATGTGCCGATAACAGATAGGTTCCTATGTCTTATGAGTATAGTTCAATCAAGAAACAATTAATGACATAACACTCTTTTTCACACTTTTCAAATAACATTCTCCACTCATTTCAAAATTCAGAAAGAAAAACTTGCAAGCAAAATCTTAACAATCATGCATCCAAAATATCTTGCTCAGATAATAACTTGCCCATTTACAAGCTCATGAAGTGGAAAGATGGACTTTGAATTAGTTATCTGTAGCTACTACTCTTAGCAATCAAATCTGGGCACACTTGAAATATCCAATTCCAAACTTAGAAGATAAAACTGATAATAAAACTTCTCAAGCAAAACAATCAATCAATGGCTTATTTCTTAGGTGACAAATATGTTCATTAAAGGCTCATGAAACGAAGAGATGAACCTAGATATTGTTCCCTGTAGCAATTAAAACAACCAACACTCTCCATATGCTCAAAGGAAAACATCAATCAATGCTAGAGGAAATCACATGTGAAGGAAGACACTCCACTTTAGGCACATGTAAGGTGAGAGATGGAGGTCTTGATTGTGCATGTGTTTGCAAGGTGAAATCTGATTTAAATCTATGAAAGAAAGATGAGTATTGTAGGATGATCCATTACAGGTTCATGTACAATGAAAGATAGAGATCCAAACCGTTCTTAGATACGAAAAATGGAAACAACACTATAACATTAAATTTACCAAATGATTGTCTACACACACATACAGGAATAACAAATATTCACTAAAGAATCTATGTTGCACTCATAAATCCATATTACACTCCATAAATCTATATTGCACTCCAAAAATTCTCACTCACTCACTCACAATTGCCACACATCTTTATTGTATTTTGTCAAATGTTTACTGAAGCAAAACAAAAATAAAGTTAGATGTGTATGATCAAAACAAAAATGATTTATCCATACACAAACTAGAATTGTATATACTGTAAATACAAAGAATCTTACCTTGGTTGGGTCGGTGGGCCCTTGCCGTACCAACAAGGTATCTTTAAAACAAACTTATAGAATGAAAGGCCTGATAACACACATCAATTCCATGAACTGCAATTTATTTCATTACTTGAGAAAAACAGAGGTAGAATCCATAGTCTTCAGGAATCAACCCTACAACATAACAATTCCTCTTTCTTCAAGAACCAATCTTATAGAATAATAATTCCTTCCTACTCATACCTATGAGGTCTTATTTATACATAAAATCCATGGAAGAATTAATCAAACCGAATCCCCAAGCTAAGAAAACAATTTTTACAATTTTAGGATAAATCCCAAAAATCTGTGCTTTTTAACAATTTGGGCAGATTTGAGTTAGTCCCCCACCCATATCTCCCAAATCAATTCTAATTTTGAAAAATTGCCTACAACTTACTCAATTTTCCATGTTCTGGACAAAACCCATATATTATAATTTATATATCTGATACCATGTGCACAGAAATTGAGGCACAATTCGACAGTTTGAGTTTTTTTGCTAGTTTTGGCAGAATCATTCCCCCTGAGCTGGAGGTCCACACGTTCGAGATGGGTGAATTCAGATACACATTTCCACATGAAAACATCGCTCTAGACAAAACCCATGAGCCTGATTTTCTTCTAGAAACATTCAAAAATTTTGAATTATGTCTAGTACTGGATTAGCACTAGCTGGTACCAGAATAGGTGGAGCCTTGGTACCGGAATAGACTGGGTACCGGATCATGCTTCTTAAGATTCAAAGTGATTAGGATCATACAGAAGAAACCATTTTAATCGAATTAAATCAAGAAAATTAAAAAAAACATGCCTTAATCATAAGTTACCTCTTATGCACATGAACAAGGTCATCAAGTGTATTTATGGAGGAAACAATCAATTAGATACACATAGGATAGGTAGAATAGGCTCAGATAGAGGGTAATATAGGGAATTAGAAGTGTCAAAACTGAGACTCAACAGAAGGAACATTACAACGAAAACAAAGAGGTGAATTTATGTTGGACCCTCATTCCTAGCATGATCATTTGGGCAATATGGAAGGAACGAAACTGATGCATATTCAGGAACCAAACATGGATGGTAGGAAAGATCAAGGAAACAATAATATCCATGACAAGAGAAATGATACAGATCCTCAACTTCCGAACAGGAGGAGCGCAACTCATAGACCTGGATCTCATAATTCTAGAGGCTTTTCAACTGAAAGAAGGACGCAAACCCAATCAGATTAAACGGTTGCCACAACTACAAGTAGGTGAGCATAACTGGAAACTACCACCAGAGGGATCCCTCAAGCTAAATTTCAATGGTGTGTCAAAAGGTAACCTAGGATGGATAGGTATGAGGGGAGTAATCAGGGACAGTCAAGGAAAAATTATTCGACTATACACTGGGAGTCTGGGGAACTCAACCAACAACGCTACGGAATTTGGATCCCTGGAGACCAGCCTTGAGATACTACACCGAGAAGGGATGACCAACGTCATAGTGGAAGTAGATTCCATGTTGGTCATCAAAACAGTAAGGAAACTCCAAAATGGCACCAGAATGGGAAAAATTTAGAGGCAATGGTGCTTGGCTTACTCCCTGCAAATAATTAAAGAGAATTTGCAGATAGGGATCATAGTGGAGTTGCAATGGTTCCAAAGGTCATCAAATGGACTAGTGGATAGAATCGTAAATGAAGGGGTTGACAAGGAAGGAACATAACTGGATTCGACATGGAATAACTTCCCGAATGGCCAGTTTCGGATAGACTGTACCCAACTAGTGGCAAAGGACTATGACAACCGCCGAAGTATGGATGACCACATTGTGGCTGAAGGCATATAATTAATTGAAGGGAAAGTAGATTCTAGGAAGAATCTGATAGGCCACCATTTAAACATGAGTTACAATGCAGATCATGGTCACACCACAAGAGGAGGTACGACACCACGGTCCTGTTAATAGAATGAAGTACATGGGTTGTCTATGGGAGAGAAGAAAGGTTAATCCACAGATGATAAAGGATGAAGACCAAAAGGATATCCAGTGGGAAAGAATGGGTACACCTCATCCACGCACATATATGGTGGGAGGAGATGATTGGATTACAACGTGCAAGGAAAAGGATTGGCATAGGGAAGACGACAGGAATCCCAAGTGCACACACTCTGAAATAGTTGAAAAGGACCAAAAGGTACGCCTTTACGGGAGACCCATTATTACCAGGATAAGATCGCATCCTAGGAAACCCCTTAAAATAAGAAGCATCAGGGATAGCTACAGACCAACGACCAGTAATTACAGAGACCAGGAAAGGGTGAATAGAAGCGGAGGATGAAGTTAAGACATAAGCCACTACATTCAAGCAAAGATGGTAAGATTGAATAATACCCAGAGTAAGAGGGGCCCCTAGGGGGAGGAACTTGCAACGAGTGCCCAGAAGATCACTAGGATGGAGCAGGTGGTTAGAGAGGACAAAGGCACCTTTCTTGAGGAGGTCGATCCAAATGGAAAAGTGGTCATCGACAGGTGGGAGAAAGAATTCAACACCAAGCGCCAAGGCAAAGTCTGGGTGGAACTCATCCAAGAAGTGAATGGGATAAGGGACCTTGGGGCCACACAGCCTAGGACAACCCTCTACCACAAAACGGTGGAGGAAGCTTGGCACACAAAAATGTTGATAAGTAAGTTGAGAGCTAACAAGAATGAGACCAGTAGGGTGGAAAACCGTGGCCACAAGAAGGAGCTCACAAAAATTATGAGCCTCCTCAGCAACCTGGAGGCCAGCACAAGAAGAATAGCAGAGGACAAGAGGAACCGAAAAAAAAAATGGAAAGAATGGCTTGAAAATTTCACCTCTACCTTCTCTATGTCCACCACATGGACATCACTCCAGTAGATTGACGTGGAACACCATCCTGCATCAGAAAGACATGCACGATGGAGCAGAAACATGAGAACAAGGCAAGAAAGGAAGGAGAGGAAAGCCATCCAATCCTCTTGGACTAGCGCAGCCTCAACCAATGGTATTTTTGTTTATCAGTGTATGAGAAACCCCTGTTATACTTTCTTGGTTTTATGTATATCTTATGGTATAGTTTTTTCAAAGGAGTTTTCCGAGACTGGGTCAGTTTCCTTGGGTGGAAGCCCAACCCTCCCCTCGCTTATGTAGACAACGTAACTTCAGGATCCCTGATCTAGTTTCCTTTTTGGCAGATCATGTAATACCCCTCTTTTCCTTTTTGTACCATATTTTTCTCAGTAATATAGAATCTCAACTCACTTACAAAAAAAAATGTAGCTAGATTGCAATGGTAAAACCATATTGGTAAGTAAGGAGAGAAGTCCTAAATTGTATTTATTTTCACTATGGGTTTTGATATGAAAATGAAAACTACTGAGGTTCTATAACATAAATACAATAACAACCAATGTCCATAGAAAACAACAAAGAACTAAGCACAATAAAACCAAATCCAAGGATCTACCCTATATTCTTATTTTTTCTCTTTTGGGTGCACTTTAAATGAGATGATAATAAAGAAAAGAAACTACATATTTCAACCTTGTAAAATTAATTACTACAAGTGGATTCTTAATAGAAATATAAAAGATACAATGACACACACACACACACACACATTACATAGAGATTTTACCCTAGAAACCCAAATTGGGAAAACCAACAACTTGTTTAGAGCCACACCTTTAATTATTTATTCATCATATTCTTCATTGTTTACAATACAATATATATAGGATCCCATGACATCCAAAACCCCTAATCCATTGGACCAGATTAGTCAACAACCCTAATTCCTTAACTGTAATTAGAAAGCCATATGAGAAAGCCATGTGTTGAAAAACTGTTAAAAATGGACGCAAAAACTACCATTTTTTTTAGGGGCTCTGCCCCTTGTGACCCCCCTTGTGTACCTGACACAATGTAAGGCATGGAATTGGTCATGCAAAGAAAATAACACATACCCAACAATATAACACTTGTTGTTTTTTTTTCATACAAGGGGTCATATGATTACATAGTCAACAATCCAAGGCATCAATGCCCATATATACTCTACACCAATATAAATTCTTAGTGCTCACAAGTTTTGTTAATGAATATGAAACATTATCCAAATTTTCCACCTTCACAATCAACACCTTCTTGTCTTCAACCATCTCTCTCTCAAAGTGATACTAAACATTAATATGCATTGTCTTTGAATGATAAGCTTGTTTCTTCTCCATGAATATTGCACTATGATTGTCATAATCTATTCTTACAATGTTAAAAAATACAAATATTCTAACAGAGGACGAACACCTTCAGTAACCACTCACACAACTAGATCAAAGATAAACACACCGATGGTTTGTGTGGTTAAACCCCTATGTGGAAACATCCATGGCCCCAACCAATGTGGCCACTTGGAGAAATTTATTAATGGAAAAGAAAATATTACAAAGAGATTTACAAGATAGTTTCTCATAATCAATCATCGGAAAATGACCCTCCGTGCTATTTAAATAAATATCATGAACCAATTGGGTGCTAAGACACAAATCAATGTATCCATTAAGATAGAGGATAATATGAGTCGTTGGACCACTTTATGTCATGAACATATCATGACCGTTAGATTACCTAAATACAAATGCATACTAATGCATACTAAAGAAACACAATTTTACCTAATGACACATTAGACCAAGTTGATATTAACTAAACCTTAAGTGTCTAAATATCCTAACATCCCCCCTTAATAACAACTTGTGATAATATTGAAGGATTTACAAAGGTGAAAAAAAAGGAGAAGAAATGAGGCATTAGAGCCTATCCCCCCTTAATGACAACTTCCTGAACTCCTAACATAGATCAAAGTTTGGAAAAAATCACTTATGTAAGAGACTTTGTGAAAATGTCTACAAATTGATCTTCTATAGGGAAAAATAACACTTCAGTAACTTTATCATGAATGATATTTTTGATGAAATACATGTGTAGCTCGATGTGTTTGTTGCACTGATGTTGAACTAGGTCTTTGGTGAGATTGATGACACTCTGATTGTATCACCAAAGGGTTATCAGATGTTGCTGATGGAATTGAAACTATGAAAGGATTTTTCAAATCCATAAGTATTCTTGACTTGCATTAACCACTGCTCGATACTCTGCTTTTGCTGAAGAAAGAAAAATAGCATGATGCTTATTATAGGCCCAAGTGACAAGTCCTGAATAAAGGATAAAAGCATAACTTGCAGTAGAATTTTTATCATCAGGTTTGTCGGCCCAATATGAATCAATGAAACCAACCAATAAAGGAGTCCCCCCTAAGTTTTAATGTATCCCGAACTGAACTATATGCGATACATACCAAAGCTTCATTTTAGTTTTTTTCCAATGAATTTTATAGGGTGTTTGCATATATTGAGAAACGACACCAATAACAAAGGAAATATTAGTATGGGTATGAGTCAAATATAAGATTCTACCCACTAATTAATGCTATAAAGTGGCATCAACTTTGGGAGAAGTACAAGTGGTAGCAAGTTTGACTCCAAACTAGAAGGGAGAAGGGGTTGGTTTAGAATATTCCATGTAAAAGTGATGAAGAATTTCACAAGCATACTTAGATTAGGAAATAAAAATACCTTCCTTGGTTTGAAAAAATTGGAGGCTAAGGAAATAGTGCAAATATCCCAAGTCAATCATTTCAAATTTATTCTTAAGAATGGTTTTCACATGGTTTAAAAGTTTAGGGTCACTACCAATGAGGACAAGATCATCAACATAAAAACCAGGATTATTATATGGATTCTACTTTCTTGGTATATACATTAGGGTCATGATGACATCTAGAAAAACCAGTATCGAGAAAAAACATGTCCATTTTGGCATACCAAGATCGAGGATATTTCTTAAGACCATATAGAGATTTCTTAAGGTGACAAACAAAACTGGAGTCATTTTGTACATATCTATGAGGTTGTTTCATGTAGATCTATTCGTGCAAATCCCAATGAAAGAAGGTGGATCTAACATCCATCTAATGGACCTCCCATTTATGTAAGGAAACAAGGGCTAGAAAAAGGAGGATGGAATTAATTTTGGCTACAAAGGAAAAGGTTTCATTATAGTCAATTATTGAACTTGAAAGAACCCTTTGAAAACTAATCAAGCCTTGTGTCTTTCAACACTTCCATATGATTCATACTTAGTTATGTACACCCATTTACATATGACAAGTTTTATTCCTTTTGGAAGAGGTACAAGATCCCAAGTATCGTTCACCATTAAAGAGAGATACTCTTCATTCATTGTTGTGTCCCAATATAGATGACCCAAAACTTCTGCAAATGTCTCTAGATCACGAGTCTCTTAAACTTAAGCCAAAAGAAAAGATGTTCACTGGAACTATGAAAGTGTTCGATGTTGATCTGAAGGATCACTGACAATATTGTAGATTTTAACCTTGTACAATATTTTACTACAAACATATTTTCAATAAAAGAACATAAAAAATACAATGACAAATACACACAGTACACAAATATTTTTCCCCTGGAAACCCAAACCGAGAAATACAACATATTCTATATTCATTCATAGTGATACATTGTTTACAATACAATATACATATAGGAGCCAACAACATCCAAAAGCCTAACCCAATGACCTGTATTAGTCAACAACCCTAATTCCTTAACTAGAAATAGAAAACCATCTACAAAAACCATGTGTCAAAAAAAATCCCATTAATGGACACAAAAATCGAGGTGACATGAAAAACGAGGCAAAATTCAACACATTTACGGAGGAAAAAAAATTGCTGGGGATATTGCCCCCCTGCAACCCCCAAAGGGGGACCTAGCACCCCCCCCTCAAACCTCCTTATGCACCCAATGCAATGTAGCAGACACTACGGCTAGTTGTGCAAAGAATATAGTACATACCCAACAAATATCACTAGTTGCTTCTCTAGTTGAACGAACCCATCGGGGAAGCTATGGTGTTGGTGTAGGTTCATGTTCATTGGAATCATTTGTAGGAAGTTGAAAAGGAAGAGGTGTATTTTCATCCTCACTATCATCATCATCTGAAGAAGAAACTAGAATAGGAACAGAATATGACACAAACACTGAAGATGGCTTGTAGGCTAAAGAAGGCACAAACACCTAATTAGTCTCACATGACAATATATTTTCATCAAATTTAATATATCTTCTAATAATAATTGCATTATAATGAGGTTGAAGAAGTTTGTAACCTTTGACATCTTCATAATAACCAACAAAAATACATTTCTCACTTTTAGACTGTAAAACTTCCATTTTCTTATTAGGAATGTGAGCCCATGCTACACTTCCAAATACATGGAAGTGGATTACATATGACTTAATTTTATTCCATGCTTCTTACAATGTTATATTTTTTAGAGCCTTTGTGGGAGTGCGATTTACTATATAATTTTCATAGTTAATGGCTTCCGCCTAATAATTAAGACTTAATCCCTTAGATTGGATCATACAATTATCCATTTATTTTAATGAGCAATTCTTTTTCTTAGCAACACCATTTTTTTGTGGTGTATATGGAACAATGTGTTTCATTTGTATGCCTTGTGAAGTGAAGTAACTTGTAAATTTTTTGTTCACATATTCACCTCCATTATCTATTCTTAATCTTTGAAGTTAATATCCAATTTGTTTTTCTACAAGGGCCTTGTAGGCCAAACAATTGTCAAACACTTCACTCTTAAGTTTTAAGAAGTAAATCCAAGTGCATCTAGAAAAGTCATCAATGAAAGTTAAGAAATACTTCCATTCTAAAAAAGAAGGATAATAAAGTGGACCACATAAGTCACTGTGAAGAAGTTGCAAAGGGGTCAAGACGTGCCAAGAGGCACATCTAACAAAATTGTCCCGATGATGTTTTCCAAGAACACAATTGACAAAAAAACCATATTTGCAAGAAACAAGAGGAAGACCAATCACCATCTATTGATTACATATTTTCTTCAATGAACAATTGTTTAGATGTCCAAATCGCTCATGTGAAAGGTTTCTCAAGTAATCGCTATGAACAAAAAAAATTGATGGAAAATATGATGACCCAAAGTTGTCAAACTTGTACAACCTGGTAATATCACCAATAATTGTAGTTGCAAGAATATGCTTAAGATATTTTATATCCTTGATTACAACTTGGTGAAGTGAAATATCTACAGTTTTACCTTCACCTAAATGAGTGATTTGATACACTAATAGAAGGTTGAAGGAAATACTTGGAAGACATAATACATCATTGAAATGACCATTGTCTACCTGAAATGTTCCAGACCCTACAAAACTAAGAGACATATCATCACCAAAAAATATTTTCTTGGTGTTACATTCATTAAGAGCATAAAATATGGCTTTATCCTTAGCAATATGATAAGATGCTCCATAATAAATAAGCCACTCATCAAAAGAAGAAGTAGAAGTTGCATTGAAGGAGAAACAAGAAGCATAAAGAGCATGTCCATGAGAGGAAGAGTTAGAAGAATAATAATCAATATTTATGTTGTACTTCTTTATCATTGCTTCCAAAGATTCCATCTTCTTAGAACATTTGGATTCCACATGAACATATTTCCCACAAAAGTTACAATGTCTATCAATCTACTTATTTTTATATTTTTCTCCTTTTTCACCATTAGGAATAGAAGTTGGCGGAGAGGGTTTGGTACCCTTGTTTTACTTGTTGTTGTGGTAAGGATGTTTCTTCTTGGTATTCTTGGATTGATATTTCTAGTGGGACATTAAGGCTTTGTTGGATGTACATGTATTTCTGATCAATCCAATTTTGACAAGCTTATCTTGTTCTCTAATTAGAGAATAAAAAAAGGAATCAAGAGAGGGTACTTATAAGAACTCCCTAGAGCTTCTCTAGTGACATAAAATGTAGATACAAAAATAGAATATGAAATACCAAGCTTAGAGAGAATAATAGATATGCATGGATCTCCCTTCAGATCTAGTTTACACTCTATACAAAAAAGCCTATGTGTTTTGAAATTAGATAATTAAAATTCAATGCAAGGAAAATCATTTGGACTTAAAGTCATTAATTGATTTTCCAACTTGTGAGCTTGAATAATATTGTGTTTACCAAACACAGCTTCAATATTTTTCAAATATTTATCTATGTCCTCAATTCCTTGAAGGTGAAACCTTAAATCAGGAGAGATGGACTCTGGTTAGTCCATGTTCTTCGTCATTCCTACTAACCCATTTGGAATACTTGTTGTCATTAGTTGGTTCTTTCTCTTTTCCGAAGGTAATATGGTACAATCCTTTACTTCTTAATACATCATCGATATAGTATTTCCATGAGAAGTAGTTGGTATTGGTAAGAAGAATATCACTGGGAGAAACCATATTAAATATGTTGAGAATATGGATTTAAAATTTGAAATTGATGGCCTGGATGAAATTCTCTTAGAAAAATATTAAAATAAAAATGACACTAAAAATGAACTTTGAATGTGAAAGTTATGCCCTTTTGAATAAAAGGAATAAATGGTAACCAAAGATCCATGTAACAAGTAGAAGTTGGTCCATGTGTTGATACCCCTCCTTCTAATAACCTTTCTTTTACAAATAAGTTGCTTATGAAGTGACCCACTTTTATGGAATAAGCGGGGATCACTTTTACAATGAAGTTAATTTATAAATGGAAGTTGCATGCAAAATAAATAACTTAAAATAAAATATTAAAGATACTTATAGTGATTCACTTTTATAATTTAAGTAAAATACATTTTATAATGGATGAATGAACTTTTTCAAAAAAAAGTAATAGAAAAATAAATTTGAACTCAAGACCTCTTACTTAATAAAACAACTTTTAAGCAGGTGAGATAGTGAAAAACACGACATATTATTAAGAAGGAGGATTGGGGTTGTTGTTGTCATTGTGGAAGTTTTCCTTGGAGAGCGTGATCATAAAAAACTCTTTTCACACAAGATTTGTTTTTTTATTCTCTATGACAACAAGGGTTATATCGCTCGGTCAGCTTACCCAGAAAATGAAAGTTTTCCCTCTATTTTTTATTTATCGATATTGCACAGAGTGCACGACAAAGAGCATACATAAATAGGAAAACCCTTTCCACTATGTTTCTGATTTACCGATATCACACAAAGAACAGGGAAAAGAGCATACACAGATAGAAAAGAGTGGCAACCCAGAAAAAAAAATAGAAAACTGAAATAAAACCAAAATATTATCTCTGTAAAAATTTAAAATGGCATATTCAGGCTTTATACCTCGGGCTCTGATTGAAATGGACATATATTTGGAAAACATAAACCTTTTAGAGTGAAACGAAAGGAATTCCTAATTGAAATAAGTTCCTTGGACACAATAGAACAATCCTCTCATCCCATAAATTTTCGAAAATGGAAGAAACCATATATGTGACAATATGTTTTCATGATCTCGATCGAAAATGGGAGTGGGTATTCAAATATGTTCTAATATCATGTTAGACAACACAAATATTCCAACAAAGGATGAACAAATTCATTAACCACTCACACAACTAGATCAAAGATCAACATAATAATGTTTTTATGTGGTAAAAACCCTATGGGGAAATATCTATGACCCCAACTAACATGGCCACTTGGAGAAATTTATTAATGAAAAATAAAATATTACAGAGAAATTTACAAGAGATTTTTTCAAAATCAATCATCAGAAAATGACCCTCCATGCTCTTTAAATAAATATCATGGACCAATCAGTTTTTAAGACATAAATCAATTTATCCTTTAAGATTGAGGAGAATATGATCCATCATATCACTCTATGTCGGGAACATATCATGATCGTCAAATTATCTATCTACAAATTCATACTAATTCATACTAAAGAAACACACTTTTACCTAATGATATATTAGACCAAGTTGATATTAACTAAATACTAAGTGTCTAAATATCCAAACATACAACTTGTTGTAGCAACCCAATACATGAACACAATCTTTGTAGCCATACATCTTCCTTGCTTTCATGAGTGAATGCCATGTATTCAACTTCCATAGTTGAGAGTGCCACTAAAACCAATATTTTTCTCATTTAACTGTTTTCTCCTCCAAATAGGTTAAACACATACCCACTTGTAGATCTTAAACAATCCAAATTTCCATCCCAATATGCATCAACAAACCCATGTATGTCCAACACTTTTTCCAATCGTAGTCTTATTTGGTATCACAATCCATAACTAGTAGTACAAAGAAAATACATGAAAACCCTTTTTACTACTATCCATTGCTCCTTCCCTAGTTTTGACATATACCTTCTTAAAAATCCGATTCAATGTGTAATGTATAGTATAGTACAAACCATTGTATACATCAAACTGCCAACTTCACTAGCATATAGAATGTGAGACGTGTCATCTTCCTCTTCTTGTTTCTTGGGACACTGATATGCAATTAAATTTACACCCATAGAAATAGGAACCTGTTGCAGCCATCCCCCCCCCCAACAATAACCCATTTTAAAAAATGGGTTCCCCCTATTCTAATTTTTTTTACAAGGTACTATATTTCTACTTGATTGGAACAGTGTTGGCATAGATAAATTGTTCCCCTTATTTATGCAGTCTATAAGGTTTCCCTTTCGTTTTTATTCACAATCTGAAGTTAAGAAATTAAACCCCCTTGCTACATTACTCGATCCTTCTTCCCAGAAATTGGTTATTTTTCCTTCACTTTTCTCAAACACATGAACCTTGTTATCGACTTTATCTGCACAAGGAGCTTCCCACTTTCACCTTTTTATCCAAAGTCTGATTTGGGATAAAAAAAACTCCCATCCTTATCATATTCTAAGAGAAACCTTTCCTATTTCCATATCAGAAAAGGCTCTATTGAAATCATCTATATCAAGTATTATTCCTCATGAGTAATTTTTGACCCCAAATTATATAGTCCGACAGCTTGAGCATACATTGTATCTCTGGTGGTATACGTGTCAGCTAATCATTGGTTGGAAATAAATAGTCGAGCATTAAAACCTCCAGGTATACATAAATTATATGGAGATAATATCATGACTTGGTGAACTTTGATTAGCCTTCAACCCATTTGAGCGAGGATTGCATATTTTTTCATCTCCTGGTCTCTTGGCATAACACTTTGTTTGAGAAAAGGAAATATGCTTTCGATACCATCTTCGTCAGGGTTATATCATTTATGTAGTCTTTTGAGATCCTAATTAGAAGTTCTGATAACATACCTTGACCCTTTGAAACTTTAATTTGTTGGCACATAAATCTGAATTAGAGAAGAATATTCTTTCGATACCCTTTCATTGAAGTATAAATCAATATGAGTATTATTTCTCTCTGAAGGAAATGATTCTGAATGGACCACCTATGATAATATGTTAAGAACCAAACATCAATATAGCATAGAAAAACCTCAGGAAAAGTACTCAACGCCTTGAAAAAGAGATAATTTCAGATAATAAGCCTCTTCGAGGGGGCAACCTCCTTTTACCCCACTTAAATGTTCAAGTACAA
>ML776879.1:947974-960734 GCA_009831015.1 Picea engelmannii | reverse complement strand
TCCATTGAATCCATCAACTTAGATTCCATTGAATCCATCTTAGTATCCAACTTAGCTTCCATTGAATCCATCTTAGTATCCAACTGAGCTTTCATTGAATCCATCTTAGTATCCAACTGAGCTTCCATTGAATCCATCTTATTGTGTAGTTCATTTATGTCCCTACACATTTCTTCACCTTCATCAAGAGTCCAATTAGGATTTTCTGGAGGCTTATTTGGTGTAGAAGGTCCCCTTTTTGGTGGCATGTTGGCCAAATATCACTTTTGAATCTTGATTTTGAGGTAGTTCTGCTAGACAATATTTATTCTGTTCTATCTCCCAAGTTTCGGCCTTTATGGGTATGAAACTTTCTTTTAGGTAGTTCTATGATATTTCTTCTCTGCAATGCCACAGGTTTGATCAAAATTGGATGTGCCAAGTGGAATTTACAGTAACTTCCTCACAACTTGCTGATTTTTGGTCTTTCCAGGAGATCTCACTTGTATAGCATGCTCCAGACAAAATAATTGATATAAACTTCTGAAAATTACACCCAAAATAATACAGACTGTCCACGATCCAATGCAACCAATCCCACTCAATTTGGATACTCTAGCAAGAAGTTATGATTTTTTTCCTTGGAACACCTTCTTGAGACTAGTCAATAGGACTAGTCAGATACCCTATCTTACACAAGGTGTATCTACAAATTTAAGATGACCAAGAAGCTAAAATTTTTACCAAAGATACCTTACTAATTTCTGTAAATGGCTACTGGAGTTCAGGGTCTGAAACGTTACAGAAATTTTTTTATAGAGAAAATTCCGCAATGACTTATTTCAGGATGATTCCAGAACCCTATCTTGTACAGGCTGTATCTCTAAAATTATAAGGCCTCAGGAGCTGAATTTTGAACCCAATGTACCTTGATCCGTCTAATAAATATACTCCAAGCCGTTCCTTCTGAGACATTGTAGAAAAAAATTTATAGTAAAAATTCCACGGTGTATCAGATGTAGCAGCGAAACCCCAAGACCTTGAGCTCTGATACCATATGTTAAGAACCAAACATCAATATAGCATAGAAAAACCTCCGGAAAAGTACTCAATGCCTTGAAAAAGAGATAATTTCAGAAAATAAGCCTCTTCGAGGGGGCAACCTCCTTTTACCCCACTTAAATGTTCAAGTACAAGATGATTCAAAATGAAAATGTCTCCTTGGTATATATAGGAGACTAGGAGGTATAATTACAGCTAATGGCCTAAAGCCGACATAAATAAAATAACATTACTAATCTAAATTACAATTAATGGCCTAAAGCCGACATAAATAAAATAACATTACTAATCTAATATGCCCCAATTAAGGGGTAATGAGCCAATATTAGGGCTTAACATAATACCTACGCTCATATGATGTCGACACAAAAATCAAGATGGAATGCAAAATATTCTTTGACCACTTTTCTTTGTAGCACAAAAAAATCCATAAACGCTCCCTGCCCAATGGAAATGATTCTGATGGCCACCTTTTCAAATTTTCACCTCCCCCACGATTCGATACATAGATTTGGAAAATGTTTCTTCTCAAATCACATTAATGGAGAGATCATGCTATGATTTTGAATTGGCCCTCGTACACTAGTTATTTAATGCTCAATTAGAGTGATTCAATTCATATGAAATGACCCTAAATCCCTCATTTACACTCTATCTTTCTCTGTAAGATTATGAAGCGCCTCTCTTTGTATTGATTAGATATGTAACACTCTGTAACCATATTTTTTGGCTGAATCACGGGTATTGCATTTTTTTTTCAAATTGATTATCTTATTATTATTGTCCCATTTTTTTGATTCATTTTTGTTTTAACTTGATTATTGTAGGATATAGAAAAATTCCACCATGGTGAGTCAGAATACCCAGAGATACAAGAGCTTCATTTACTTTCCATCGACCTCTTTTCTTGGAACTTCTTCTCGCCAAAGAGAGGTGTTGGAAACTGATACTACCCATCACATAGGATAATACCATTTCCTCATATACGATGAGATTTACCAGATCTTCAACACTGGAGACTTTTCCCCAGAGGAAGAAGACCTGGAAGTGTACCAAAACATACAAAAAAGAAACATTCACCTAGTGGCTTCTAGACTGGTCATGTTTTATTACAAATAAGTAGCCCAGTGGTGCTTCAAGAAGTTTGAACCAAACATTTCTACCATTATAAGAAGTTAGAACACACAAAAGGAGAATGACATATTTTAGGCCTGAAGATATCAATGTGATTTATCACCTTCCCACACCTGCATGTGCTCTTAATGAGTCGTTCCTAAAGGGTTTTTCTCAAAGCATCAGGGTGTATGGAACCACTGGGGCCCCACATATTTTTCCTTAATTTGTCCCAGACTGTCTTTTAATTAGAGAAATCACTTACCAGACCATGGGAATAGGGGTTAACTCTCTTCTTATGAGCAGAAGTAAACCAAATCTGTTTTTTTTTCCTAATCACATAGGAAATTACACCTGATTTAATGGTCCCTTGGCTAGAAATGAAGTGGAATCCTTACAATATGTATGCCTGTTCCTTGGAGAGGAAAAATTAAATGATCCACATGAACTTGCAGTTGATCACGTCATATATGTAGGTCTCACCCATTCTAATATACATGTGGTTGATTTTGAGGAAGAAAGGTTGAAATGACTTCCTTTTTATGAAAAAGTCTTGCAAAAATTTCCTAATGATACTGCTAAACAAGAAATAGAATATGAGCAAGAATAAATGAAGAATATTACACATGAATAACTTCAAAGGATTCTGCAAGAAGAGAGGAATAAATTAAACATCAATAACAAGAGAAGGTCAATAAGGAATAAGAGATATAACAAAAGAGATTGAAAGTTGAGGAAGAGTATCAAAGAAAACATGTCGAGGAAGAAAGAATAAAAAAGGAAAATGATATCATGGTTGAGGAGGATTCCCTTCTAAAAACTAGGGTTGATGAAGAGGCTAAGAGATTAATTGAGGAGGTTGAGGCTAAAAGATTAGTCTAGGAGGCCTAGGCTAAAATAAATGAACAGGATCAGTTGGAAAAACAAAAGTCAAAGGAATTAAGCACAACCCTAGGCATCCCATCAACTCCCAACCTAGGCATGGTGAACATTTCACCTCATGAGTAACCCCCCCTCAATGTCATTCCATGTAATACCACCTTTTCTTCACAAATTATGAGTTTTGAAGGTGCTATAGTGGATGTTGGATATTATTACTATGATGACAACAAAGAGCATTGGAAAGAGTTCAACCAAAAGGAAAAGGGGAGAATATACTAAGTCCAAATCATCTACATGGAGAGTTTTGGAATGGAAATTTGGCCCTGAACCAAAGGAGAATGTTGTATAAGAAACCTCTTACCTCCATGAATTTGCTATATTAAATGCTTCTTCTATTCTTGAGGTTACTAATTCCTTAAGTACATCTCGAACCAGAATCACCGAGCTGGAGGAAGAATTGAAGACATTAAAGTGTGACATATCTGCATAATTATTTAAATATACCAAGAAAAAAGACAAACTTCAAAGAGGAAATTTGGAAGACTCTGAAAAATGTGAAGGATGAGCTCATTTCAAAACTCGAAAGAGCCACAAGGGTTGTTGATACCCTTAACTCAGAAAATATGAATAGAGCCTTGCCAACCCATAAATAGGAAATGAGCATAGAATTTGAAAAGAAGGCACATGCACAATGGGAAACCCATGCTAAAGAGTTAGAATATATAAAGATAAATCTTTGTGAAGAGATGTAACAGATCAAAAGAGAACATGTTGGAGAAGCTTCCAAAGGCTGCAAAAGGATCTAGGTTACAAACAAAATTGACTGAATCTAGAAGATTCATGGAGCAACAAAAATACCAGATCTCGGGGTTGGAACAAGAAAAGAAAAAACTTGAAAAGGATTTGGAAGATATTAAGACATCGAATATTGTTGTAGAATATATTAAGGCCAAGGCATTAAAGTTGAATGAAAAACTCAAATATGAATAGAATAAATTTATTTGTCTACTCAATGATATGTAGACTAATTGGGATGATCAACTAAGGATGCAAGACCAAATGGATGAAATTAAGGAAAAATACCAGGAGGCAAATGATGCTTTTGATAAAATTGTTAATTGGCAAAAAATGTACGAAGACCCCCTGACTACATTGCCATTGTATGCTAAAAACAAATCTGGTATCATGTCTTCTTTAATGCTTGGAAACCTTTATTGGAAGACATTAAATCCATTCAAGAAACAAAAAATGATTCTTGCAATAAGTTATGGAATAGTTCAGATGGTATTATGAAAGAATTCAGAATGCATTTGATGCACCCCATTGATGAAGCAAATCCTACCAAAATAAGAATAACTGAGGTGGAGAAACACAGGGAAGTTAGCAAAGTAAATATTGAAAATTTGACTTAGGTGAAAAAGGAATCTCTAGAAGAACACATGTTGGAACCTGCCAGGCTCATCAACATGACCCAGGGTTTTGTAGAACGAACAACATGGGAGTTAGAGCAAGAAGTTTCCACAAAAGTTTGAGGTGGATAATTAAACATGGAAAATATGAAATCATGAAAATTAGAGAATATCATGAAGGATTACTCACTCTGGAAGGAATATTGAGACCAGATGCAAAAGAAGAAGAGATCATAATGATACAATCTTTCCAACTGCTCTAGATGTCTCATTCTCTATGTTTTTTAATTCTATTTTGGATAGGAATGAAAATAGATGATTTTGTAAACTTCCCTATAGTGGCCATATTAATTTAACATCCAATAATTCTACAACAAGACAGTAACTTCTACTAGATTTATGAAAATTCAATAATTCCTTTCTATTTTAACACATACACATGTAAATTTAACAACGAATATTAAATTTTATAGCAAATAAAACAAATACACAATTTAAATTACCCGGGTCTGATGTTAATTTGCCTTGCTACCTTTCTATTGCCTTGTTGACCGCTACTGAACTATGTAAACACTGCCCAAAACCTTGTTCCACCCTGCCAACTAGGTAACTTCCTAGCTCCAGGATATCATATGGATATCCTGGCCCCCATGCCCAAAACCTCCAGCAAACCAGTGCCTATACTGATCCAATCCGACTCCAAAACTCAACTCCCCTCTGCAAATCCAGGAGAGCCCCCAAAAATCAATGCCCAATCTCCCGTAGAATGATCATCCCCCTCCGTCAACCTCCTTCCCCTCCATATTCCTCCTTCACCGCCCTCCTCTTCATTTACTTCCCTACCTACCCATTTATTACCTTATCTTATCCTTTCATAGTTAATGCCCTTTATCCCCTTTATTTATTATTTTATCCTATATTTAATTTATTACCCCTTTGAATTAATATCTTATCCCTTTCCGTGTACGTAACTCCTTTTTTTTTTTTAATTTAAACAATATAACTTATTATCCCTTTTAAATTTAATACCCAAGTTATTGAATATAATAGGTAGTTAATTAATTAATTAATTAATCAAAATTATAACCTTTAATTAATTAATAAATATTTAATTAGTATCTTTATACCAATCTTGTTTAATTAATACCATGTTAAGGCAATTAATCCCCTAATTAATTTTTACTTAATAAACCTTAAACATTTATTCAACTAGGGTTGCTACATTCCCTTTGTTCATGATTGAGTCACAAGAATGTAAATAGTCACTCAAATATTATAAAAGAAGAGAACTGTCCATGAAAAATGGCTTTTGGTTTTGGATTGTAGCAGAAAAATACTATTACTATATGTTAATTTGAACAAGAGACATTTTGAATATATTGGTGCAAATGTGTATGAATAAGACTCTTATTTTTATGCATATTTACTTTTGTGATATGTGGATGTTAGTTGAATGAACTATTTCTAGAATATTTTTGTATGTCTATAGATACCATCATTTTCATTTTAAGTGTAGCAATAATATAATTAGTTGGTGAAATAATTACTTGTTTCTAACTCCTTATATTGTTAAGTTCTCTTATTCCTTGCTTTTATGAATTATTTTTGTGCAATTAATAAAATGTTTAATTGCACGTATTATTTTTAGTTTTGTCCTAATCAGGATAGGATAGAATAGAATAGGAGTGCATATTAGGATAGTAAATAATCATTTTAGTCTATATTAGTTCTTTAGAGTTTTTATTCATCTGAGAACATTTTGTTCTTAGATTCATATTTAGATAATTAGTTAAATCGGTAACCAAGCCAACAATATGGTCATAAAAGCTATTCCAAATGAGAGTGGGTCTAATTGGGACCTGACATCAAGCATTTTCCCTTACCTTATTGAATGGGTAATTTTGTCTTGTCAACATAAATTGTTGGCATACAATTGATCAAACGAAGGTCCTTCTCTGGTTACCAAAAAAAAGTACCGTGTAGTCTAGAGCATTGAAATTTTCATCTCCTCTGAAGAGAATAAGTCTCACCCGAAGCACAACCAAGACAGAAGGGTAGGGAAGGGAAAGGAGAATACTTGGGTGGGTTCGTAGAACCTTCAAGACTCACCATGATGTTGTGCGAAATAGACCAATTACAGATCAGATCCGGACTCATGCATATAAGAACTGAAGATACTTAAATTGTGAAAATAATTCATACACAGAGACATCATATTGAGATTATCAAACATAAATAAGTACTATAAAGATACAATGAATAATCATGAACATATTATGACACATTATATTTCAAAGTTTCGGGTCCTTCTTCATCCATTATCTTCAGAACTTATTGAATACAATCTCAGAGATACAACTTGGTACTCTATTATAGACTTCAGACTCTGGACTCATGTCGTAGAGCTCTATTTACTAAGAACCAAGATACAAATTACATGTACAATAATTTCTTAACAACAACAAAACTCGACATATCAAGAAAAATAACTGAGAGCTCAGAGAGAGAACCTGAGAACAACAACAACAACAACCTTAGAACTCTTTGAACCCTTTTACAATCATATACATCTCATATATATAAGATAATTTGGATGTTTTGGATTTGGGCTAGCATGCTTTCTTGTTTTGTTGTAGCTACTTTTGCCTTGCTGGCATCGTGTTGTCCTTTTCCGCAATCGGTTTCTGTTACTTTTCCTCGCTCCACTGTCTGGTTTCTTCTGTAGCTTGCACAACTAGTGCTAAACCAAAAATGGGACTGTAGTCCTTCTTGTGCAACTTCTCATCCAAAAACAAAGTGCCCAATAGGCTCCGACCACAAGACTTCACTCACCCTTGATTCAATTACTTGACTCTTTCGCAGCTTCTAGGAGTAATTGTTGCTTTCCCTTATCCTCCTTCTCTTCTTTAACTTCCTCTTTTGCTTGCGCTTTCTTTTCCTTTGCTTCTTCAAATGAAGGGCCCAACTCTGAGACCAATGCTAAGGCCTTCTTCTTGACTTTCTGGAAACTCCCAACTTTATCTTGCCATTTCCCAGAAAGGAGTGAGGCCTCAGCAATGAACTGTTGGGTCACCTCTATGATACATCCCTTAGGCTTGGATGTGAGCAAAGAGTTCCACTCAGAGTATGTTATTGCATCCACCTGATGCATTTTCATGTATATTGTCTGAATGACAAGTTGAAAGTCACGTAGCTCCTTCTTGTCTATAGATTGTGCATATAATAGAGTGTTCAGCTCATTATCCACTTGCTGGATTTGGTCAAATTTTTATTATTTCTCAAGCATATCCATGGTAACCACATCTTCCTCATTCAACAAATGGATTCTAGCATGCACATCCTCTAGAGTCTAGTTGTGCCTAGCGATGATGATAATCTAGTCGCTGACTTCTCAGGCTGTGTTCTTGTGTAGTGTTGCTCGAGCATTGTTGCCTTCCAACACTACCTTCTCCATATTTTGTTGCAACTTTCGAGGCTGTTGCTCTGCTTCTTGCTGACTCTACCACAACTACACTTCCATATGCTCAGTGCGAATGGTCAAATGTGACCATTCTCCTTGGAGTAATTCGATATGGTGGTCAAGCTTGCCTGCATCACTGGTCTCTAGTAGTTGAGGTGCAACATTCCTTATTTCGGGTCAAGCTTCAACAAGCCTCTCATGGAATATTTCTTGTTTCTGTTCCGCCTGAATCTTGGTGAATTCTTCCTACGTATTTTGTGCTTAAGCAAGGAGTGTTTCATCCCTTGCAAACTCTGTAGACCTTTTAGCCTATTGGATCCTCTGCTCAAGTTGATCAGTTGATGCCTTGATCACTCCAACTAGCTGCGTTGCTGGCCACTGTGCTAGTTCATCGGGAGAAGGGGTGGTGTCCCTTGGTGTTCGGACCTATAGTGCAAGTCCACTATCTGTTGGGTGATCTGAGAGAGTCTCTACCTCCTTTTCTCCTGTATATGGTCTTGGTGCAAGCCTCAATCTCAATGCCATCGATAGGAATGTTAAAACAATTTTTCTGGGCAGGTAGAGTTGCAACAACTCTACACACTGCTAATGGTTTTGGAAGACTAACTCCATATGTTCCTGCGATGACGTTGTGATTTTCCCTGAAGTTTTCTCTGGTTCCTTCTGGCCCTCAAGTATCTTTGCTTCTTTGTGGACCCCCTCTTCTTGGGTTGTGCTACCCATAGCACCCTCAACCTTAGTCATTGTGGAAGTGTGTTGGGGACTTCAGACTTGCGGATTATCAATTATTTTCATCTCCTTAGAATATGGAGAATCTTTAATAAACAAAAAGGGTACAATATGATGGTCCTAGTCTTTAGGATTCATGCCAGTCAATTGTAGTTGTTTCTCCGATGTTTATGGGTTTGGAAAAGGGAGTTCTCGCCACTGCTTGGGTATTTCTTGGGGATTGAGTTACATGGGTTCTAGATTAGTGGTTTGGGGTGGAATGTCAGTTTTTGAAGGTGGAGACTAGGGTTGTGATGGTGATGGAGGGTGCTCAGTGATGATGGTGGATGGATTGGTATCATGCTCAGGGTCATCCTGGATATGTATGATATGGGATGCTCAATCCACTGAGCGAGTGTGGGGGACAGTGGATGAGATGGGTTGGGGGTTCAGAACCGTACTTGGGGAAATCCTCGTCTTGAGTTTCTTAGCCACTGGCTCTGTAATGAATGCAACACTAAGGATTTCATTAACATCCTTACCTATCAACACAACTTGATTTGGAAGTTGAGGGAACACTAGCAGTGTTGTCTTCTTGTGCTCCAATGGTTGCATCTCCTCCTCTTATTCAGAGTCTATCTGTGTTAGATCTTCTTTCTTTATTACCTCTAGGCCTAAGCTCAGTCCTACCCCTTCTTCCTGACCTTTCTTATTCATCATCTCGATGGGTAAAACATAATTCATCCTTGACTTGGGCGAGTTGCGTTTGAATCTAGGCTGTGACATCACCTCATTGTCAAAGGCCTCTTCATCCAAATAGAATGACAACATCCATGAGTGGAATTCCTCTGTGTTGGCATACCTCGACCACACAAATATATGGTGTCAATTCATGTTGAATTCTATGTGTCACGTATTGCAGTTAAGAAGTTGTTGTGGAATGCACAACCTCTGTGTTACGTCAATTGTCCCATTGTACCACTTGGAGAGCATCGTGTTGTTGAAGGCAATTTTCTCCAAGTCTTCCCTTGAATTCTAGGGCTCAAACATCTTTGCTAAGCACCGCTTATCTAAAAGCACCAACATTCTTTCGGCAGGTGGCATCCACTTGAGCATTTCAAGTGAAATCAACAAGTATCCATAGGTGAAAGTACCACCTTTCTTCTGGGATTCCTTGCAAGACACAAAGAGTTCCTCCAATAGGTAGTTGCACCAGCTGAAGACAATACCATTGGTGCAAAAATATGACACTGATAAAGAATCTAGTGTGCATTTTCCCTTGTAGTAGGACCTCATAAATTTTCTAGCTATGACGTAGAAACCAGTCCTGACCGTCTCAGGTAGTATGGGGTCGATTTTGGTAGTGTGCCCCGCCCCTTTGTGTGTGAGATCTCTCATATAAGCTACGCTCTCCCTTATTCTTTTCGTGCTTGCTGGGACCCTGTAACCCTTTTGACATGTCCTCACCCACGATGGACAGTCTAGTAAGTTGTTGGATGTCTTCCACGTGGATTGGATATCTCCTATCCAATCATAAAATTCTGTCATACACCCTGTTGATTAGAAACTTGGTACACCTTGCAACTTCGCTAGTGGTTCCAGACACTGGTAAGTTTCTGAGGTTCATGATGGTTGAATTGAAAAAATTGATGAAGTCAGGATTCCACAGAAACTTCATGACTCCCAATGCATATGGAGCGACACTCTAGAAAACATCTATGTTCATCTATGGGAGAAAGAATCGGTCTATTAAGTTGAGGTCACGAAGCTTGACTTGCTCCACCTTCCCCTTGAGATCACCCACGACCTCAAACCAGGGGTTGCAGGGATTATCTGGTACTGCATCCTTGGAAATGACACTCTAGATACCTGTAGCTCTTGGCATGGTTAGTTTGAACTATCAACAATTTGGACAAGAAAAACAAGGTTTGGGGATCATGACTAATGGTCAAAGGATTACACAGGCTTTCTCACTCTGTAGAATTTGTAAATTGATAAGTTCGTTCTAGGAAACAATGCTTCCTACGTCGAGTTATGATACCCTTATACCTATACTAAGTTGGCAAGTTCTATAATAACTGATCTTCATCATTACCCTATAGATGTAACTTGGATCTGAGTTTTTTGATGGGACTGGTTAATGGGGTAAATCCTATTGGGAAATTCTGGCATTTACTATGCAAGTTGGATAGGGACGTGGCCGACACCAGACCTTACGGTTTAACAGATGAGAATCTCGTTGTAAATAGCGATGGAATATTCACGTATCACGGATTTACAACTTAATGGAATTTATACGGGGTACTGCAGTAGTATTAAAGGTTGTGATTGGACTGGGTTCATGAGGCACATGGACTTAGATTGCGTCCAGATTCACTCTCCCTCCCACTACCAGTGGGTCCCCATCATATTAATGATTGTCATTAATATGTTCTTGATGCTTCTGATCCCACGCTATTGATTAAGTAGTTTTTCATCAAAACAACACTTAAGCATAAAAATGAACTACATATCATGGCACAACAAGGAACTCTTCAACTTTATTAACTGAATTCACAACAATTTCCAAGAAAATTCAAATGTAACTACTACACATGCTCCTTCAAACTAGAGAAATAGTCCTTTAGCTCAGTTCAGAGATATATAGGGTTTTAGGTGAGCGCCATTCACCCATCCTTTCCACAACATACCATCCAGTTGCACAAGTTTGATTTCTCTAGACGGTTGGATCTTCGCAAGTATAAATGGCCCCATCCAATGCATGCACAACTTGCCTGGATTTTTCTCGCATCGACTGTCATAAAATAAGACCTTATTTACTTGTGAAAATACTTTGGTCTTAATGTGTCTGTCATGCCAATATTTCTGCCTTTCTTTCTCAACTGTCTGATCCAAGTCTGCTACAAACCTGATCTCTTCCAGTTCTTGTAATTCCATGAGCCTCTGCATAATTGATTCTTCCTCCGACATGTGTGTAATCTGTGCAGTGTAAAAACTTGGAGTAATGAATTTTGTAGGCACCACAAATTCTTTCCCATAAAATAGCTGAAATGAAGTGTACTTGTGGAGTTTCTTTGTGGTTGTACTGTAAGCCCATAGTACTGTTGGAACTATGTCATCCCAATCTACCCTATTTGTGAAACAGACCTTCATTAATCCTCTCTCCAGAATCTTGTTAAACGCTTCCATTGTTCCATTGGCTTGCGAATGGTAGGGACTACTTTTATGATGTTGGATCAATAACTCTGTTGTAATCTTCTCTATTGTACTACTGATAAAATGAGTTCCCTGATCAGTGGTCAGACTCCTAGGACATCCAAACCGAGTGATAAAATTTTCGAAAGTGAACCTAGAAGAAATATCGGTCGAACAATTCTGAACAAATGTTGCCTCAGCCCAACGTGTAAGGTATTTAGTTGCGGTAATAATGTACCTAGCCTTTGAATGCTTAGCTATGGGGTTGATCAGAAAAATGAATTCAACTGCCCACTTCTAAAATGGTTGTAAATCTCTAACTGGTTGAAGTGGAAATTCATCTCATCATGATGGCTTACCCACTCTTTGACAAACATCACATGATCTAGCATATTCCTTTTCATCCTTGAAGAGCATGGCCTACCATAGTCTAGGTTGGAGGAATTTCTGCACAATGGCCTTTCCTCCCACATGACCTCCCACAACTACAGTGTGTCACTCTCACAATATGTCTTGTCTTTCATGATCCAAGACACATCTCCTGAGGATACTATCTAGTCCCAATTTATACAATTTTCCTACAATCAATTGATAGTCTGCTTCTCTAACTACCATATGACATTTCTGGGTTGCGGAGTATGTTTCTAGGTAGGCCCCTGTACTTAATAAGACTGTTATGTCTTCTAGATATTATGGTATGGCCTCAACCTAGAATAGGTCTGCATCTAGGAGTTGATCATCAACTGCTCTGCCACTTTCCCCTTACTCCAATCTAGACAAATGATCAGGCCCTACATTACATCTTCCAGGCTTAATGATCACTTCAAAAGAAAATTCCTGAAACTGTTAAGCCCTAATATTGGCTCATTACCACTTAATTGGGGCATATTAGATTAGTAATGTTATTTTATTTATGTCGGCTTTAGGCCATTAGTTGTAATTTAGATTAGTA
>ML776879.1:890606-942696 GCA_009831015.1 Picea engelmannii | reverse complement strand
CATTAAACCTCCTAGTCTCCTATATATACCAAGGAGACATTTTCATTTTGAATCATCTTGTACTTGAACATTTAAGTGGGGTAAAAGGAGGTTGCCCCCTCAAAGAGGCTTATTATCTAAAATTATCTCTTTTTCAAGGCGTTAAGTACTTTTTCTGAGGTTTTTATATGCTATATTGATGTTTGGTTCTTAACAGAAAAAATAGAAACCATATACAAATTCTCCCTTCCAATGCAAGTTTGTTAACTAGATATTTTAATGCAGAATGATCAATAAAGAACTTAAAATGAGAACCTAACAAATAGTGTCTAAACTTCTACAACGTGTAAATCATAGCTATACCCTCCATTTTTGTCATTTTATAGTTGCACTCAGCTTGCGACAACTTCCTTCTCACAAAATAGATAGGATGATCCATGGCTCCATCTCCTGGTTACACTAAGATGGCTCCCAAGGAAATATTTGAAGCATCTACGTGGACACAAAATTCATTTTCTCAATTTGGAAATATCAGAATAGGTGTTGTGTTGAGCTTCTTCTTTAGGGTCTCGAACACTTTATCACATTCTAAGGTCCAGTGGAACACTTCATCCTTCTCTATTATATTTTCTAGAGGTGCAGTCATGATATTTGCATATCTTCTAATGAACCCGCAATAATACCCTGTGTGCCCCAGCGTGGAGCACAACTTCTTAGCATTCATAGGTGGCGGCATGTTCACAATAACCACAACTTTGGCTGGGTCTACCAGTACTCCCTCTCGGCATACTATCTGGCCTAACAAATTTCCATGTGGTACACAAAAGATACACTTTCTAAGGTTCAATGATATCTCCAATTATCTACATCTGTCAAACATCATATATAGTAGCGCTACATGTTCCTTAAGAAGACTGTATACCATCTAATCATCCATATAAACTTCTATAAACTTGTGAATAAATTCTCGGAAAGCTTCTATTACAATCCTGGAGAAAACTGCAGGGGCGTTCTTTAGGCCAAATGGCATCACATTCTATGCAAATGACCCCCATTTTGTTATGAATGTGGTCTTCTTTTTATCCTCTTCAGTAATTCTTACTTGGTGATACCCCAAAAATCCATTTGTAAATGAATAATATTCTAGCACCTCATCAGTAAAAGGTGTTGGAAAAGGGTTGTGCACACAAGCAAAGTTAAGGCTTCTATAGTCTACATAGACCCTAATATCCTCTATACCTTTCTTTCTCTGGATGACTGTTGGGCTGAGCCATTCTTCTTCTTCCACTGCAAAAATAAGTCCATCTTCCAACATCTTGTCTATTTCCCTCTTAACCTTCTCTTTCACTCTAGGGTTAAGGTGGTATGGTTTATGCCTCACAAGCTTTCATCCTGGTTTTAATTCAATTTTCATCTCTCCCATAACTCCTTTAATCCCTTTTAACTATGAAAATGTCTTTGGGAACAAATCCTCATACTCTCGCAAAAAACTCTGTATTTATTGACTAGTTTGTTCATCCCCGTAATATCCTATTGATCCAAAAAGGATACAGAGAAGGATAAGAATAAATCAGAACTCACAGAGGCAGCTCATAATGCTTAGAATGGATTCAACAGACAAGGAAAGGGAAAAAATTCAAAGTTCCCAAAACTCAATGAAAACAACATGATCGTGAAGAGTGTGTCACAAGATTTCTAACGACGCAAACAACTCGTCAAACAGAGTTACAGTTTGAAAGATATTCGCAGTCAAAGATGCAGTCAACCAAGACGAGTCAGTAGGGGACACATCAGCGTCCGTATTGCTGACGTCATCATGATTTCAGCAACTGACATGGCAGGGTGATGTCACCATATAGATGATGATGTCAGCATGCCATGTGGCAGCACCACATGCTGCCACATTTCACCCACTAGTGGACTTTCCAGGGGTCCATATGGACCAATAGGAAAGTGCCACATGGCACCCCCAAGAGATGCCACATGGAACCACCCAAGAAGCACCATGTTTCAGTATGATGATGACAAGGTGAGCCATGTCAGCATGTGAATAGGTGAATCAATAGATGCTACGTGGCCCAACTAGAAGGCAACACGTGGCATCCCAAGAATGCCCAATGTTAGCCCGTGAACAATTTAAAAAAAAAAAAAAGAATTGGTGGGTCCGCCAAATTTGGTGGACCACGCCATATATATGTAATCATTGGCAACATTAGTAGGTGGACCGCTAAACTTAGTGATGGTTTTAACCATAGATAAACATATTATAACCACTACCAAAAATGGAGTCTGACGGGTTCGACCCCAGAACCTCCGCCAGGACCAACGCCTTTAAAACTCTGCCCTAACCAATGCACCAAGGGGTGTGCCTTGGCATATATGCCCCATTTAATACTTAAGAAAACATTTCATCTAGAGTTTGGGGGGGGGAGGCGTGCGACTGTACTGTACGATCTGGCATGAACTTCGAGGTGGATGTTGTCATTATTGCTGGTGCAGAGGCACAAAAACCGAGACAAGATTTTCTTTGAGCCTAGGAGTGCCAGAGTCGGATCAGAGCATGGAGACAGTCATTTTTGGGTAATTTGAAGCCATGAATCAAATGGTGATGTTTATTTTCTGATCTAATCATTATTTCTGCAGCTTGATTTTAGAATGAGATATATTCATATATTTGTCAAATTCTCTTACTGAGTTAATAAAAGAGCATACCCATTTGAGAGAAGGACCCAAAGATGTAGTTCACCAGGGACGAACTCTGTTATCAAGTTTTTGTGTTCAGATCTGATGCTTATGTATCTTCATTTCGAAGTCTTCCTTTTTTAATGGTGCACTTTAATTTATCATCATTTAATGAAATTATTTATAAGTCACGATGAAAGATCCTGGATCATGTTGGTATCAGAGAAATCATCTTTGACTTGAATTGTTGAGTGTGAATTCTTACTAGGGCCAAGCATAAGCAGGGTGAAGGAAATTTAAAGAATTTCAATCCCAAAGTTGGTCGTATATCTAGAAGGAACAAAATGGCAAAAGAGGTCAGGTGTGATGAACGAGAGAAAAAATTTCACATGGTCTTTTATCTCATGTCAGAAATGGTCGAGCAAATGTATGGAGATTATGAGAAGAGGATGAAGAAGGGAAGAAAAGAGAAGCACATACAAATGACAATGCTTCGATAAACCAAGGGGTTGGAGGTTATCCTCCTGATCCTCCATATTCACATTTGAGTTCTAGTTCTTCTTCCTCTGAGCATTCTCATCTTTCTCATTATTCTATCCATAAGGCCTCTTTTAAGAAACTGTTATTAAATCTTGATGTAAAATTTTCTTTACCTATGTTTAATGGAGATGTTAATCCTGAAAAGTTGGATAATTGGATCCAACAGGTTGAAGTGTATTGTCGTTTCCAACATATTGATGAAGAGGAAGTTAAATTTCAATTGGATTCTCTTCAATTGGAAGGAATTTCTCTCATATGGTGGGAGAGAAAGATTCAGGAAAAAATTAAGTGTGGTAATTGTCTTTCCTCATGGTCAGAATTAAAATCAGCAATCAAGATTTTTTTTTATCCATTAGGGTATTTACATAAATAAATGATGGAATGGCAATCCTTAAGGAAAAGTAAAGGACAAATTGTACAAAGTTTCATGGAAGAATTTGGGAATAAATCTCTAGAATTGAATATTCCTTTGGATTCTTATGAAACTTTAATGAAGTATATTGGCACACTTCACAATTATATTCATCATACTTTGCTCTTGTTTAACTGCACTAGTCTTGACAAAGTTTGTGTGCAAGCCACTCACCTTAAGAACAGAGGGAAACATGTTCAAGAATATCCCACAAAGAAACCTTCCAAATTCGCACATAAGACTTTTAAGAAGTTTAAAAGGAAGGAAAAGAATACTGCTACAGTGACAAGAGAAGCAGGAAAACCATCTTGAAATCATTGCAAGAAGAGCGGTCACAATGAAGAACATTGTTGGAAACTACATCCAGAAAAGAAAACGAAACAGTTCAGTGGAAAGGGTAAGACGAAGACCTTTTCTATAGTACATAAATATCTTGGTTCTGATTCAGGAGATGAAGGAAAGATCACAGCGGTTGGAGTACAAGGTAAAGAATCTCTTCATGCTATTTCTAGTTCCAATAATGAATCTCATGTTGATGAACGAAACAAGAATGAGTTATTTCACATAAGAGTTGTATCTAAGCATACTAAGATAGATACATTATTTGATTTGGGTTCCCAAGTAAACTTAATATCTGAAGCACTTGTCAAGAAAATGGGTCTTGAAATGAAACCACATCTGAAACCTTATCCTCTTGGTTGGGTATGATACAAAGAAAAACTTAATGTCACCAAACAATGTAGGATAAGATTTGTTATTGCTTCAAAATTGATTGATGAAGTTGATTTGGATGTTGTACCACTTGATATATGTGGCATAGTGTTGGGAAGTCCTTATCTTTATGACAAAAAATAAGTATTCTTTTGACATGAGAAAAATACCACCTTACTAAGGGAGCCATGGAATATATTGTTAGATCTCACAACATGAGGGTAAATACAACACTTGTTAGTGCAGGGAAAATGAAAAGACTCGTAAAAAAAATAAGAGATATGTACTCATGGTTGTCACAGAGAAAGATGTCGAGACATCCGACGCTTTCCAAGGGTGTGATCCATCTCATAAAAAGGAATTAATTGATATTGTTGCTAAGTATGATGATATTTTTCAGAAACTAGATGGATTACCTCCTAAGATGAAAATCCAACATGAGATACATCTTCAGCAGGATTCTCCTTTTCCTAATGTGGGCATGTACAGGATGTCAGTTGTGGATATGATAGAAATCAAGAAGAAGGTATAGGGCTTATTGGATCAAGGGGTCACCAGGCCCAATTCATCTCCTTGTGGTTCTCTAATCGTGATGGTGACAAAGAAGGACGACACATGGAGAATGTGTGTCGATTATTGAGCCTTAAATAAAATCACAGTGAAAAATTGATACCCTCTTCCTCGCATAGATGATTTACTTGATCAATTAAATAATTTTGTCTATTTCACTAAGTTGGATTTGTGCATTGGATATCATCAAATCAGAGTCGCAGAACATGATGCATGGAAAAATGCCTTTAAAACCAAACAAGGATTGTTTGAGTGGTTGGTTATGTCGTTTGGGCTTTGTAATTCTCTAACAAATTTTATGCGTGTGATGAATGATGTATTCAGGCCTTTCATAGATGACTTTTTGATTTTATTTTTAGATGAAATTATTTTTTTTAGTGGGACATGGGATGAGCATGTGAGGCATGTAAAGCAAGTATTGGATACTTTGCAAAGGGAAAAGTTGTATGTAAAATTGTCTAAATGTGAATTTGGCAAGACTGCACTTGTTTACTTAGGTCATTGATCAGAGAGTTCTTTCGGATTCATTGCATAGGTTTTTTTATTTTTGACGTTTCGGACCAAACTAGTGTGGTCCATCATTTTTCACAAATGCTTTCCTGATGATGGACCACACTAGGTTGGTCCGAAACGTCGAAAATCAAAAAACCTATGCGATGAATCCGAAAGAACTCTTTGATCAAAACAATGGTCGCAAAAGTCTTAGAACAGAAATACTTAGGTCATATTGTAGGAGGAGGACAATTTAAAATGACCCTTCCAAAATTCATGTAATTGTAAATTGGCCTGAGCCAAAAAGTGTAACCAAAGTTTGATGTTTCTTAGGTGAAGTCCAGTATTGGCGGAGATTCATTCCCAATTTCTCCCTCATAGCAGCTCCTCTACACACCTTAACCAGTGTGAAGAACACTTTTTAGTGGGAAGGAAAGAAACAAAAATCTTTCAACACGTTGAAGGGAAATATCAGTACCGCACCGGTATTAGCACTACCGAATCTTCAACAACCTTTTGAGATCGATACAAATGCCATTGGATATGCCTTGGGTGTAGTACTAATGCAATATTGTAAGCCTATCTATTACTACTCTAAAACTTTTAACCAAGTTGTTGTTAACAATCCTACATATGATAAAGAGTTGTATGAATTAGTCTAGAGTGTAAAGAAATGGAAGCATTACTTTTTAGGGAAGGAAACCATTATACATACAGATCACCAACCCTTACAGTATCTTCAATAACAAACCAAATTGTAACAATATCGGCACTGCAGGTGGATGGGTTTTCTACAACAGTTTCACTTGGTAATCAAATACAAAAAGGGTATAAGTAACAAGGTAGTTGATATGCTTTCTAGACCTCCTATTGTTGCTTCTATCATTTTGAAGAATTCTTCTTTATCTCATGATAGACATATAGAACAATATGCCATCGATGAAGATTTTAAAGAAGTATATACGAAGCTAACCCTTGGTGCATAGGTAGAGAACTATTTTATGCAGGGGAAGTTACTTTCCCATCTTGGAAAACTATGTATTCCTACAAGTGAACGAGCCCATGTAATATGAGAATCCCATACTTCTCTTGTGTCTGGGTATTTTGGGGTAGGAAAAACTATGGCTCATTTACAAAGGTTTTGTTACTGGCCTCAAATGAAAGCAATTGTAACTAAATATGTAAAGGGGTGTGCGATGTGTTCTACTTGTAATCCCAATAATAGAAAATTGGGGCTATACTCACCACTTCCTGTTCCATCCCATCCATGGGAAATTATTTCCATGGATTTTGTAGGGGTTTTACCAATGACCAAAGGGGGTCATGATTGTTTGTATTTTGTAGTGGATAGTTTCAACAAGATGTGTATCTTGATGCCTTGTAAAGAGAAGATCACTCCTATGCATACTACTAATCTCTTATTTCAGCATGTTTGGGTTCACTTTGGATTACCCACATCTATCGTATCAGATCAAGATACTAAATTCCTTGGGGACTTTTGGACTAGCTTATGGAAGATGATGGACACCAAATTGAAGAGAAGCATTGATTTCCATCCACAGATCGACGGACAGACAGAGGTGGTAAACCGAATAATGGTACTATTTCTTTGAGGCTACTGTAGCAAGTGTCCCAAGGTATGGGATGAACAAATACCCTATGTACAACATGCATACAACCGAGATTTACATTCCTCCACACAAATTTCACCTTTTGATACACGTTTTGGGTACTTACCAAAGGTTCCTTTGGACTTTATGTATGGGAGAGATGTCAATTTAAACAAAGAGAGAACAGAGGACAAAGCCCGCAAATTCATCCAAAGGATTTAGCAGATACATCGGGTAGTCATGGAACAATTGGAGAAGAGTCAAGCACAATATAAGGCTCGACACGATAACTAGCACAAGGTTGATCATCAGTTCCATGTTGGAGACCGAGTATGGATTCACATCAGAAAGGAGAGATTGAAGGGTGAAGGCAAGAAACTCAATCCCATTCGTTATAGACCCTTCACTATCTTAGAGAAAAGAGATACCAATGCTTTTTGTTTGGATATTCCCCCTTATATGCATATTTACTCAGTTATGAATGTTGAGAACTTCAAAATTTTGAGCCTCTCATGATCATGGATCAAGATGAGGAAGTTTCAATTACATCATTTGTTGAGTTTTCACCTGAGTACTTGGATGAGTTATAGGAAGATATCATCCTGGACAAGAGAATGAGGACTTCACATAGGGGTGATGTTGATTATCTTCGAGTAGGATTAAAAGGCACCCATCCAAGAAAAGAAAAATGAATTAAGAAGGACAAAGTGAGGGAAATCTTCCATCACTTACCAGTTGATTGATGAAATCTTTTGGTGGTCCAAAAATCTCTCAGTGGGAAGGCGTGATCCAAAAAGGATCCAGAGAAGGCTAAGAATAACTCAGAACTCACAGAGGCAGCTCAAAACTCTTAGAATGACTTCAACAAACATGGAAAGGGAAAAAATTCAAAGTTTCCAAAACTCAATGAAAACGACATGATCGTGAAGAGCACGTCACAAGATTTCTAAGGTGCAAACAACTCGTCAAACATAGTTACGTTTTGAAAGATATTTGCGGTCAAAGATGTAGTCAACCAGGACCAGTCAGTAGGGGACACATCAGCGTCCGTACTTCTGACATCAGCAGTTGGCATGGTAGGGTGATTTCATTATATGGATGATGACATCGACATGCCATGTGGAAGTACCACAGACTGCCACGTGTCACCCACCATTGGACTTTTTAGGGGTCCATATGGACCAATAGAAAAGTGCCACATGGCACCCCCAAGAGATTCCATGTGGAACCACCTAGGAAGGGTCATGTGTCAGTATGGAAATGAAAAGGAGAGCCACGTCAGCGTGTGAGTAGGAAAATTTGCAGGTGCCACATGGCCCAACTAGAGGGAGACACATGGCATCCCACGAATTCCCAATGTTAGCTTGTGAACAAATTTTGTTTAAAAAAAATAATTTGTGGGTCTACCAAATCTGGCGGACCACACCAAATATATGTAATCGTTGGAGGCATTACTAGGTGGACATCTAAACTTAGCAATGGGTTTAACCATGACTAAACATATTATAACCACTGCCAAAAATGGAGTCCGGTGGGTTCAACCCCGGAACCTCCGCCAGGACCAACGCCTTTAAAAATATTCTCTAACCAACGCACCAAGGGGTGTGCCTTGGCATATCTGCCCCGTTTAATACTTAAGAACATGTTTCAACTAGATTTGGGTGGGGGGGGTGCGTGACCATACTGTACGATCCGACATGAACTTTGATGTGGATGATGTCATTATTGTTGGTGTAGAGGCACGAAAACCGAGAGTCAGATTGGAGCATGGAGATAGTCATTTTTGGGTAAGTCGAAGCCACAAATCCAATGGTGTTGTTTATTTTCTGATCTGAGCATTATTTTTTCATCTTGATTTCAGAATGAGATATATTCATGTATTTTCTAAATTCTCTTACTGAGTTAATAAAAGAGCCTACCCATTTGAGAGTAGGACCCGGAGATGTAGTCCACCATGGATGAACTCCGTTATCAAGTTTTTGTGTTCAAATTTGATGCTTATGTCTCTTCATTTCTAATTTTTCCTTCTTTAATGGTGCACTTTAATTTATGCTCATTTAATGAAATTATTTATAAGTCGTGATGAAAAGATCCCGGATCACCTACCATAGCTACCTTAGGTTTCTATGTGGTCCCTATATTGACTTTGCGCAAATTCAATGGGTGATTATAAGAACCATCGGTTTGACTAGGTATGATGTTTTGTATTTCTTTGTTCCCTTCTGTCTCCTTAATGGCTAAGTTTCTCAATTCTTCTAAATCATATGGGCTTTCCAAATCCTTCTCAATCTTATAGCATTCTATAGGTTTCTTGTTCAAGTTTAGGTAAAGATTAGACTGAAGTTATTGGCTATGCTTTGCGCATACCACTAGGTTTGATTTATGTTTACTAGAGCCTATAAAAATGAATTCTTTAATTCTTTGCAGGACTACTTCAAGCTCAGGGTACTTACTTGTAAACAAGAAGTCCTTGCAAAAGTGATCTGCCAACATTTCCCAGTCGTTGGTCTGTCTTCTGGTTTCTTCATGCATGAACCAAGATTTCGTAATTGAACCTAGTGAGTGGGGAAATACTTGAACCCTGAAGGAGGTGGTATTTTCACAACTTTCCACTGTGTAACGCAATGTTCAATATGTGCTTTAGGGTTAGATTGTCCGTTGAATAGTTGTGCAACTTGGAAATCTGTCCACATCCCTGATTCCAGCTGCTCCTCATCTTGAAATCTATATTTGATAGCTTTCTTCACATCGTTCCAATATTTGAGTAAGGCATTGTGACTAGCCCACCATCTGGCAAGGGTGTCCTGGAGGGATAAATCCAGTACTGAGAACCTTTGATCCTCCACTACCTTTTCTTCCATGTTGAACAGAAAATTGTCAAGTCCTAAGGTACCATCATATATTGGGTGTTCTCTAACCTCGGTTCCAACCCATATGATTTCCCTAATAGTTGCACATCTTATTGAAAATATTTTGTATGAGCCTTGCTGCCAACTGTCAAATGCTAGCTTTTAATCTTCATTTGTTGATTGTATACTCCTTCAAATTACTGATCCATCAACAATGGGATTTATGTAGTCTTCTCTTATTCATATCGTTTCAATGTACAACTGATCCAAGTATTCTCCCTCCATATTGTTTTTTGTTGGCTCTGTATATCGGGGGCCTACATATGGATCCAAAGGTTAAACTACTTTGAATCCGTCTGCCTCAAATGTCATAGTATCTTTCTTTAGGTCAATCACTGCATAGTTTTCATAGGCCCAATCAATACCAAGTAGTGCAGGATAAGTGTCCTTATCCCCCATGATTTAGATCACCTCAAAATCAGCTACAGTCTTCACTCCCGCAACATCTTTTTCCACATTCTCCAATATTCCTATTGGGAAAATACAATATTGATTGGTCATTCTTAGCTGGATTGGGGAATATGTCAATTGGGGCTTTCCTAAGGCTTCCCAATTATGTTTAGGTAGTATTTTAACATCAGATCCTAGATCTAACATAACATCCTTAATCTCAAACTCATCTAGTTGGGATACTAGTCTCAACTCTTTTCTAGTTCGTACTTTCCTTCTCTGCACTCTTTGAGTACTCTTCTCAGGAATATTAGTCCTTATTCTTTCTTTTGTGGGTCGTTCATTCCATAAAACTAGGTATAGAGCATTGCATAACTTTTCTGTTAACTGATCATCCCCAAGAATATTAGAAAATAACTCAAACCAAAGGTTGACTACATTTTGTGGTTGCTCAGGTTGTCTCATCATGACTATAGGTTTTCTAGGTCCAGGGGGTGAAGCAGGGACTTGCACAATCTTAGGGTAAATAATAGGCTGAGGGGGTTTCTCTTGCATATTAGGTCTAGGGATATTCTGAAATACTTCTATGGCATTTTTAAAAAACAACTTATGTTTTAAAGGATCATACATGTCTTCTTTAGGTGCTACTTTCCATTTCTGAGGTAAATTATCAGCATCAACTCCAGTATTTTCCCCTCCTAGAGTGACGATATTACGGTTGGGAAGTTGTCATCTAATAACTCTTTTGATTTCTAAATTGATGATATTAGTTCCTTTTTGATGTACCCAATCTTCCCACTTTGAAATTAGTTCCGGACAATCTTTAGTTGCGTGCCCATTGGTTCTGTAGTGAGAGCACCATGGATGCTTCAGATGAGTACAGTCTCTAGCCATATGGCCTTTCTCATCACATTTGTAGCATATAATTGGTTCTCTTCCCCCATTTATTCCTCCTTTGAAGTATCCATTGACTCCACCTCCTCGACCTCTTCCCGGTCCCTGAGGGGTTTCATTCACCCTGAATGTTGTTTGATCCAATCTGTCTGCAAGTGCATCCAAAGATCTACATTGATTGATAGTATGTGTGGTAGATGCACAAAAATCACAATGTATAGTATTTGGTACTGTTGAATACTTTTGAATAATAGGGCATTGTCTTGGCCCATTCCCATGGATTCATAAAATCTCATAATACTCAGTTGTTGGCGCGACTTGGCTACCCATAAAAGAATGATATGGGATGGGGTTATGGAATGGTAAATTCACATATACTTATGTAACTCCTCCTATGGGTCCTAGTGAGGGTCCTATCATATTCTAAGGAGGTCCCATTCCCCTCATTCGGGGACATTCGTTCACCAGATGTCCTTCTATGTAACATCTGGTACACAAGAACTGTGCTCATCTTGGTGACGGTATCATCAATTCTTGAATATTTTCTATAAGCACTGATATTTGCCTTGTAATTGCACCAAATTTTCATCTGTTGGGGGGTCTAGTCACTTTCAGGCTCCCCATATATCCTTCCATGGCTTCAATCTTCATTGATTTTTCCAAGGCATCTGTCAAAGTGGCTATCCAATGTTGTGTTAACGAAATCTATGTCAGAGGTAGAAATCCATGAATATACCATTCTCTTTGATGTTCTTCATGAATTGGATGCGCTAACCTCCCTATAAAATCTTTAAACTTATGGCTATATTCCCTGTCTTATTCACCTTCCCTTTTTTGAATCTTGCGCAACTCAGATAGAGCTTTTTGTTATGACCGAGGTAGCTTAAACTACGCTATGAACCTTGTTCGTACCTGGTCAAGTGTGAATGCTTGACCTTGCATTCTTGTCACTCCTGGATACTTATTCTTCATGTACCATTTGAGAGAACATCCTCTCAAGGTAGTATGGAACTCAACCAATTTATTTGCATCCAGAGTCCCTCTCGACCTCCAGATTGCTTCACACAAGAACCAATGTTGCTCAACATCTTCATCTCCTTTAACCCATAATTATGGGTATCGAGCAATCGAACCTCTCATTCTACCAAACATCATTTATATTGTTTCTCCTATCAAAATAAAACCTAATATTCATGGTTGTGACCTACCAAGGGATCCCAATATCCTCCCTTTACTCACACTTCCCAGTTGTGACTGACTAACTAGCTATACTATAACAGAATTAGCATAAGAAGGTAGTATTGAATTTACCACATATATAGAAGACACTTGGGGTGTGGGTGATTCGGGGTTGGCACCACTGACTTCAAGGAAGGTTTCTTTGATCTGGGGGGTCTCGTTTTCTTCCTCTAGAGCAGTCTCTTCATCTGGATTCTCGATCTTTCCTGGCATCGAGGCTGAATCTTCTCTTTCTTCTTCAAGATCCATGTTGGCTTCCTTCTACCTTGCTTCAACAGCTTCTCTTTCTTGTCCATCCTCCTGGATACTTCTTTCTCTCTGTTCTTCTCTCTCACTTAATATTTGATTGGCCAATCTTTCCTTTCTTCTCATCTTCCACAACTCTTTCATCTGTCTATCCTCTACTTATCCTGGTCTGACCTATTTCCGGAACTTCTAAAACTATTTTTCTTCTTTCTTTATCTTACCTTGCCACCACTTATTAACTATGGAGGCTATTTTCAAGGATTTCTCATCTCTTGAGTCCATTTCTTGTTGTTTCCCCCATTTTTCAAAGAACCCTCTCCCCTCTCTCAAGCGATGATTCCACCCCAAAATCATACTACCCCAAGCGAGGGTGTTTATGTTGCCATGTCATTCGGGGACATAGTCAACATCCCCTCTTCCACCAAGAAAAACTTAATCCATAAGGGGATTTCTCTCAATAGACTTCCCCTTGTGTCTTTCTTGAAATCCACTTATTCTCGTGAAAATGATTGGTGATTCTCAGTTGCAAACTCAATACTGTATCCTTATAATGTGGCACTGACCCATAAATAAATTGCTCGTGTGACTGGATGATCCATACAATGAAGTGCTGCAATATTTTATGTATCCCAAGTATAGGCCTTCTTGACTTGTTCTTGGAGTTATGGAGCTTCCTGGAGCCTATCTATCTAGTGGAAAATTTCTTTCAAGAACTTAACCCAAAATATCTCATACTGGTCGCTCAATCTTTCTGAGTAAAAGATTAACTTTCATGTATCTTTCACAGATTTTCCCCTTAGCTATGCTTCTTTCCATATGAAAGGGTCGCAATTTCTCTCCCACCATTGGTGAATATTAGATCTGTAAATCCGTAGAATAATTCTCCCTACATGTTCCCTTTTAACATAGGTCCCGACAGCAGAACCATTTTGTTGGCGTGGAATTGATTAGACCAGGGTCCTTCTCAGGTTACCAACAAAAGGTATTGTGTATTCTAGAGCACTGGTATTTTCATCTCCTCCAAAGATAAGAAGTCTCACCCGAAGTGCAACCAATACAGAAGGATAGGGAAGGAAAAGGAGAATACTTGGGTTGGTTCGTAGAACCTTCAAGACTCACCATGATCTTGCATGAAATAGACCAATTACAGATCATATCCAGACTCATACATACAAGAAATGAAGATACTTAAGTTGTGAGAATAACTCATACATAGAGACATCATATTGAGCTTATAAAACATAAAGAAGTATTGTAAAGATATAATTCATAATCATGAACACAGTATGACACATTATATTTCAAAATTTTGGGTCATTCTTCATCCATTGTCTCAGAACTTATCAAATACAATCTCAGAGATACATCTTGGTACTCTGTTACAAACTTCGAACACTGGACTCATGTCGCAGAGCTCTATTTACCCAGAACCAAGATACAAATTATATGTACAATGATTGCTTAACAACAACAAAAATCGACATATCATGAACAAGAACTAAGAGCTGAGAGAGAGAAATTGAGAACAACAACAACAACAACCTTATAACTCTTTGAATCCTTTTACAATCGTATACATCTCATATATATAATCTAATTGGGATATTTTGGATTTGGGCTTGCATGCGTTCTTGTTTTGTTGTAACTACTTTTTCCTTACTGGCATTGCACTGCCCTTTTCCTCAACCGATTTTGTTACTTTTCCTCACTCCACTATCTGATTTCTTCTGTAGCTTGCACAAATCATGCTAAACCAAAACTAGGACTGTAGTCCTTCTTGTGCAACTTCTCATCCAAAAATCAAGGGCCCAATAGAAATCACACTAGAAGGAGGGCCATATAAATGAATGGCTACAAATAAAAGAAAAAACCCTTCCCATTATGTTCTGCAAGTAAACACTTCCTTATCAAATCTTTCTCATCAATCTCATTCTAAGCACATTTCACTTCCCTCTTCGTATATTGTGAACACACCGGCTCAGAATAATAGTCAACATGATTCCACTCATTATGAATCTACATTTTCTTCACCGCAACCCCTCATATTAACCCTCCCACCTATTGATAATATTCTTAGGTAGTCCCAAGAGCATGTAGAACTTGTCCTAACTAGAAAATGTAGACAGACACGTCTGCCTCCTATTGATTATTGGCTACTTCAATTTCAAGAAAACCCTCACAACAAAGATCCTTTATTTATCTACCCCTTCACATATCAATAAAATCCTATCGTCGGAATCCCAGAATATCACCTACCCCAGGATACATCAATTTTTTTCTGAGACTTCCAATTTCAAAATTGAATGTTACTTTTTAACTGGAGGTGCTAGTGGTAGAAATCCCTCTCCTCCCAAATATCCACCTTACACACCAATAAATGAGTCAGAAGAGGACTCTGAGGATGAAGAATAACATGAGAGTTAACCAGAAAACAACCCATTACAACTTGTCTTGTATCACCCTCCAAATATGGTCAGAGCTAATGCGAATCAAAATCCCCTACCCTATCAGAATTTTATTGTTCTTGATGCAGTCATTGTACCTAGAATACTTTACGACATTCCCAAACACCCTGGTAAATTCTTACCAAAGTTTGACCTTGACTGAAAGGATTATACTGAAGGCCATATAAAAAAAATATTACTTTCTGTAAGACTACAATATATTTTCTATGAATATGGTGTGTCATTTGTTTCCCCTAAAGCTTCGACATGGTTCTTCTCTTTGGAATAATCCCCCATTACTAGTTGGAGAACTTTTGAGACCATTTTTCTTAGGAAATTTGGATAAAACAAAACGCCAACAACCTTGGTCCTGGAACTATCCATAATTAAAATGGATTCTAAAGAATTGGTCAATAACTACAATCAATGCTTCCTTACTCTATCAAAATGAATCCCATGAGCCTCTGAACCCACTGAAGACGTCACCATTGAATTATACACTTATGGTTTTCCCATTTCCATAGAAATGTTTGTTAAGAATGCGGAGAAAGGCACCCTTGAAGAATCCTTTCAGGAATACCTTAAAGTTGAAAAGAATATGATGATTTTAAAAGGGAATCCTAGGGCAGAAGCATGCAAAGAAAATGGTAAAAACAAAGAAACTATTTCCAAACCCTCAGAAGAGAAGAAGAATTTTGATTCCATGTACATGGAAACTCTCCATAGAATCATTAAAAACTCTTCAATGAACTGATAGATTTGAAGAAGAATGGTGGAGAAGGATCTTCAAGCTCGAAGAAATTTTTTAAATTTCCTCCCAAGAAAGATAAGAGTAATCCTCCAACTAATAAAACCAATCCTTCCTAGGAATATGGAATTAACATGGAACATATTTTTCAGTCCTTACAGACTTGGGAAATAGAAAATATGACCGAGGTCAAGGATGAAGGAGAGGAAAATCATGAACAATAGGAACAATCTCAGGAATATCAAGGAATATAAGAAAACAAATTGAATTCATTTTGGGATATTGCTTATGGTGGAGAGGAATAAGAGATAGAGGAAATACACTTGTCCCAAAATGATTTAACCACTAGAATTTCGAGTAAGAAAACCTCATCTAACACTGCAAACACTTAGAATCCTCTTACAACTACCGCTTCCAATACCAATAAAACCTCATCTTCTACCAACACGACTACTCGCAATATTCATAAAACAACACCCTCTAACCATAAAGAAACCGATAAAACACCTAAGTCAAGTGCTCCATCCATTTCCCCTTTTTGGGGAAAAGGAACGTCGTGGAGTCGAGATAGTTGGAAGAAACTCATGCGAGTCGTGCATGCAAGAAGAAGGGAAAGAAAGATAATTGGAAGAAAAGTAGCGGAAGAAAGAGTGCATGTAGCGGAGAAAAGCATGCAAGGCCATCATGCAAGAAGACCTAAGTAGATTAGGGTTTTGGTAAGAGAATGTAATGAACGATGAACCAAGAATAGATATAAATAGACACCTAGAAGATCTAGGGGGGGTTCAGGTCGTAGATGATTGTTATGAGTTACTCGCATGAGATAGAGTAAAAAAATCTGTGACACAAATATGATCTGATATCTTTTTGTAAGTTGTTGAGATATGGGGGGGAAAGGGACTCGACCTTGAGGGTTATATCACAAGTTGAGGATCCTGGTGCGATCTATTCAGCCTCGTAAAGGTTGTGGAGTCTGGTTGATGAATGTATGAACATAGTTATAGTGTGTGTGAAGCCATGGAAGATAGACCCATGATAAAAGAGCCTTAGAGCCAAATATTTGTGGATGTATCCTAGGAAGGGTGAACCATGGTAGTTCATGTGTTGTGTGGAATGATTATTGGTTGTATCTTTATTGTTAATGGCTAAGTCTTATATAAATGCTTGATGAAGTAGTTATATCTCTTTATTTGCATGCATGCATAAGGAACAATAGGATAACTAATGTTGGTGAATGATATAATGTTGCTTAATAAATAAAATCCACATCGTGCACTAACAGATCCCCACTCAATCCTAGACTACAAGAACTTGAGTATTGCATTCACCCATTAATACTACCTCAGGTGAGATTATGCAGTGCACTCTGTGCGTTGTGTTGCCTTCTGGTTTACCAGGAGGGTCGATAGTTTTAGAGGCTTTGTTGGAACCCTAGTAGACATGAACCCTAGGTCAAACATGTTAAAGAATAGCTCAGGTAAGAAACCAACAAATGGTTCTATTGTCGTTGGTTGGAACAACATAGGATCAAGTAAATGAAATATGTTGAATATCTGGTATAAGAATGGGTGATCTGTTGAAGATCTGTTAAAAGATTGTAAGATCTGTGGAAGGCGGGTCAAAGGAATAATGAATCGGACAACAAGAAGGTGATAAGAATGCGTCGCTAGAAGGGGATTTTGAGAGCGTGGAATCCCCAAAAAGCAGAGATCAAGAGTTGGTTGAATATGAAGGAGCTAGAGTTTGCATAGAAAGATAACAAAAAACCCTAGAGTAACACCACACAAATATCTTGAGAAGTACACATTTACTAATTTTCATGAAGTCATTTTCTGTGATTTTCCACACTTATTGCAGGAGTGGATATTAAGGTTGAAGGATAACCACGCAATGAACTGGATCTAACAGTTAGAGTGGACCTTATCACAGATTGAGCAGTTACAGCACATGAACAACAAATTCACCCGCGCAGTAGATTTATAATAGAATTTGTAGTAGATACCGTGAAGTTGTACAATGCAACAAAGAAAGAGTTTCTACGTGGACCTCAAGGAAGGTATATCAGATCAATGTATACTTCTATTAAGATCTTGTTGTATAACAAAGGTGTAATGACAATGGAATCAGACAACTAAACTTCCATGCGTGCATGGGGGAAGGGGGGTAGCATTTACAGAAAAAGGAGAAATGGAAGGAGAAGTGGATAAAGGAAAGAAGGAGGAAGCCTTGGACCCAATCATGATGGAGGACGACCAGATCAAGCAGATCATGGTGACAACTGGAAAGAAACGTAGTGGAGTACCCTACCAAAAAAAGGTGAACACCAAGAAGAGAGTCATAGCCATGAGGGAAGGCTTGGCAAGTTAAGAAGAAGAGGTAGAGTATCTCTAGGATGTGGATCAGATTGAGTAAATCCTGTGTGCAACATATGAGAGGAAGAAAAGAGGTCCAAGAGCGGGGACAAAAGGCAGTAATCCTATCCATGTTAATGTCAGTGTGGAACCCATGAACCCATGTGGGACTAACACACCAACATGAACACCACCATTTAGACAACCGAGTTTCAAGAGAAGGAGAACATAAAAAAGTACATCCACACAAGGAAAAACAATTGGGGGAGAAAGTTAAGGAAATATCCATCAAGGGTCTACACCACGAAGAGGTAGTAGCCTGACACAGTTTGAAATGGCAGGACATAATCCCACCATTTGGTTACCATAATTTCGAGGTGAGGAAGCAAAAGACCTTGAGAAACACTTGTTCATTTGTGCAAAGATCCAGGAAGCAAAACAAATCACTGATGAAGATACTAAACTTGCACAACTATTTATTACACTAAGAGACTACACACTAGACTGGTACATGACTCTAGATGTAAAAAATTCACCTGAGATGACAAGGACACTGACAAACATTAAGGAGTTACTGATTAATGAGTTCTAGAAGATGAGCTCAGAGGATCAATACATGAACGAGATGATAGAAATATGAAAAAAACTAGGAGAATCTGTTCGGCAAATTGACCAGCAATTCAAGCGTTTGAAAGGGAAATTGAGGTATTCCATGACAGATATGAAGCATAGCCATCTATTTGTGAATTCTCTATTACCACACCTAAAATACCCACTCAGACAACAAAAATTCCAATCTCAAGCAGAGGATCTATAGGCGGCCTTGCAAATGGAGGAGAATCAGTACCACAAGATAGATCCATCTATAGAGGATTTGATGGAGGATATGAAGAATCTTACCTTCCAGCTCAATTAGAATAAGGGCAAGGAAAAGCGGGAATCGATTTGGTGTATCACATGTAGAACAAAAGGGAACCATAAGAACAAATGTCCAAAATTCGTGTAGTATATGGAAACAGGGATGCCAAATCCTTTGCCAACAAAAGGACTATGGTGTGAAATTTCCAAGACGCACGAGAATGATCCATATGATTTTCCTATGATCCAAAAATACTAGACGATACCCAAGAATGCATACTATACATTTTGCAAGTCAGTAGGGCAAAATGTAAAAGACTGTAGAACAATGGATGTGATGAGGGAAAGGACGTTAGACACATATAGGGTGCAAGCTGAACCAATGTTAGGGAAAGTTTCACCACAATTTAATCAGGCACCACCACAGTATAATACCGGGCCATAACAATATAACAATGCACATCCGCAACAATATAACAATGTACAGCCACAGTAGTACAACATTGCACAACCGCAGTATAACCCCGTGCAGTATAATTAGGTACCTCAATACAATACACCGCGTGGAGATCGAGCTGGGTACAGAGGAGGTAGAAGAGGCAGAGGAGGATTTGGACACGGAAGAGGCCCAATAGTGTGCCATAAATTCCAACAATCAGGTCACTATGCAAGAGAATGTCCACTTCTACCAGCAACTTGTATGTATTGTCGTGCATCAGATCATGATACGGAAGAATTTCTGACACTATTAGTAAAGATCCAGGAAAATTGGAATCAGAACAATCAAAATGTTCAGTGGATTTGAGCAGAAGTGGGGGATGAAGGAAGAAACATCAAAATAATGACGCACAGAGGTGATAAAATAGGAGATGACGTGACCAAACAAGAACCAGTACAACACCAGTGGATTAAGAAGAATATCAAGCCACCCAAGTGATTTGAGGCAGGAAAGGAGAAGGAGACCTTTAAGAAGGCCAGAAAATAATTTCTTAAGAAGAATGTTGCATCTACATCTACCGTGCAACATAATCAAGACATCCCAATGTATGAAATGTTGTCAACATTGGACCATACCAATGAAGTCCACCTGGGAAACCAAGTAAGTTGTATTAAAACTTTCCTGCAATCTTGTATTCAAATATTTAAGGATCCATCATTTGTTTTAGTACTACAGAATTTGTTAGATAGATGTAGAAAAAACTCTAATGGAAAGTTATAATAGAGGATAGTCAATCACCTCCATGCTAGAAGGAGAACCAACAAAGAGTTTAGATTGAATTCCAACATCAGAGATTTTAACATGGGCGATGTGATATCAGATATCAGATTTGAAGTGAATGCATTACCCAAAAAGACATGGAAATGTGTGGGAGAACCTACCTTAGGCTACTCACCAGTCCAACTAAAGTTATAAAACCAAAATAGAGTTATGCTAATAGGGAGGATGAAATGGGTGATAGTAGATCTGGATGGAGTGCGCACTAAGGAAGACTTCAAAGTGATCGAAATTGTGGATGGCACAACACCATATCCAACATTATTGGGATTGGATTGGGCGTTTGAAAATTAGTTGATAATCAACCTGAAGACCAGGAAGATGACATTTGAGTCAGGAGAATACAAGTTTATCATGCCTCTAGATCCATCAGAAGTTGAAATATTTGTGGAACCAACATGTTTAGATTTAGAAGAAATTAACCAGTTGTACCGAACCACTACGCACACTGAAGATTACATCAATACAACTGTCAATGATGTACTTATCTTGAGTAGTATCACATCACATGCTTCTGACTCAAACATGGGTCTGCATAATTGGTAACAACGCCTACATGAGGTCTCAACCAGAATATGTGCATGAATAGACTATGAATTAAGGTGGGTTGGGACAGAAATCGGAGTACCTCTAAGTTTCCATGGAATCAATGACTTGGAATAATTCCTAACAATATATGAAGATGAAGTATTATAAAGTTAGAGATATTTATCTCTCGACATATCACTTAGGGATAAACCTGCAAGATCATGGGGCATACACAAAGAAACAATCAAGGACTGGTACCAATGAAAAATACTATTGCACATCAGATTCGGTGCATAACAAAATAGGAGTGTAGCTTAGAAATACAATGGAGAGGGGGCACCAGAAGAACACTTGGATAAGTGTAGAGCATTATGGAAAATGACACCCCCAGAGGAATGGACTCATCATTTTCTACACACATTAGAGGGAATCCCAACAAACTGGTACACAGACCAAGAACTGGGGAGAGGAACTATGAGTTGGACAGTACTACAACACAACTTCATAGTCACTTTCTCATTTGAGCATGAGAACCCCAACATAGATACAACACTTAAACAAATAAGAGGTGTGATATTCATTAAGGAACTTGAAGTTGAAATCATAATAGAAGAACAACAACATAACATACAGACAGTGAAAGAATTGATGTCATGCTACCATGTGTAGGAAGAAGGAACATATGAAGATGACCCGCGCAATATTCAAATCAAGGAAGGTGAGGGAGAAAGAGATAGGTAAGGCCCACCCCTAGAATCAAAAGTAATTGTTGCATCGATCAAGGTGAAAAAATTCAACATTGGTACAGTTGAGAATCCCAAAATGGCCAGCATTGGAGACTACTGGGATGAGCCAATAGTGGAAAGGATAAAGGAGTTACTGCGTGAGTAAAGTGACATGTTTCCAACGACCTTCATAGAAATGAAGGGTATTTTCAAAGAACTTGGAGAGATGAAGATCCCTCTAAAACCGGAGGCAAGACCTATCAGACAGAGGCCTTATAGATTGAACCCCATATACAAGCAGAAAGTAAGAGAAGAAATCGACATAATGCTGGAAGCAAGAATCATAGAACCTGTAGCAGAATCATAATAGATAATCCCCATGGTAGTTCAGAAGAATAAGAAAGGAGGAATAGGAATCTATGTAGACCTGAGAAAGCTCAATGATGCTTTCTTACATGATCCCTTCCCTACACCCTTTATAGATGAAGTCCTAGAAAATGTGGGAGGTCAGGAAGCATACTCATTCACTGATGGGTTCTCAGGCTACCACCAAATCAAAATAGCACCAGAAGATCGGTACAAGACTACCTTTGCAACATAATGGGGATGCTACCAGTACACAGTCATGCCTTTTGGACTGAAGAATGCACCATTGATTCTTTCCAGAGTAGTCATTGTTTCCTTCAAAGAATTCATCCATCAGTTTCTAGAGGTATATTTGGATGATTGGACAGTGTACAACCTATTGAAGGATAATGTAGAGGTGTCGAGGCTGATGTTAGAAAGATGCAGGTAATGCCAAATATCCTTGAACATTAAGGAATGTATATTTCGAACACCCTTTGGAATTTTGTTGGGTCACATAGTATGCAAACCAGGTCTAATCGTGGATCCTGCAAATATTGCAGTCATTGTGAACTTACCACCACCAAAATTAGTGTGCCAGTTGAGGGCCACATTGGGACATATAGGATACTACCGAAATTTTATAAAGGGGTAAGTGAAAATCACTGCACCGATGGAGAAATTTCTCAAGAAGGATACTAAGTTTCAGTGGAATGAGGAATGCCAACGCAGATTGGACACCCTGAAGGAGAATATGGTCACAACACCCATCTTAGTCTTTATGAATTAGGAGAAGACATTCCATGTACATGTAGATGCATCAACCATAGCCTTGGGAGCTATTTTGGAGTAGCCAGGAGAAGGAGAATCGGATCATCCTATAGCATTTTCTATGAAGAAGCTGTCAGAATCGAAGCAGAACTACAACACTACAAAGAGGGAAGGCCTAGCTATGGTCTACGTTCTTCATAAGTTCAGACATTACTTACTGGGGAAACATTTTAAGATGTTCACAGATCATTCATCCCTTAAGTACCTAGTCAACAAGACAGTTTTGGGGGGGATAATAAGTCGATGGTTACTGTTGTTTCAAGAATTTGACTTTGAAATCATAGTTAAACTAGGGAAGCTAAACGTAGGACTTGATCACTTGTCAAGGGTCACCAATGGAAAGGATCCTACAAATTTAGAGGATACCTTCCTTGACACACAATTATTTTCAGTTCATATCGCAGATGATTATTGTGCTGACATTATTGAGCATTTAAGTACAGGGATTGCGCCATAGGAATTTAACACCGTGCAGAGGAAAAATCTCATTGTCCGAGCATTCGAATACCAGTTGATCGTCAGACGCTTATATAAAATGTGGGCAGACAACATCTTGAGAAGATGTGCACTAGAACACGAAAGGCCTAGGATACTGGCAGAAGCCCATGAAGGAATAGTGGGAGGACACTATGCAGGCAAATCTATCGCGCATAAGGTACTACACGCAGGATTATGGTGGCCAACTATTCATAGAGATAAAAAGGAATATTGCCAATAATGCAATGTTTGTCAGAGGGTCGTAAAACCAAACAGATGGGATGAGATTCCCTTACATCCACAAGTGACGCTACAAGTTTTTAACAAATGGGCTATCGATTTTGTTGGGCCAATTCACCCACCCGCAAGGAGATCAGGTGCATGATACATTATCACTATGACAAAATACCTCTCAATATGGGCAGAGGCAACACCAGTTAAAGATTGCAATGCAGAGAACACAACACACTTCTTGTTTGAACATGTTATCACTAGATTTGGATGTTCTAGGATTCTGATGAGTGACCAAGGAAGCCACTTTATCAATAACACTATCATAGCCCTAACTAAAGAATTCAAGGTCTACCATCAAAAAATTATGTCATACCATCCTTAGACAAATGGAACAATGGAAGCCTTCAACAAGATTCTAGAGAATTCCTTAACCAAGATTTGTAATGTCAATAGGGACGACTAGGATTCAAAGATACCATCATTATTATGGGCATATAGAACTACCTGTAAAAAGTTGACAGGAAAAACACCATTCATATTGGTATATGGATAAGAAGCAATTATGCCACTAGAATTTTTGGTACCCAGACTACACATAGTAGCGATTATGAACATGACAAAATGAAGCACAATACAGGAAAGGTTAAGTCAGCTGATGAGCATGGAAAAAGATAGGATTATAGCAGAGTTCCACCAAGAAGTACAAAAATCAAGGGACAAAGAGTGGCACAACCGACATAACAAAAGAAAAATCTTCAAGGAAGGATACCTAGTCCTAGTGTATGAAAGAAAGTGTTTTCAACATCCAGGAAAGTTCAGAATGCATTAGTTGGGACCATATGAGGTCAAGATTGTCACAGAAGGAGGTGTTGTACAACTGAAGGACCTCGGTGGAACAAAACTCGAAGGAATGGTCAATGGGATTCGACTGAAGCTGTACAAGGATAGTCGACCACCAGTAACTTGACAGTTACTGTGCAGTAAAAAAAAAACACTGCACAGAAATTCACGTGCGTAGGAGAACAAATCAGTACAATGAACATAAAAAAGAGTCAGCACGCACAAGTCATTGAGTCAGTGCAAAAAAATAATAAATAATGTGTCATAAGTAGAGGGGATAGAAGCCAAGGAATCTGCGCACCCAAAAATCCTAGCGCACCAGAAAAAGGACAAACGTTCGAACAGTGCAACAATTCGGGAAATGATGATTATGGAAATCAGGCACCAATTGCCAGCCACAGTTGAAATTGCGACAACCCATACAAAGATGTAAAGACCATAACATGATGGAAAGGGTAAAGATTCAAAGCAAGACACAAAGGATGACAATTAACATGTACAATGGTACCATGCGTAGGACACATTGCCAAAAGTGAAACAAGGGACAACTGTCAGTGAGGAACAGTTGTCACTCAACTGTCCTGCAATAAATTCAAAAAAAGGGTGGAAAAGACAATCATTGTATCAATCTCTAAGGAGAGAACGTAGATCCAAGTAGAAGAGAGATAGAGCATGAATTTGACCAAGCATTCATCGAATTCATACACTTCAAGCCTAGACCCCGTCGAAATGTCACCACCACGAGTTGGAGAGATAGGCAAGGCTAGAAGGAACACACAAAGTATTGCTCGCGCGATAGATGCAAGGGATCAAGCAACACCTGTAGTGGTGGATTTCAATGAAATCCACACACCGTAGTATGAAACAAACCTGGTGATAGTATAAGAGGAGTAGAACCCATCATAGGAGGCTGGTTCGATGAAGGAGGACCCCGAGAGAACTGAGTCTGATAACTTAAGGGGGTAAGGGAAACAACAGATTGATAAGGCCATGGGTTCAGTGCCATAGAGCCATGAACCAAAGGTAGCATAGGTCATTGTACATGAGGGTGTACTAGAGGTGGGGGCCTCATCCTCACTATCCAAATGGAAGGGCTAGGCTGAGAGGAGTGTGCATGGAGGGTCACAACCGAAGGTAGAAGGGACTCTTATTTTTCCAAAATCTCGAGTGAAGTGCAAGTGGATGATGACATGGTCGACGAAGTCACTTCCATCAAATACTCCGACCACGATGTGATCGATGTCACTAAGTTCCCATACTTGGCATCACAGGTGTACCTGGAAAGAAGGGGAGCAGGATCATCAGGCATGCCACTGATAAAGTCGAACCAGTGGATCCTGGGGTTGTATAATATGGTCATCATGAATTTTTTGGATGCCCTACACTTTCGGAGGGGAAATCCTGTCAATTATCGTGTCAAGCAATTGCTTGCACGCATCCATGGAGAAATTTTATGGATGGATAGGTCGATGCCTATCATTGTGGACCTCATCGCAGGAATTACAGGTTTATCCACAAATGGATAAAAGACGAAGAAGTACTTAGAGGAAAAAACATGAGCCAAGGCCATCTCCGATGAGCTCAAGGCTAAGTATGGTGCGGAGCGAGGAAACATGGGAATTAGGATTAGTGAAATTAATGATCCTACGATAAGGTTTTCTACTAGGGTACTCAAGTGCAAACTAATGCATAAGTGTCGAAACGAGGAAGTATCGGTTGGTGTGGTTGTTTTGGAGGATTGCAAACACACACAGGACTGGCCCCCATATCTCCTTAATTCAAAGGGGAGATGAATGAGTTGGGACCCATATCTCCTTAATTCTTTCTTGTAGGATTGCAAAGACACACAGGACTAGGGCTTTGAGTTCCACTACTCGTGGTTACTCATCCTCATTGTCCTCATGGTTTGGAAAGAACCAGTATACAATACGTATCTAGAGAGACTAGGAAAGTGTGGCAGAACATGCTACACATCATTACGTAGAAGCATAGACCCGAAGAGAAATAAGATGAATATAGACACATTTGTGTGATATTTCACATAGATGCAGGAGATGATTGCAAATACATGGCGCATAACACTAGATATTGTCTAGGAGTTTGGGTAGGTTTCCAACTTCAGGGAAACGCGCCATAGTTTATGGATGCAAGCCAAGCGCGATAAGGAAAAGGAATGGCTACAAATGAACTACTGCATCATGTAGAAGGAAATCCAAAGAGAGGTCCAGGAATGGCCTAAAGAATGGAAGGTACCCCAAATTCCAACCACGGTACAAAGTGCGCGACCTCAATGCAGGACAAAATATCCCAAGCACACCAAATAGGCACCAACGGGGTAGAAACCAAGAATAGAAATTCTCAAGGATAAGCGGGGGGAAGCACCCCAACCAAGAAGAATCCGCAAACACATAATAGATCACCAAGGGGGCCTACAAAGGCTCCACCATGCACAGAACAACCACCCATACACTCAGTAGGAGAAGTGCGAGCAGAAGAGATAGACACAGGGACCCAGGAAATCCCTGAGGTGGAAGAAACAAGCATAGGGACACATGAAATCCATGAGGAAGGAGAGAAAGGGACATGAACCTAGGAGATTTCTGAGGCTAGAGAAATAGGGAAAAATACTGAGGGGATACCCAGAAACCTCCTAGTCCTGAGCCATCATCTACCCAGGAGAAGCGGCCAGGGGAGCATGCCAGTGGAAGCCGAAAGAAGACAAAGGCCCACAAGCCATAGAGCCATATTTCATTAACCTTGGATGATGTGGAATTAGTGGTAATAGAAGTTGAGGAGCGACTAGCCAAAGTATGGGAGAATGCGGAGAATCACAGGGCTTCAATCGTCGATCAAGTGCAAGAGGTAAAAACTACATTGGAGCAGTTAAGGATCGGGGCAACACAGGCACCAAAAGAAATACCAACGTAGTGTTAGTGCCTGAGACAGTACAATTTGTAGCACAACCCAATGCCAATTTCATCATCACGTCAGAGATGATGTTCATTGATGAAGAAAAAACAAAAAAACCTCTAAAATACATCGAGACACTAGATGTGGTATTGGCCAAGATTCCCACAAAATCATTGTACAAAATTCAGGTGAGCGTCACGCAGGATATTTATTCTAGAGTGAGAGAAGATGCCACAGACTTACAGATAGCCTAGACAAAGACTATCTCGCTGAAGGAAGACCTCAACCTTGAGGTGCAACGTAAAGAGAAAGAAAAGTAGAAAGTGGAAGAGATGGAGTAACAAATCCACATGTTGTTTCAAACAATTCCCGAAAGCACAAGAAATGAGGCAGGGACATCAGGAGAGAAGCTGCATAGGATAGAGTAGACTATCTAGGAGTACAAGGAGAAAATTAAAGAGCTGGAGGAGAGTGTCACACCCACTACTCCTCTAGAAGTTAGAGCGCAGTGGGAGCAGGAAGAAACAATAGCTGCGGAGGGCATCGACCAAAGTATTCAGATAGTCATGTCGTTGTTAGAGAAGAACGTGTAGCTCTAGACTCACCTCCTAGAGGATGGGAGCCTCCAGGAGCTACACGAGAAGGAAGCCAAAATCTAGCAATGGCAGAGGTGAAGCAGCGACATAAAACAATGTCACTGTCGGAGAAGATCAAAACCGCCACAAAATTAAAGGCTTTGCAGTTGGAAGAGAAAGTGTTGCAAGCACAGAAGACAGTGAGACAGGCGTTGTTGGAGCCCCTGCAAGAAAAAGGCAAAGCATCTGGTCATGGAGAGTGATGTAACTAAGAATAACATTGAGCAGATCGAGGTTGTTTACAGTCTCCCATCACAGAGAAGGTGGTCATTAGTATGGCTGATAAGAGTAGCCAGGCTCAACAGCAATGCCAATTCATAACGAATATGTATGATGCACTGCAGTAGGCAATGTCCAAAGCAGGACATAAGTAGTGACAATGGAATAAGTCAAGTAGTGACTTGGGATGAGTCACGATGTCAGTGTTGGGGATCTGTTGGGCATGGGCCCATTTTGGGGAAATGGCACAACGTGGAGGTGAGACAGTTGGAAGAAAAGCATGCAAGGCGCGCATGCAAGAAGAAGGGAAAGAAAGACAATTGGCAAAAAAGGAGCGGAAGAAAGAGCGCATGTAGAGGAGAAAAGCGTGCAAGGCTAGAATGCAAGAAGACCTAATTAGATTAGGGTTTTGGTAAGAGAATGTAACGTTCAATGAGCCAAGAATAGATATAAATAGATACCTAGAAGTTATAGGAGGGGGTTTGGGTTGTAGATGATTGTTATGAGTTACTCGCATGAGATAGAGTAACAACTCTGTGACACAAATATGATCTGATACCTTTTTGTAAGTTGTTGAGCTATGGGGGGGAAAGGGACTCGACCTTGAGGGTTAGATTGTAGGTTGAGGATCCTGGTGCGATCTAGTTAGCCTCGTAAAGGTTGTGGAGTCTGGTTGATGAATGTATGAACATAGTTATAGTGCACATGGTGCCATGCAAGACAGACCTATGATAAAAGAGCCTTAGATCCAAATCTTTGTGGACGTAGCCTAGGAGGGGGTGAACCACGGTATCTCATGTGTTGTGTGGAATGATTATTGGTTGTATCTTTGTTGTTAATGGCTAAGTCTTATATAAATTCTTGATGAAGTAGTTAGATATCTTTATTTGCATATATGCATAAGGAACAATAGGATAACTAAGATCGATGAATGACATAATGTTGCTTAATAAATAGAATCCACAACATGCACTAACATATCCTCACTCAATCCTAGACTGTAATCACTTGAGTATTGAAGTCACCCAATAATACTATCTCGGGTGAGATTGTGCAATGCACTCTGTGCATTGCGTTGCCTTATGGTTTACCAGGAGGGCCGATAGTTTTAGAGGCTTTGTTGGAACCATAGTAGACATGAACCTTGGGTAAAACATGTTAAATCATAGCTCATATAAGAAACCAACACCCCATAAAAATTTGAATATGATTTCTTGGAATATTTTAAGAAACCTAAATGTAATATCTCTTTGTTCAAACTCATGAAAATCCCTTAGATTCAACAAAATTTGATCAAAACTCTATAGGGAAAGACTTCCAATAGCACTAAAGAGGTTAATTTATGGACAAATAAAGGAACTACTAAAACTATCCCATCTAACATAGATGATCCATCCAAGAGTCAAGTGGCTACAAATGCACCCTTAACATGGAAAAGGTCAAGATCTACTACCCTTCTTTTCTAATTACTTTCAAAATATTTAATAGGAATGTTCATAATTGCATGGTATACTCGAGAGATTCTTCTAATGTAATTCCCCTTAAAGTATGTGAGAAGATTAATGTCAATCATGAGGCATTTGATAGTCAAAGTATTTGGCTAGACAAAACTCGATTCAAATTAATTGGGGAACTAAAAAATGTTTTAATCAAATGTTTACTAATCCTAAAATTCATAAAATTATTGTTATTATTTTGGTGACATACTTGATAATTATAGCACGCTTTTGAGTAGATATTGGTCTGCTATGATGAATGGATAATTTTATACTGATTGGTCACATTTATGGATTCCTTTCAATGGAAAGCTTAATTAGATCAGAATTGATAGAGAAAGATATATGGAGCATGTGGTTACTGATTTGAATGACCCAAATCAACATGTGATGTTTAAAAATTCAATGTTGGGATATTATTCATATGACACAATTTTTGGGAATTACACATCTGAAATATATTCTTTTGCGGAATCAAACACACAATATGAAATCCTTCATTGCACTCAGATTGTTGAGCCCAAATGCGACATAGTAGAGAAGACTAACATTACTTCTAGTGTAAACTCTAACATAATATACAAGAATAAATTAGAGATACTTAATAACTCTACTAACACCAACAATTCAAAAAAAATTGAAAAATTGAAATCAACTATTGAACCAAAAAAGGGGGATCATAATATGTGGACATTATTTTTTGATGGATCCAAATCTTTCGAAGGTGCAAGTTCTAGGTGCATACTCAAATATCCAAAATGAAATAAAAAATTAGTTGCATGCAGACTTGAGTTCTAACACACAAACAATATTGTCGAATATGAAGCCCTACAAAAAGGTATTTGGCAGTAGACTTGAAAGCAGAGAAAATTAAGGTCTTTGGTGATTCAAAAATTGTAAGACGGGTAAGGAATACCATACACTATCTTTCAAGTCATCTTAAACATTATCAACTAGAGGTATGGGAACTAATCAAGTCTTTTGATGCATTTAATATCATTCCTATTCCTCATTCACTAAATTTTGATGTTGACTTACTTGCTAATGTGGAATCTATATTAATACCATATGAAGGATGAATTTTTGATACATTTTATGTTGAAATTTTGTACAGGCCCTCAATCCCTAACAACATAACTAGCTGGAGAGTCTTCGATGATTACCAACATATTATCAACTTCCTACACCTCAAAGGCACATTCAAATACTCTATTATATTTGAAAGTCAACATGATCAATTGATGAAATATGATGCTACTGACCAAGCTCAACAAAGAAATCAACCTGGTCCAACCAATAATATCCCCAAGAATGTAGTGAGACTAAAGAAGCTTTATGATCTCTAGGATAAGTTAAAAAATGCAACAAACTACAAAACCAATATCTCATCAATGCAGTTTGAAGTGGTTAATAGGGGAACTAGTACCACACCTCAAAATATCAATATGGGAAAGAACTGTTCTCTTGATAAAAGACAATATCACATCAAACTATTCAAGGAATACAAAGATATACTTTCCTAGATGTATGAAGACATCAAGACTTATGACACTAAGATCATACAACATGTCATTCCAATGAAGCCTCAAACAAAACCTTTTCAACAAAAGACGAGGAAGATGCATCCTAGTCTTGAGCCACAAGTCAAAGTAGAGATGAACAAGTTGTTAGATGCTAAGATTATATTCCCAGTTAGACATACTCAGTGGCTTGATAACCTTTTACCAGTAAGGAAAAACAATGGAGATATAAGGCTTTCCATTGATTTCAAGAACTTGAACAAATCCTCTCGAAAAGATAACTATCTAGTGCCTCCTATGGAGAAAATAATGCAATGCGTATCTGGTTCAGAAATGATCTCTTTACTAGATGGATTCTTTGGTTATAACCAAGTTCTGGTTTCTCATGATGACCAATTGAAAACTTATTTCCAAAACAAATGGGGAACCTATTCATACAAGAAAATTCCATTCGGTCTTATCAACGTTGGGGAAACCTTCCAAATAGCAATGGATATTGCTTTCAGAGGCGTGATTGGAGATTGTGTTATAATGTATCTGGATGATGTTACTATATTCTCCAAAAATAAAAAAAGACCATATAGCCCATTTGATAAGGGTATTTAACAAATGCGAGAGGTATGGTACATCCATCAATTCAAAAAAATATGTTTTTGTAGTTGATGAAGGATATTTTTTAGGGTTCAACATTTCCAAACATGGAATGAAAATTGAACCTGAAATAACTGAAGCTATTGCTAAAATTCCTGGAGAAGACAAATTTTGTAAGAATATTCATCCCCAGATTTGTTAAGATAGTGAAACCCCTTCAAGACATGTTTAAAAAGAATGCAAAATTCAAATGGGGACCTAGGGAAAATGTGTCTTTTGACAAAATAAAAATAGAAATATCACAAGATCCTACTCTATTGAGCCCATACTTCACTCGAGGGTTTATTCTATAAACTTTTCCTTCATAAATTGCATTTGCATCTATTCTAACTCAGAAAAACTAGGAAGAAAACGAATTTATCCTAGTGTTTATGAGTTAAAGTTTACAAGGAGAAGAATTAAATTATCCATAAGTGGAAAAACAGGTGTATGTTTTTTTATTTTTTTGTTAGTTTGTCTATGACTTGTGGGACTAGCCCGTGGCTAAGAAACAACGACTCAGGGGCATCTAAGCCATCAAAATCACCCGGCGATTGCACCCGGCCTAAGCCACACCAACCTTTAACATGGCTAGATTTTTTGTCCCCATAGGTATCGAACCAGTGACTTTAACATCACATAGTGGCTTAACAACACACTCTGTCATTGACTGTCCTACACCTCGGGGACTAAAATAAATTGAAGGACATGGGGTGGGATTTGATCCACTTACGTGTGCACAGGTCATGATACCATTTAATATAGTATCTCCGGGTGCAACCACACATTCGACCACTACCTCAAGGTGCCCCCATGGCTCCAGGTTAGGCCCTCACGGGAATTGAACCTTTCCCAACGATGAAAAACTCCTCTCTTTTCACCATTGGATCCAACCCCTTTGGGTAGGCATATGTTTTATTCAAAGATGTAAAACATTTTAGGCCTTACATGATTAAATATAAGACCAAATTAATTGCCCCTTATCTCACTATAAGAAATATCTTGGTGCAAAAAGATCTGGAAGAGAAAGGAGATAACTGTATAACAACCTTACAAAAGTATGAACTGGAGATAAAACTTGCTAAAATTGTCAAAGGACAAGGATTATGTAAACTATCTACTGAATCAGTATGTGAAGAAGCAAAAGAATATGCATTTTATCAAGATCAAATCCTTTTCAAAACATAAGTTTATTACATTCCTGTTAATTCTGACCAATGGTATTATGAAATGAAATACTATTTAACCCATCGGTCAACTCCACATTATATGGAACCAAAGAATAACAGATATCTCATACTCATATCATCCCAATATCAACTCATTCAAGGGATATTATGTAGAAATCATTATGATGGTATTTTCCTGAGATGCCTTTAAAATAAAGATGTAGACAAGGTCTTATCTAAACTTCATGATGGCCTAGATGGTGAACATTTTGGAGGTGAAACTACTTCCCACAAAGTCCTCAAAGATAGTTATTACTAGCCTACTATGTTCAAGGACTCTCATGCATATGTAAGAAAGTGTCAATAATGTCAAAAGTCGACTAGGAAGGAAAATAAAGCTACATTTCACATGCAACCGGTTATTATAGAACACCCTTTTCAATAATGACGTTTGGATGTGATAGGAGAGATCAATCCTAACTCTTATTAGTCACACAAATATATCTTGACATCTACAAATTATTTCACCAGATGGACCGAAGCAAGCCCCTTGAAGACAGTCAACGAAAATAAGGCGATATCTTTCCTTGAATCTTATATTATCACTAGGTTTGGAGTTCTTGATCTTTGTTTTTTTATAATTCTAGGTACTTTTCTTCTCTAAAATTAACTGAATATGCTCTTGAATGAAATATTAAAGTTTAATATTCAACAAACTATTATCCACAATGGAATGTATTGGCTGAGTCAACCATTAAAAAAATGATCAAAATTCTCAAGAGAATTGTCAATGATCATCAAAGAAAATGACATCTAGCCCTCACAAATGCCTTATGGATGACAAAGTAACATCCAAGTCCTCTATTGGTAATTCTCCCTTATTTCTAGTCTATGAATAAGAAGTAGCTTTTCCTACCCATGCTTTTCTTCCCTCATCACAAATTGCTCAATCTATTCAAGATGAAGCGTGCCCAGTAATGCAAGAAAGGATAAATATGCTATTGAAACTAGAAGAAGAAAGGGAAAAAAACCAAAATGAACTTAATAAAACATCAAGATGTAATAAAAAAAATGTTTTGATAATTCTTTTGTCGGAAACAAATATTTTCAGGAGGGAGATATTGTTCTTAAGTGGGACAAAGCAAATGAGCTTAAAGGAAAACTTACAAAATTAAAAAATTTGTGGTTGGGCCCATATCCAATTCACCAAAAAATTGGGCCTAGAACGTTCAAACTTAGAACATTGGAGGGAGATGAGGAGGATCTCCCTGTCAATGGTCAAATCCTCAAAATATACTTCTCCTAATAACCTCTGGTGATATAGTTTTTTACATAATAGGCTTTCTGAATTTTCCTTCTCTTCTTTTTGCATTTTTTGTTTTGTTCAATATTTTCCTTATTTTTCCTTTCCTGATTTTCTTTGAGATTTCCTTTTGTCCCTTTTTAGTTCAAAATAACTCTCTTCTCATTACTATTGACCAATCAATCACTTCCATAACAGAACCCAATATTTTTTAACAAAGTTAATGCATTTTCCTGTGAAAATGTTGTTTCATGTTGTAGCAATCAGATTACCTTGTGATCAATGCTTATTTAGATGATTGATGGTTATATTTAAAGGAGTGACTTTTTTACCTGTGCCAAAGAGAAAATGCATGCCAATAATATTAACACCTTTAGGAAATCCATAATAGTTATCCTTAATTTTGTAATCACTCTCATGCTATTCCTATCTCAGACACAAATTTAAGAGAGGTCCTAGCTATAGGTGTCTTCTACATAATTCCAGTGATGCTTTTTTGAATATCCAAAAAATATAAATGCATTTGTGACTTATGTGGGTGGACCCATGAGGATAAATAACTGATTAATACTAGCATATCAAAGTAACTCTCGTGTCACCCCACTTCCTACTCACCCATGTTGCAAAAACAATACATAAATTACATATCTAAAAGGGTGAATGCTAAAGAAAAATCTTTAGGAAGTTGAAATAACTATTATCAGTGTGGGAAGTATAGGTAAACCCACGGGGGATATGGGAACTTGTTGGTAGTGGGGCCATGCTTGTATGATACAAAGCAAACTTTGCTGGGGCTATGGATACTCGCTGACAATGAGGCAATGTCGGGAAAGAGATGTGAGGAACACACTTCAGTCTATAAATAGCCATAAAATACTCTTATGTGGTGTATCTTCCCATAAGATCCCATGCATGTAAAATGAATGAAGAATACTTTTATTTTCATAGTAATTATGAAGAAGATCATTTGTAATGGGTTACCTTTCTATTCTATTCCTAAGCTAGATGATGTGGGATCCATAATCTGCACTGTTAAAAAATAGTTTAAAAGGCCATAAAAATTGTAATGATGTGTCTGAGTTGATTTATTTTTTGGAATTACATATAAATGGTTCTTCCTAGTAAGTCACCATTTGTTGTGGCTCCCCCCACAACAACCCATTTTAAAAAATGGATTCCTCGTGTTCTAATTTTTTTTACAAGGTACTATATTTCTACTTGATTGGAAAGGTGTTAGCATAAATAAATTGTTCCCCTTGTTTATGCAGTCTATAAGGTTTCCCTTTCATTTCTATTCACAATATGAAGTTAGGAAATGAAACCCCCTTGCTACTTCACTTGATCTATCCTCCCATAAATTGATTCTTTTTTCTTCACTTTGCTCAAACGCACGAACCTTGTTATCGTCTTGTTATGCACAAGGAGATTCCCACTTACGCCTTTTTCACCTAAGTATGAGTCAGGATAAAATAAACTACCATCCTTATCATATTCTGATAGAAACCTTTCCAATTTACATATTGGAAAGTGTTCTATCAGAATCATCTATGTCGGAGTATTCTTCCTTGTGAGTAATTTTCAACCCTGATTTATATAGTCAGATAGCCAGAGCATAAAAGGTATCTATGGTGTTATACATGTCAACTAATCATTGGTTAGAAATAAAAAATCAAGTGTTGAAACTGCTAGGTCTACATAAATTATATGGAAATAATCTTATGACTTGGTGAACTTTGACTAGCCTTTGACCAATTAAAATGAGGAACGCATATCTATTTATCTCCTAGTCTCATGGGATAACACTTTGTTCAAGAAAATGGTGTATTCTTTCACTACCATGTTCGTCAAGGTTGTATAATTTATGTAGTATATTGAGCTTTGAATTATAAGTTTCGATAACATACCTTAACCCTTTGCAACTTTAATCGTTTGGCACACAAATCCACATTAGATAAGAATATGCTTTCGATACCCTTTCATTGGAGTATAAATCGATCTGATTATTATTTGTCTTCGACGAAAATGATTTTGAAGGACCCACCTATGATAACGCCTATGCTCCTATAATGTCGGCACACAAATCAAGATAAAATGTGGAATATTCTTCGATCCCTTTTTATTCGCAGCACAAAACAATCCACAAATGCTCCCTATCCAATGGAAATGACTCTGATGGCCACTTTTTCAAATTTCACCTCCCCCGTGATTCTAATACACATATTTGGACAAATTTCCCCCTCAAATCACATTAATGGCGAGATCATGCTCTAATTTTGAATCTTCCCTCATACATTGTTTATTTAATGCTCAATTAGAGTGATTCAATGCATATGAAATGACCCTAAAACCCTAATTTTTACTCTATCTTTCTCTGTAAGCTTATGAAGCGCTCTGATTTGTGTTGATGAGCTCTATAACCATATTTTTCGGCTGAATCACATGTATTACGTTTTTTTTCAAATTGCTTATCTTATTATAATTGTCCTATTTTTTTGATTGATTTATGTTTTAACTTGATTATTGCAGGATACAGAAAACATTCCACCATGGAGAGTTAGAATACCTAAATATACAAGGGATCATTTTATTTTCCATCGACCTCTTCACCTGAAACTTCTTCTCGCCAAGGAGAGGTGTTGGTAACTGATACTACCCATCACACAGGAGAGGTCCAATGACTCATATACAACAATATTTACTGGATATTCAACATTGGAGACTTTTCCCTAGAGGAAGAAGACTTGGAAGTGTACCAAAACATACAAAAGAGAAGCATTCACCTAATGGATTCTCGATCGACCTTATTTCCTTACAATGAAGCAACCTAGTGGTGCTTCAATTAGTTTGACCCAAAAACTGTTTCCATTATAAGATAACACAAAAGGTGAATGGAATATTGAGGCTTGGAGATATTAATGCAAGGTATCACTTGCCCACACTTGCATGTTCTCTCAATGAGTCATTCCTAAAGGGTTTCATTCAAAGCAATAAAGGTCCAGGAAAATTAATTAAACGCTGGTGGGTAGATGAGGACAAAACTCTCAAGCAAGGATAGAAGGTTGTCATGACACAAGAATTCAAAGCACCATATAAAATGTTGGTCTCTATCTTGAACCGGTTGCATGGAAAGGAGAAGAGCACACATTTTTAGATAGATTGGATACCCTTGGCCCATACCATCGTGAAGATACGACATGTGTTCAATTGGGAAGACATATTGGCTTTTAATATTTGTCTCAACATAAAAAATATTCCAAGTATGGAAATGCCTTGCTTTTATATGTCATCTTCTCTGATTGATGCCATTTGTTCCTCTATGCAATTTCTTGATCTCATCTAGAATTGGGACCAAGACCAACCTTTGGTGCACTTGTATTACTCTCAACTATGTAAAATAAATTATAAAAGGTATTTCTATAACATCTATAACCATTTCCTCTCTCCTCTTTATACTGTAATTTATGGGTTTCCAAGGCATAGAATCTCCAGTGAAGTTAGAGATGGGATGAAATGGGTAGAAACCTGGTATCTAGGAAAATACTACTTATACATCAGGGTGTATGAAACCACTGGGGCCCCACATGTTTTACCCTGATTTGTCCCAGACTATCTTTTAATGAGAGAAATCACTTACCAAACAATTGGAACATGGGTTACCTCTATTCTTATGAGCAATAGTAAAAAACTCTGTTCTTTGTTTCATTTTCACATAAGAAATTACAACCGATCTAATGGTCTCCATGCTAGAAAAGAAGAAAAATCCTTACAATATGTATGCATGTGCCTTGGAGAAGAAAAATTCCATGATTCACATGAGCTTTCGGTTGGTCACGTCATATCTGTAGGTATCACCCATTTTAATATACATGTGGTTAATTTTGAGGAAGAAATGTTCAAAGGAATTATATTTTTTGAAGAAGACTTGCAAAAATTGCCTAATGATACTAATAAACAAGAACTAGAATATGAAAAAGAAGAAATGAATAAGATTACACATGACTTTTTTTATAGGCTTCTGCAAGAAGATAAGAATAAATTAAACATCAAAGAACAAGAGAAGGTCAAGAAGGCATAAGAGATAGAAAAAAATGGATTGAAATTTGAAGAAGAGTATCAAAGAAAATAGGTCGAGGAAGAAAGAATAAAAAAGGAAAATGATATCAAGGCTGAGCAGGATGTCATTCTACAAAAGAGGTACGAAGAAGAGGCTAAGATATTAGTTGAGGAGGATGAGGATAAAATATTAACTGATGAGGCCTAGAATAAAAGAAAATTAGAGGAGCAGTTGGAACAACAAAATTAAAAGGAATTAAGCACAATTCGAGACAACCAATCAACTCCCAACCTGGGCATGGTGAACATTTCACCTCATGAGTACACCCCCCTCAATGCCATTCTAGGTAATACCACCTTTCCTTCACAAATTCTTAGTTTTGAAGGTGTTTTAATGGTTTTTGGAGATTATTACTATGATGACATGACAAAGAGCATTGAAAAGAGGTCAAACAAAATGAAAAGGGGAGAATCTACTAAGTCTGGATTATTTACAAGGAGAGTTGAGGAATCGAAATTTGGCCTTGATCTAGAAGAGAATGTTGTACAAGTGGCTTCTGGCCTCCATGCATTTATAGGAATAAATGTGATCCAGGAGTATCTCGGTGGCCACCCACCTTGTCCAGTTGGCTCAAAATAGTTTTTTGGTAACTTACTATTTTTAGCAGTTTTTCGGTTCATGAACTTTTGGGGCCATTTTGAGGGCCCAAACGATGATTTTCATGATCAAGCACCTCAATGATAGTTGAAGGACTTTATTTACCCCCATAAATGAATATCCTCATCAATATGTTTCCAACAAGTTATCGTGTTCCCTAAACGAAGATCGTATGAAAAAGTTACGACCCTGGGAAGTTGATGTACTAACTTACCCCAACAGGGCCCACATGACTTTTAGTGCTTCATCTCCTAGGGTTAGGTTTTTGGATGTCTAGGGTTTTGGAATTCATGTTTATTGTAAAAATTTATTCAGAGCCTCATTCTACTCATCTTCTTGCGAATGAGCATAGCAATCACATCTCTTTCCAAATATAAGCTTCCACCATTCTAGCAAGCTTGTTTTCAGTCTGCATTTTACAATTTTCAACATATTTCTTATTTAATAGAAGTAAAGTATATTTTTTATTTTTCACTGTTTATTTGCATTAATATTATAAATATATGGTTTCATTTCGTTCCGTTCATAAATCTGTATCATTGGTATCAGAGGAGATTGCTCGTCTTTTTTTTAATGCATGTCCCTAATGTGGTAAAGGTATAGAGAGTTGGGTATCAAGCTTGTTTCTCTTGAGGAAAAATTATCTCACACACCCAAGAAACCATCCATTGTGGGAAAAAATAAATACAATGGTACATGATATCCTTTCAAATTGTTTCTCGAGGAATCCCTTGAGCGACATAGGAATGAGATGATGGATAACTTTTCACAAATCCTTCAATGACTATCGAAAAACTACGCATCCACCTCAAGTAGAGGTGCCACCCCCTTCAAGTTATAGATCAATTTTGATATTCATATATTTGAAGGTCAAATAGATTCATGTTCATAGATAAATGGTTAAACCTTCTAGAAGGGTATTTTTATGTCCACAACTTTTTCGATAGAGAAAATATTACATTTGAGCTCCTCAAGGTTGTCCCCCATGTCAAAATTGCTGGGAGAATTTCTGTGAGAAAAAGGAAATATAGGGATCCACATTATTTGCAGTTTCACCCACTTGGGGTTCCTTCAGGGACGTTATTAAGGAACAATACTACCTTGTTGGAAGTTATGATGATTTTTATACAAGATGGACCACACTACGGCAGGAAAGAGACCAAATAGTGTCATAGTTCACTAATGTCTTCCATACCTTGTGCACCAAGATGGGTATCAAATATTCTAAGAGAAATATAGTGATCAAGTACCATGGTGGTATGAATAGATACATCAATACAAAAATGGAGTTTTGGACATATCAACCTTGGGCGCATCCTATCAATATGTTGTCAAAATCAAGAAAAAGCTGAAACAAAAGACACGACAGTTTGGGTTTAGGAACCCTCACAGCAGAAGCATGGCAAGGGAATCCCCAACCCATAGAATAAAGGATAGAGAAAATATGGGAAACCTTAGGATATACATTCCAAACCACAAGAAAATAAGGACAATGGGAAGATGAAGAAAGATACCAGGAAGTGGTGCAACTTCCATAAGATCCCCTCACATAACACTATCGATTTTTGCTCAAAGAAGTCATTGGTGGCTCTGAGGTAAAAAGCCTATGAATCAGATGCATGTTTTGAATTTGAGTCAGAACCATAAAAGTGGATATAGATCATTTATTGAGAACACATTGCCACCGTTGCTACCACCAAGATTCATACCGGTGAACTTGATGAGCTAGAGGAAGGTGAGCACCTATTTTATTCAAATATGTGGGTAAAAGGAAATCGACTGCACTTCATCATTGATAGAGGTAGATAGAAGAAAATCATATCAGAATAGTTTGTCAAGTGGCTAGCCATGTCGACACCACTGCACCCACAACCCTACACCATTGGGTGGTACCGTTAAGGAAGATATCTTCGCGTAAGGCAATAGTGTCGCATGTCGTATGACATCAAGCCATTCAAAGATGAGGTATTGTGTGATGTTTCTCCCCTTGAAGTTTGTGATGTTATTTTGGGACAAACTTATTTATGGAAAGGTCATGTTGTATATGAGTATAGGCCTCACAGTTTTATTATTACTTTGAACATGAAATTGTATAGGATTCCCGAGGTAGTCCCACCTAGTGTTATTTCCTTTATCTCTTCCAAGTAATGCAGGAAGGTCATTTCTAAGACCGGGAAGTTTGTCTTCTTCGTGATTCACTCTTATAATGAGAGAAAGGGTGAAACCACATCCATGGCCTCCGCGATCAACCTCTCCATGTAGAAGAAGCAAGTGGATAAGGTTGTGGAAGAGTAAAAATACATATTCTCATCACCTACTAGGGTACCTATGCATTGTCAGGTCAAGCATCCCATCAATCTGATCCTCAGTGCACCACTACCCAATGGCCTGGTCTATTTCCACTCTTTACTAGAAAATGAGGAAATCAAGCATCATATCCAAGAACTACTCCAAAAGGGGCACATCTAACCCATATAATCACCTTGTGGAAGTCCAATCATGTTGGTGCAGAAGAAAGACAGGACTTGGAAACTATCCATTGATTACTGGGCCCTAAATAAAATCATAGTCAGGAACTAGTACCCGATTCCCTGAATCGACGATCTCCTTGATCAACTCAAGGGGGGGAAATACTTCAGTAAGATTGACCTGAATTTTGGCTACCACCAGGTCCCAATAAAGTAGATAGATGTATGGAAAATTTCCTTCAAGTACAAAGAAGGTCTTTTTGAATGGTTGGTCATGCCCTTTGGTTTGACAAATTCCCTAGCAAATTCCATGATGATGATGGATGATATATTGCAGCCTTTCACTAATTATTTTTGGTGATGTATCTCGATAACATCCTCTTCTACAACAATACTTGGGCATAACACTTGCAACATATTCAACGGGTTCTGCACACTCTGTGGGAGCACAAGCTATATTCCAACTTGGAAAAATGCTCCTTCGGCATGGACAAGGTCTAGTACCCAGGATACATTATTGATGCACATGATTTTCATGCTGATATATCCAAGATCCAAGTCATCTGTGACTGACTAGTCCCAACCAAGATCACTAATCTTCGGATATTCTTAGGCCTTGCCAATTTCTATCGCAGGTTCATGTTGGGATTCTCCCATATTGCATGGGCCCTCATCCAAATAACCAAGGGTAGTGGTAAGGAAAAAATTATTTGTGGCCTATCCCAATAGAAATCATTCGATGATATGAAACAACGCTTGTGCTTCTCCCTAGTTCTTTCATTACCTAACCTGAAATATCCCTTTGAAATCCAGATAGATGCTTTATAATATGTTATGGGCTCACTCATCACTCATCATGACCACCCCGTGGCCTATCATAGTGAGACACTATCAGATGCCATCTGTAAGTACCCTACTTACGACAAATAAATGTACTCCATTGTGCAAGCCTGCTTCCAGTGAAGGCATTAGATTCTTAGGAAGAAGATAGTCATCCACACTAATCATAAGTTATTACAGTTCATACAGACACAAGGAAAATTGCAAAATGACCTCCATAAGAAGTGGTCCACATATTTGTAGCAGTTCCACCTCAACATAAAGTATAAAAAATGAAGTACCAATCGAGTCACTAATTTCCTTAGTCGACCTCCATTCGTGAAAATCACCATAGTGATAGATTCTTATGGCCATGATACCTTCAAATGGACACACCTCTATGAGACAGATCTTAATTTTTCCAACACCTACCAGATGTTAGGCACAAGAAAAGATGTCACTAATTTCCATATTCAGGATGAGTTGTTGTGCCATCTGGGCCATCTATGTGTTCCATCAAGTGAGAGAGTGAATTTGATTTGGGAATCCCACCACAATCAGGTGGAAGGAAACTTTAGCATGGAAAAGATAGTGGAAGTGCTACAGTGACATTTCCACTAGCCAAAAATTCGACAGGATGTCAGCAAGTATATTCGATCCTGCACTACTTGCGTTATTTCCAAAACAAACACTAAGAAACAAGGCCTGTACACTCCTTTTCCTACTCTTGACAGGCCCCAGGAATCCATCTCAGTGGACTACATGCTGGGAATTCCATCTACCAAGAGGGTAAATGACTGTGTTTTTGTGGTTGTTGATCGCTTTTCCAAGATGGTTATTTTAGCTGCCTACAAGAAGAGCATCACAATAGAGGCCACCTTCTTTGAACGAGTGTGGGTACACTTTGAGATCCCACAAACCATTATCTCATATTAGGATAGTCAATTCCTCATTACATTATGTTTAAGCCTCTAGTCACTGCTGGACACCAAGCTCACCAAGTCCACTACCTTTCAACCCCATACAAATGGCCAAACTAAGGTCATCAACCAGATGATCATGCACATCATGTGCATGTACAATTACAAGAACCCCCACACCTAGGATGAGAGTCTTCCCTATGTTCAACAAAGCTACAATAGATCCATAAACATCTCAATCGGCCATAGCCCCTTTCAGGTGGGGTTGGGATTTCAACCATTGGGTCCCATGGATGTTGCACTACCCCTTGCGGCCACTTAGGAAGACTCATCGCATGCTCCAACTAGAGTTGAAAAATACACCTAGTTCATTGAGAAGATCCAACACATCCTCCAACAGGTTTAGGATGTTTTACAGAAGTCCAATGCCAAGTGCAAGCAGTGCCATGATCAACACCGGGTGCCACACAAATTTCAGGTGGGCAATAAAGTTTGGTTGCACTTGTAGAAAGAACTTCTTACATGGACTCATCAGAAGCTTAATCCACTTCTCTATGGACCCTAAAACATCACCAAGGACATGGGTAACAATTCTTTTGAGCTCAACCTTCCCCCCTTCCTTGGATTTCACCCATTGTTCAATGTGGACCTCCTTCGGTGTTATTTTCCACCATTATTGGACACCTCGGAGATAGAAAAACAATTGGTACCAATAGATATCAACCCTAATTGCATGGAACATGCATCCACTAATCATATCATGGAAACACAGGTCAAGGGAACTCACCAGCAGAGGATCCATCTTTATCTGGTTATCAAAGTAGGGCTACTCCTCCACCAAGGAAAGTGGGTCACCCGTGGCCAAATTCAGTAGAAATTTCCTCATATGATGGGGGAACTCAGTGAAATGGAGACCATTTCTTTCTAATGGGGGAGGATTGATCCAGGATTATCTTTGTGGCCACTCACCTTGTCCAACTGGCTCAAAATTATTTTTGGCAACTTAGTATTTTTAGCAGTTTTTCAGTTCTTGAATTTCTAGGGCCATTTTGAGGGCTCAAACGATTATTTTTCATGATAGGTAATTTCAATGATATTAAAAGGACCTAATTGATCCCCCTAAATGGATATCCTCATCAATACCTTTCCAACTAACTATCATTCTCCCTAAATGGAGATCGTATGAAAAAGTTACGACCTCGAGAAGTTGATGTACTAACTTACCTCAACAGGGCCCACATTAATTTTGACGCTTCTTCTCCTAGGGTTAGGTTTTTGGATGTATAGGGTTTTGGAATTCATTTTTATTGTAAAAATTCCTTTAGATCCTCATTATAATCATCTTCTTGCGAATGAGTGTAGATGTCACATATCTTCTCAGAGATAAGCTACCACCATTATAGAAAGCTTGTTTTCAGTCCTCATTTTACAGTTTCCAGCATATTTCTTATTTAATGGAAGTCAATTTTTATTGTATCTATGTTATTGTTCACTGTGTCTCTTTTTTAATATTATAAATCTGTGTTTCATTTCATTCCGCTCATAAATCCAAATAAAAATTCTTCTTCTATTCTTGAGGTTACCAATGCCTTAAGTATAACCCTAACCAGAATCACAGAGTTGGAGGTAGAATTCAAGACAATGAAGAGTGACATCTTTGTAGAATTCTTGAAATCTATCGAGCAAAAAACAAACTTAATAAAGAGGCATTTCAGAAAATTGTGAAAACTATGAAGGACAAGTTCACTTTAGATTTCGAAAGAGCCACAAGGGTTGCTAATACCATCAACTCAAAAAATATGAATAGAGCATCGAAAACCAAGAAAGATGAAATGAGCGCAGAATTTGAAAAAAGGGCATAGGAAAATGGGACACCCATACTAAAGAGTTAGAATCTTTAAAGCTAAAAATATGTGAAGATATGGAACAGATCAAAAGAGAACATGTTGGAGAAGCTTCCAATTTGAAATATAATTGACTGAATCTAGAAGAGTCACAGAGAAATAAAAATACCAAATCTCGGGGTTGGAACAAGAAAATCGAAAACTTGAAAAGGATATGGAAGAGAGTAAGAAATCGAATCTCGTTGTATAATATGTTAAGGCCAATGAATTAGAGATGAATGAAAAACTCAATTCTGAATAGAAGGAATTTCTATGTCTGCTCAATGATATGCAGACTGATCGGGATGATCACCTAATTTAGGAGGATCCAAGAACATTCACAGAGGTCTAGGAGGATCCAAAATGATAACAGAGGTCCAGAAGGATTCATAAATGATAAAAAAAAATCAACCATCTCATATGCTCTCTAAAAATCCATCAATGCGTAGATCTTGGTGATATGTTTCCAACGATGCAAAAATCGCCTCAAACGGAGTTCATATGAAAAAGTTATGGATGGTCAAAGTTCGGGTCAAACCTTGGAAAAAATGTAAAAGTCAATAGGGTAAAGAAGACACGTGTTACCACTGAAAGGGTGACACATGGAACGACTGTACATGTCCTACATTGCTGACATGGTGAACTCACATGGTGACATGTGGCAGGTAGGTGACATGGCATGTCCAATTGGTAGGTGACATGGAAATTTGTATAGTCCAGGTGGACCAATCATGTTTTGACATGTGGTACAAGGGAGCCAATAAGAGACTTCCACGTGGCATTCCCTCATTTCCCTATTATGGTTAATGGTTATCAAAAAATTTATGGGTGTTGGACATGCATTGCAGACATAGTATTTATGAAAATCCTGAGTATGGAAGATGTGCACAACAGAAGAAGAAAAAGAAGAAGGTAGGACTCAGGAGTGCGCAACTGAGGAATAAAGAATAGAATAAAGCAAGAGAAGAAAGTGGGAGAAAAGGAAGGATAACAGGTCAACATGCTAAAAATAGAAATATGCACAAAACCAGGAAAATCAAGCCCAATCAGCAAGTTAACTTGAGTTGTCATGAATTTTAATAGGGGTTTGGGGTGATAAAAGTAAGGTTTTAAGCCCTAGAATTCATGTATAAATATGTAATGGGTTGGGAGAATTAGGGTTCCAATGAGTTGAGAGGTCTGTATAGTTTTGTTTGAGAGGAGAGTGATGAAATAGGTTGAGGAGAGAAGAGTCTATCTCTAAATTTTAAAGAGATGTTGCAGAGAGAGAGAGAGAGAGAGAGAGAGAGAGAGAGGCTTGCACTGTAGAGAGGCTAGGATAGATGAAGGAAAATATAGCATGGTGTGTCTTTGTAAGTGCAATGTGCAAGCCTGAGACAATTACACAAAGAATAATAAATAAGCTGGTTGTTGTGGACATAGCCCAAAGTTGGGTCAACCATGTTAACTACTATGTTTATTTTTCTTTTAGGTGATTAATCATGGAAACTTTCTTGATGCGTGTTAGACTAGATTTATGTTCTATGTGATTATTGAACAATAGTTATGGATGTTATAGTGCTTGGTTTATGTTGCAATATGAAGTATAATGGTAATAAATAATTGAATTCACTAAGTATCCCAAGGAGAGAAAATACAGAATAACGTGCATAGAACAAATAAGTAAGAATGAAAAGGATGATCACCTCCCATTCCCTCAGTACTGCAGAAACTCGATCCCTGCAGCCCCAATAGATTCCTTGGGTGATACATCACTTGCATGTAGTTGATGCCAAAAGGGTCAGTGTATGAAGGGTTTTGTTGGTTAAGATAAATAAAACCTAGGGTCTTACAATCGTGTGCATGCCAGCAAATGGTTTTGTTGTTGGGACACAAAATCTGTGATTGAGGGAATTTTTTGGAGGCCGACTAAGAAAGAGATCTCAAAATGGTTAGAAGGGAAGGAATGTGAGTTTTCTTAGAAATAGAATAGAAACCCTATGATGAGTGATGAATAGTGGATGCATAGGTATGTGTACATAGAGTTGTACAAAATTTTCTTTGGAGAATTTCTGATTATTCTAACTGAGTGGTTAGAAAGATTAGTTGAGAATGTTGGGGGGTACCAAACCGTAACACCAAGGAATTGGACTCCTGAGTTGGTAAGACAATTGGATTCTATAAGTAATAAAACTTCTCACATTGTGGATTTATGGTTGGATAGCATATTAAGAGGATATATTATATAATTTGCAATAGATTGTACCCAACCATACAATGTTTCATAAAGGGATGTATTCAAAGGTCCACACGAAAGGTTCATGAAATCATTGGGTACATGGATAAAGATGTTATTGTGTGACAAGTGTGTGATGAAAATGGATTCCAATAGCTAAGGTGATTTGTGCATATAGGGGAACTAGGGGATGAAAAGAGGATAGTATGAGGAAAAAAGAGAATGCAGGAAGAAATGAAGAAGAAAGGGAGGGATTGAGCATGCAGAGAGCCAAAGAAGTTGTATTATAGGAAGAAGACAAGTTTGGATTACTACACAGTGGAAGGAGGTACAAGAGGTGAAATATTGGGGTTGAGAAAGGAAAGCCACACAATGAGCCAGAGTGGAGATGACCTTGCACAATAGTCCAAATCATGGAGATAGGTCACACATAAAAGGAGAGGAAGAGGAGTTCCAATCCAGTCCTATAATATGAGAGCTGTCAAGTCCTACTAAGACTAGATCCTGTGTTGAATCCATGACCCCATGTGTGTCACCACAATATGAGATAACAGTTGAATAATTATCAAAAGAACTTATAATTAGAAAGGGAGGATAGAGTCATAGCAATCAGAGTAGCGGAAGTAGTGTGTAGAGTTAGAGTCAAAAAACATCGCCAAGAGGAGGGACTACATAAATAAATATGGAAGGGGTAGATGACACCCTCAAACTACATGAGTTCCAGGGAGTTGGGTCAGAGGACCCATAACAACATCTATTTGTCTGTGAGATGATTTGGGCTACAAATAATGTCTAGGATGAGGCTGTAAATATTATGTAGTTTGCAACAACATTTAGAGGTCATGCAATAGTATGGTAGATGAAGGTGCAGAGTACCACGCCTACCAGACAAGCCATGACTTTAGCATAGATAAGGAAAGAACTATTGAAAGAGTTAAAAAATCCAAAGTCTGAGTCGTAGTACATTACAAAGCTGAAATAAATTAAACAGGTACAAACTGAGTCAATATGAGATTTTTATCAAAGACTCAAGGACCTACTGGGTAGATTGACTTTCCAGATCCCTGATCAACAACATCAATAATAGTTTATTGCAGGATTTATACCACACATTCGTAAGCTATTGATTCAAGAGAAGGTAACGTCGTATCCTGAATCTTTGGAGATTACAATGAAATTGGAAGCATCCATTGTAGGAGACAATGGAGGGATGGTGTAAGTTCAGATGCAATTAACTTCTTTGACGATTCAATTGGCATAACTTACAAAAGGGAAGGAGAAACGAGAACAAGTTTGGTGTACCAAGTGTAGGACTAAAGGCCACCACAAGGCTGAATGCCCATCATTCGCCCAATATTTGGTGACGGGAGCACCAAATACCTTACCAGGGGGAGGGTATTGTGAGATATGCAAGAAATGGGGACATCATGTAATCGAGTGTCCATTACTACATAAGTATTAGAGTACACAAAGGATCTTGTTTTTCAATTTTTTCAAGTCACTCGGACATGCAGAAAATGATTTATGTGCATTCGATTTGATGAGGGAGCACACTTCAGATATGTACAGGATTTGAGAGGAGAATGTTGTGACAGAAGGAGGTGGTACATAATATAATAATCATAGAGGATTTAATCCATGAAACAGAGGAAATTTTGGTAGAGGTTGAGGTAGAGGAGGAAGAGGTTCAATAATATGTTACAATTGTAATCAATTGGGACACTTAGCCCACAACTTCTTGAATCTGAGTACAATGTGCACATACTGTAGAGCACTGGACCATGTGACAAAATATTGTCCTCAAATACTTGTGTAATTGTAGGAAAGAGTGAATCAGAACCAGAATCCAAATCATAATGTATAGAAAATATCAACTGAAAAACACAATGAAGGGCCTAGAAAAGAAGGTGTTACGTGTGGAGGATCTAGAACATGCATTGATGCGATGAATGGAGGGAAGTAGGATGAGCAATGGCTAAGGAAGTCAACATGACCTATGCCAACATTTGATCCTTGGCAAGAAAAGGAGACATATCAAAGGGAAAGAAAAGATGTGCTTAGACAGTATTGGGAAGCATCAACATCATCTGTGCCTCATATCGGTGATTGCGCTATGCTATATAATCCCATTGGGAAGGAAAGCACTCTAAGAGAATTCATGAGAAGTTGCGTAGAGATAATGAAAGATGAAACTTCCCTGAATACACTATATGAAATGATTGATCACTACACACAAGGAAGGGAAACTTCCTTCACACAGAGGATGATGAATTAGGTACTGCACAGAAAGAGGACCGACAAAGAATTCAGATTCAATGTGCAAATTGGGGAATATGATGTGGATAATGTTATCTTGGACTTGGGGTATGATGTGAATGTATTACCAAAGAGGACCTGGGAGATGATGGGAAAACCCAAGTTTTTATGGCCTCTTGTTCAATTAAGACTCCCAAAGCAGCAGAAGATAGTATTGATGGGTCAATTAACAAGAGTACCCATGAACATAGATGGGGTGCACAATGTGGAAGACTTTGAAGTTATTGAGATCGTGGATGATAGTCAACCATATCTAGAATTTATGGGATTGGAATGAACCTTTGATAATCAAGTGATCATTAATGTGAAGAGGGGGGAAATGATATTTGAAGTCAGAGAGTTGAAAGTTACTACACCATTGGACCTGATAGAAGGAAAGAGGTAAATAGAGCCAACAAGAGGAAATGACATTGACAACCTATATAACATGATTGTGTGATGCATGATTATGTAAACCCCACTATAGATGGTACACTAAGTTCCTAAAGTATCTTTTCATGTGCATCAGATTCAGAGGAAGGTCTGGAGAATTGGCAACAGAGGATGCATGAAGTATCAACTAGACGATGTGCATGCATAATCTTAGCATTACACTGGATTGGAACATAGCTATGTGATCCACCCAGGTATGATGGATTGACTGATATAAGATTGTTTGTAAAAATGTTTGAGTTGTAGGTACCCAAACAATAAAGGATGTTGGCACTAGATGTTGACCTAAAAGAAACTCCAACCATATGGTGGGATGCACACAAAGAGGGAATGGAAGATTGGTCATAGTGTAGAAGGATAATGAAAGTTAGATTTGGTAACAGATTGGAAAATATTACGTAGAAGTATATAGGGGAAATTGATCTAGCAGGTCGCATTGAGTAGTGAAGAAACTTATGTAGTTCAGTACCAGAGATAGAATGGATGCACAAATATATACATACACTGGATACAATTCCGAAGAACTGGTATTTGGAATTGGAAATGCACAGGGAGACACCAAGATGGGACAAGTTGTTCCAAATACTCCAGGTAACATTTACATTTGAACATGAATATCCATCAATAGATACAGCGTTACAAGCTATCCGAACCAAAATATTTTCATAAGAAGGGTCGATGGAGGTGGTACCAGTGTGAAATGCACACAGAGCTTCGATGATTGTCCATGAGTTATTGGAGTGATACAATGTTTCTAAGGAAGACCATGATTAAGAAGATCCCAAGAACATGCAAGTACCTGAAACAGAAGGAGAATGAGCAGTAAAAGGACCATAGCTTAAGTCCACCGCGTACACACAACCAATAAAGACGTAGAAGGTAAACATTGGGATGACAAAAAATCCAAAGTTTGGCAGACAGGAGATTACTAGTGTGATGAGACAATAGAGAAGATTGTAGACTTATTGCGTGAATATCAATACCTATTCCCAACTACATTTTCAGAGAACATAGTTACCAACTTAACGAGAACTCTCCCAAGTTCTCATTTTTTCAAGGGTCACATTTCTTACCCCCTTGTGATGTCATTGTCGATAATGACACCAATTGTCAACACAATGAGTCTGAATTTTAACCACTGTAAAAAAAACAGGGTGCTACCGGTAGCACCCTTTATTTTTACAGTGGTTAAAATTCAGACTCATCGCGTTGACAAAAGATGTCTTTGTCATGTCATTGTCGACAAAGAATTTAAAATTTACACTCAAATAAAAAAGTGTTGCTACCAATAGCACTGGTTTTTTTTTGGAGTTGAAATTATAACTTAATTGAAATTGTACCCTCGACAACTGATATCATCATTCATAAACAACTAAAATTTGACTCCTAAATCATTCCTTAGATTTTTATATTTTATTTTTTTAAATTTACATTAAAAATTATATAAACTAGACAAAAACAACTTTGCCAGTTAGTTTAAGGAAAAAAAACACCTATTTTAAAAACAATAACACTAACCCGATTTTTTTTTTTAAGAAAAAATAAAAACTAAATAACACTAAAAAAAGAAAAGAATTAAAATTAAAATAATAATAATAATAATAAATAAACAAATTTATATAAAAAATCTTTAAAGAAAAGCTTTAAAAACTAAAGAGGAAAATAAAAATAAATTTTAAATAAAAATAAAAAAAATAAAATAAAATTAAAAATAAATTAAAAAAAAAACGTTGAATGTTGGTTGTCTCTCCGTTAGAGGGCGCGGGGGGCGATGTCGGGCATCACCCAAGGACCCCGTGCCCTTTGACCGATAGACAATCAGTGAATCGACTGTGTGTTCGCTGGAGGGCGCGTCGGTTGTCTTCCGGCTGGAGGGCGTGTCGACCATCTTCCGGTTGGAGCGCGAGGGAGTGGGGGGATGATGGCAGGCATTATTCAAGCCCCCCCATGGGCTTGGTCGCGGTACCATGCGATCGCATGGGACTGCAGCCAAGCCCGCGGGGGGCTGGGGTGATGCACTCCATCGCCCTCTCGTGCCCTCTGGCCAGAGGATAGGCGACATGCCCTCTGGCCAGAAGACAATTGGTTGTTTGTCAGTTGAAGGGCGTGGGGG